>CM034706.1:196111211-196121355 GCA_020142125.1 Phrynosoma platyrhinos | reverse complement strand
CCAGTTGTAGTTTCCGGGTTAAGCACAAGGGTAGCCCCATGTAGAGTGGATTCAATTCTCAGACCATATGCCATCAACACTCCAAACTATGTGAAGGATAAAACTGATTTCCTGAGAACACAATCCTATCCATGAAGAAGAAGAAGAGGAAGACCATCCTGAACGAAGCTACACTAAACCTAGTCTCCAAACTCTTTGGTTTATACTCACTCATAACTATTTCACTTTTGAGAATAGTTATGTACCTCCAAGTTAGTGGCACTGCTATGGGCATGCTTATGGTACCACAGTATGCAAACATCTTCAAAGCTGACCTGGAATAATGCTTTCTCAGCAAATGAAACAGCTCCTCTACCTACAATATCTTGATGACAACTTTATTATTTGGACACATGGAAAGCAATCATTTGAAAGGTTTCACCAGGATTTCAACAACCTCCAACCTGCCATCAAACTGAGCCTGGAACAATCCACATAACAATATCACCTTCTGGATACCACTGTCCAACTGCACAATAGACTTCTATCACCATGCTCTACCAAAAAACCTGCCAATCGCTACATATACTTACATGACTTTAGTTTCTACCTAGAACATGCCACCAAATCTATTGATTACAACCAAGGCCTCTGATTCAACCACATCTGCTGAGACTGACAAGACAGTGACTGGAAACTCTTGAATTTACAACAGGCATTTTTTTCAAACTACAGTAGCCACCTAAATAGGTGAAGAAATAAATCAACAAGGCAAGATTAGTTTCCAGGAACAACCTACTGCAGGAAGGACTAAAAATGGAAGATGACAGAATATCCTTAGTGGTCACCTATAGTTCACACCTGAGACCACTCAAATGCATCTTCAATGAGCTACAACCAATTCTGGAGAATAACAACCCTCTCACAAGCTGAGGGGCAGGCCTTTATTGGCCTAAAGACAGCCTAATCTTAAATATCTACGCACTTACAACAGATTGCATGGCATGAATGGTAATACAAGACAAGACTCTGACCACAAACCCAGATGCCAACTCTGTCCCCACATCTACTCTGAAAGCAATGTTACAGGAACCAATAGCATTACCTACAACATCAGAGAAACATTTACTTATTCTTCCTCAAATGTGATATATGTCACTCTATTCCAGCAATGCTCCTCTATGCTCTATATTGGGAAACAGGACAGTCTGTATACCAGAGGATAAATGTACACAAATTGAACCTTAGAAATGGCAATACCCCAAAACATTTTAAAAAACAGAACATTTCAACATCCTTGTACTTACAATATAGCATTTAAAGGAAATTACAAAGGAAGACTAGAAAGAGCGACTGCTGAATTGAATTATATTCACAAATTCCAATCCATTAAGAGAGAGATGAACAAAGATGATAGATTCATGACACACTACACATATTAATAATACAAGAATCCTCACTATGGGACATGTAATAAAAGTAATCTTCTCAAAGAAGGTTTTGAACCCAAAGAAACTTACTTTCGGTGAACAGATTGTTTTCATGCATCAACATAACTGAACACTGTAAAAATCTGAAAGATGTGTGTTGCCTTATGTAGCCCTTTGACAATTTAGGGCAAGAGTCATGATTAGCATCTTTCTGGATCCTATTACATTCCAGCCCACTCCTACTTCCACTACTATGTAAACAGGCTTTATATTCTGAGAACTGGGCAACACTCTGCAGTGCATTTGTTCTGCACTGCATCTGAAGAAGTGGATTTATATCCACAAATGCTTGTGATAAAAGCATAAGCATTCAGCCACAAAGCCCTGCTGTGTGTATCCTCATCTTCAAAGTTTGGTGAATGATTTACCATAGACATGAAATTATGCTGATATGTAGGAAAAGACAAAAAGAGGTATGTATATTCCATATTTATTCTCACTTTTAATTAAACAAATATATGATTTTGGGCTGCTTTGTTTATACTAGTAGTAATATAAGCATATCAGTTTGCTTAAGATATGAATGCTTGGAGAAATGCTTACACATAGGGACTGAAAGTGTGCCACATGTGTCCTATCCACATACAGCTGTTCACTAACAAAATAGTTTTCCACATCACCAAAGACTGATTGTGTATGAGTTGTGTGTGTGTAGGGTGAAAATCTTCCTGTCCACATGGTGAGACACTAATACAGAATAGCCACCTGGACTGGGGAATACCTGACCCCAAATCCCCACTTCCTCTTCATGAAACTCACTGCAGAATTTAGGCCAGTCATTCAACTTAATCTACCTTATAGGGTTGTTGTAAATATAAAAATGGGGAGGACTACATTTATGCCACCTTGAATTCTTTGGAAATACGATGAGACATAAATGTCAAATAGGGAGGGGAAGGGGAATAGAAAAATTTAAAGTGATTTCTATGTAGCAGCCATGGTGTGTATACTGGTTTTATATCTATGTACCAAGGAATTATGCATATACATTATTTGGGGATGATCTGTACCTAATGAATACATTTTCCTCATCCAGTTTAATCTTTCCTTTTCCCTAAGCTTTCTCTCTCTCTCCCTCTGTCAGTGTTCCAGTAGAGAATTATATATTTTCCTTAACTCTTCCAAGCGAGACTTTATTTCTATACATACCATGGCTGTTCTATAAAGGCCAGTTTTTCAGCTAAAATGGCAATTGTTTGTATACAAAATATATCACAGTTCCAATTTTATATAAAATTTAATTGTGTATAAATATTATGATGATTAATATGCAGTACTTGCAAAAAATATGTCCCATGTTGCTTGATTTTCTAATCTGGTCTCACTTATACACAGCATAGTTATATAGATTTTGTTGTTGTTGTTGAAAGAGTATAGTGTATGCATGCTTTTTTTTCTTTTCTTTTTTTTAGAAATAGCTGTCTTGGGGATTGCATAAACAGTAAAGCAGATTCTCCTGTTGCTGTAAAGTTCAAAATCCACATTTCAGAGCCTTTAATTGGAAAAAAAAACTTCACAGTACAGCAGTTCTGTATCTTAGTAACACTGTCCAGTAAGAACAACACATTTGGTACTCTGCCTACCACATTTGAACTAAACTGATTGTGTGTGTGTGTGTGTTTTCATGGCAAGGATGCTTTTGGAGTATCTCCTATAGAAGAATACATAAGAGATTAACATATTATGTCATAAAGAAAAATCCCCCTAGGAAGTCGGCTACAATTACACTGAAATAATATCATAGATTCCACTGAAAAATTCACAAGGATTTTCATTTCCAGTCCAAAATACAACATCTAATCCAAGCAGCTACCTCAGTCTGTGCTCATGCTTTATACTGGTTATGCCTGCTTTGGTTGTGATTTATATATTTTACAATATTATATGTTGGCTTTTCACCAGTTGATTTCCCAGGCAACTGACAAGGGGTTTGTTCTTTTCAGTGATGACATCTACATGGTTGTTTAGGAAGGCCTTCAGCTGAAAAAAAAAATAAAGTCTTCCTCATAATAAATATATTAGGAAACTTTTAATTTCCTTTGCCTTTATCTCTGAGGCGGGGAGGTTTGGGGGCAGAATAAATTATTGTTTGGGAGTATTTTTGCAAATAAATTTCAGAATAAAGACACAAGCAAACCAAAAACAATCAAGTGAGAGAAAAAGAAAGCACTGCAGAAAAACAGTAATGCAAATGATAACAAAACAATAAGCAAAATGTAATATGTGGTATAGTGTGGTATAGTGATTTGAGTGTTAGACTACGACTTGGGAGACCAGGATTTGAATCCCTGCTCAATCATGGAAACTCACATAGGGCCTTTGCAGACTGCCAGAAATAGTGCAAATTGAGTCCACTTTAACTGCCCTGACTCAGTGCTAGGGAATCATGGGAACTGTAGTTTATTGTGGCACCAGAGCTCTCTGACAGAGAAGGCTCAATGTCTCAGAAAAAAATACATTTCCCATGATTCCCTTGCACTGTGACAGGGCAGTTAAAGTGGTCTCAATTTGCATTATTTCTAGCAGTCTGCAAAGGCCCTAAGTGACTTTGAACAAGTTACACTCTCTCAGCCTCAGAAGAAGGCAATGACAAACCCCTTTGAACAAATCTTGCCAAGGAAACTCCATAGGAGCCCCATAAGTTGGAAACAACTTGATGACACACAACAACAAATAATTAATATATATCTACTATAGATTAAATATCCTATATATTGGGTTTTCACATTGGACAAACTATACTAAATTTATAGTTTTTTGTAGGCTATTTGGGCTATTCTAGAAGAGTTTATTCCTGAGTTTATTTCCCCAGCATCTGTGGCTGGCATCTTCAGAGAATGCTGGCATGGAAGTGAGTGAAGTATATGTATACAGTGTGACCCTTGGTTGAGAGGATGTGATTTGCATGTTAATCTGTGTATTGTTCTGTTGTTGAATGGCAAAGCCTCAGGGTGGGAGGATATGCAAGAAGGATTAGTGTCCATTTAATCAGTGGTCCATTGTCTGCTGGGAAAACCGCTACTCCTGGGCGAGGTTCATTTGCATGTACTGAGTCTTGATCTTGTTGTTTTTCAGGACTGGTAACCAAACTTTGTTTATTTTCAGGGTTTCTTCTTTCCTGATGAAGTTGTCCAGGGGTCTGTGTATTTCAATGGCTTTCCTGTGCATTTTGACCTGATAGTTTTTGGCACAGTCCAGAATTTCAGTGTTTTCAAATAGCATTTTATTACCAGGTTGGTTTATAAAGTGTTCTGCTACTTCTGATTTTTCTGGCTGACCCAGTCTGCATTGTCTCTCATGTTCCTTGATTTGTGTTTGAACACTGTATTTTGTGGTCCCTATGTAGACTTGTCTGCAGCTGCATGGTATACGGTAAACACCTGCAGCTGTGAGAGGGTCTCTCCTGTTGCTTTGCTGAGCACAGCAATTCCTGGATTGTCTTGGGGCCTTTGCAGACTGCCAGAAATAATGCAGCTTGAGCCTACTTTAACTGCCCTGTCTCAGTGCTAGGGAATCATGGGAACTGTAGTTTTTTTCTGAGACATTGAGGCTTCTCTGTCAGAGAGCTTTAGTGCCACAATAAACTACAGTCCCCATGATTCCCTAGTACTGAGCCAGGGCAGTTAAAGTGGACTCAAGCTGCATTATTTCCGGCAGTCTGCAAAGGTCCTTGGTCAGTTTGTAGATCATTTGGAGGTTGTGTTTCCTTACCAGTTTCTCTATTCTATCTGTGACTCCTTTGATGTATGGTAAAAATACCTTCCCTTTGGGTGGTTGTTTTTCTTCACTCCTGTGTTTTTTTCTGGCTCCCGCCATTCTTCTGATGTCTGAGCTGGAGTAATCATTAGCCTGTAGAGTCCAGTCTAGGTGCTTCAATTCATCTTCCAGGAATGGCATTCACAGATCCTTTTTACACAGTCTACCAATGTTTTATTGTGCCTTTTTTATCTTGAGTGATGATTAGAGTTCTTGTCTAGGTATGTGTCCATGTGTGTAGGTTTTCTGTATACTGTGTGGCTCAATCGTTGGTTTAGTTTGAGGATGACCAGGACATCCAAGAAAGGTAATGTTCCTTCCTTTTCTTTTTCCATCATAAATTGGATGTTTGGGAGGATGTTATTCAGGTGGTTCAAAACAATCTTCTCCATGGCTCCAAATGGTGAAAGTGCAATCCACATATCACTAGGAGCCCTGGTGGCACAGTGGTTGAATGTCTGTACTGCAGCCACTCACTCACAAACCACAAGGTTGCGAGTTCAATACCAGCCAGGTCTCAGGATCGACTCAGGCTTGCATCCTTCTGAGGTTGCTAAAATGAATACCCAGCTTGTTGGGGGCAATTAGCTTAGAGACTGCATAGCATGGTATGAAGTGGTATATAAATGAAACTGCTATTGAAGCTATTGCTGTATCAGAACCATGTTGTGAGCTTTTTCAGTGCTGTTTCCAGGGCTTGCTTTTCAAACTGTTCCATGTAAAGGTTAGCTATCACAGGGCTCAGAAGGCTTCCCATGGCTACCCTCTCTCCTTGTAGAATCCATTGTCCCACTGGAAGTAGCTCATGGTGAGGCAATGTTCAAACAGGGCTGTGATGTCTTCTGGAAGAATTTGTTGGATAAGTGCCATGGTGTCCATTATCAGAGACCACATCAAAGCTGATTAGTATCTCTCCAGGTTTGAGTTCGAGCTTATTGTTTTTTTCCTATGAAATGAGCTGAGTCCTTGATGTAGTGGGGGGGGGGGTTTGCTCTATATGGGTTTTAATTCTGTGGCCAGAAACTTGGCCAAATGATATGTGGGGGATCCAATGGCACTCACTATGGGTTGGAGTGGAATGGAATCCTTGTAGATCTTGGGAAGTCTATACAATCTTATTGGGACAGCCTCAGATTTGCACAAACTTTGGCATCTGGTTGGCTGAATTGATCAAGGTGTTTGTTTTCCTGGTGATTTTGTTGGTTGGGTCTTGTTTCATATTTTTGTATATTGCAGGATCCAGGAGTTCCTTGATTTTTTGTTTGTATTGTTCTGTTTCCATTATTACTGTGACATTACCTTTGTCTGCTGGGAGAATGATGATATCTGGGTCCAAATTCAGGTCCTTGATGGCTTTTCTTTCTTTCTTGGTTACGTTGCTGGGAGGTGGTTTTGCCTTGCTGTTTCTCTACTACTTACTCCTCTGGGAAATGGTGGAGGGTGGATTCAACCTAGACAATGATATCTTCAACTGGGAATCTGGTGAAGGTTACTGCAAAGTTGCCTCCTTTGGCAAGGATGGATGTTTCCTCTTTCGAAGAATACACACCACCCGCAAAGCTTCTTTTTTAAAAAATGAAAATATACAGCACTACAAATAATGGGTATAATCCTGCCAGTGTCACACAGAAATGAACTCTTATGGTGGTGTTTTGTGCAGCAACTATAATACATCTTCTTATGTTCACAGTCATGATTCCATGTGCAGAGTCTGCTTGCACCTTCTGTTGTGCTACAGCTATCAAAGCTCGTGTGAAATAGCAAGTCAAGGATCACCATCACAACATCACATGACCAACACTTCCACCCACAGATGAAAGCATGGAATGCATAGGTTCTCCATAGCATGAGCCCAGAATTCCAAACTACAGAGGAGAGTCCACTGTCTGAAAGGCTGCCAGAGAGCAATGCTCTTTTTAAAAATATACTCTTCTTGAAGGGCTGTCCAGCCCACAACTGATTTAAAGATAAAAGAACCATAAGAAAGAAAACCAGAGACCATGTAGTTGTCTATCCACAATGAGCACCTGGACAGCCAACTGAGCAGGCCTATAAATACCGAGACATATTTTTCTCCCCTTCAAGGTAATAAGCTATAATTCTTTAAAATTATAAGAATTTATATGCTTGTGTCTGTTCATATTAATCAGCATGTGCTGATGAAGTTGTATGGAAGTGGTCTCTTTTGCCTTTTTTTTTTTTTTTTTAAACAGATGCACTTCCACTCTTTGATGATGTCGAAGTGGCTATCCAAGTTCCAATTGCTGTCAGGACGAACATCATAAATTGACTGAGTCAATGTTTCTAAGAATCCTATTTCCTGCTTTCAATGACAAATGAAGCCATCTTCTCCAAACTCACTTAGTCATTATGGAAATCTGGCATAATGAAAATGACAGTGAACACTTTACCCTGAATGGGACATAACTTCTTGATGACCCTTTTTGGAAAGAAGAAGCTCAACACCCAAGTATAAAATAAAAGTCAGTAACCTAAAGAGATTAGATCATGAGACCACCACTTCACAGGCAGATTAGTTTTGAAATTGTTGCAGAAATCAATTGGTATAAATATACAGAGAGAATATAGCAGTAAAATATGAAAAGCACCAGAAAATCATATTTGAATGTGGCTTAGGCTGGATCCAAATCACACTAGCAAAAAATCCATACTTACCTCAATTCCAGTGTTGCGGGAACACATGATGTATGACCATTTTCACAATAAAAGCACTTCTTTGGGGCTTTAATATTATTTAGAAAAACTTATTTTTTACTCCCAACTTTAGGAAAACCCAGGGGTTTTATACATGTGTCATGCACCCAAATCAGATTCAGGAAGCAATCAGGGGTGTGACTGAAGGCAGAACAGGTGGGTGGGTGGGTGATTACCTAGATTCTGCAAATGTGGTCTTGTATTTTTTATGTTCATTTCAGATGGATTATGTGTATTACATAAATGTGTATTACATTTATTTGAACATACATTGTTTTATTAAATTCTATTACCTGATTAGATGGGGAGGGAGGACAGAGTGCACACACACTCCTCTGAGCAGTCAAATGTCTCTCACATTGTCCTTGCTCACTTATGATCACTCATTGGGGCATGAAGGAGGAGACCACAAGGTGGTAGGATCAAGAGGAAAACAAGAAAAGCTATTGGCTGATTGGTGTGGCATGCATGCCAGGAATCAAGAAACAAAGCCACAGTAGTCATGTGACCTAAAATAATCTGATGCAGTAATCACATGGGTACGTCAGTACACTCTGTTTTGTCCCAATGTGACTTCTGATTGAGAGGATGAGTGGCTGTCAATACACTTCAGTTTCAGATTATAACAAGTGCATATGATGCTAACGGGAGTCAAACTTGAGCAGAATAATACACAGTGGAGCTGAATTATTTTCTAGGTTTGGATACAACCTTAGAGGAACAAATTATTTGGAAACAAAATCACGTTGACAAAAGCAGGTTTCTCGTGCCTATGCCTACAAGTCAGGATGTGTAAGTGATCTTTGCGAAAACAGTCTGTGTTGAAGTCGAAGGCTTTCATGGCTGGCATCCATAGTCTTTTTGTGGGTTTTCCGAGGTGTGTGGCCATGTTCTAGAAGAGTTTCTTTCTGATGTTTCTCCAGCATCTGTGGCTGGCATCTATTCACATGTCGTGGATGCTATACAAACCACTAGCACTCAGTTTATAAATATGCCGGCCACCTTGTTTTGCTATGCCGTTAAATGACAATAGCAGCCTGTTTGCACTGACAAACATCTCTTTGAATTGCTTAATGCTGCAGTTTAAAGCTATAACAACTAGAATATATGTTAAATTCTATGTTATCACAACAGTGTAAATTGTCATCACTATTAATACTACTACTACTACTACTACTACTACTACTACTACACATTTCAGCAAAGCTATGCTCTTTATGCATTTATTCCACCAGAGCAAGCTTTCAGTTTTCTACAAAGACATTAAATATATTTAAATTACATCATCAACATAGAACATGGAACACACATCTTCAGAACATTGTGGAGGTCGCTGTAGCTCCATAAACAGGAGCACAACCACATTAGTGTCAGTTAGTACAAGAAGTGCAAGAGAGCACAGGCCAGCTGTGTCAATTCCATACCCCCACATGGATACAGTACAGCGGGGGTAGGCAACCTTTCCCCTTTAAGGGCCGAGGGACTTCAGCTCCCAGAATCCCAGGAGCTATTGGCCAACATGGCTGAGGCTTCTGGGAGCTGAAGTCCCTCAACCCTTAAAGGGGAAAGGTTGCCTACCTCTGCTACGGTATATAATACAGACTAGTAATGATAGGACTGGTAATATATTTTCTCATATGAGAAGTGCTTTAGAGGCATTTTCATATCACTTGTGCTCTAAACACAAGCAAAGGGCTGCTTCTGTGGTTTGGTATATTCTCACAAACCACCAAGCTGAACATACTTTGGAAAATACCTTCCTTTCTTCTGTGGAATCTGAATACACTTGTGTTGATTCTAGAAGCCCAAGCAATAGGGCCTAGAGGTGTGAAGCCTCTGTATTGAGATTGCCTGTGAAGAGAACAGTGTTCTGAAATGTATTCTTATCAAGCAGGGTACTTTTAAATATTTCTCACAGGTATTTTCCTGCTGCACGCAGTGTCTTCCCACTTTGCTGCTATTACCAAACTCAAGTCCACCTGCAGCACCTTCTCCCCCATTGCCCACTCCCAAAATTGCCCATGAAATGCTGCCAGTATGGAGCAGGTCAGTATCATTCAGGCCATTGTATTCTCAATTACCATGTATGGATGCAAGAGCTGGACAGTGAAGGAAGCAGACAGAAAGAAAATCAATTCATTTAAAATGTGGTGATAGAGAAGAGTATTTAGGATACCATGGACAGCCAAGAAGACAAACAAATG
>CM034706.1:196076642-196093870 GCA_020142125.1 Phrynosoma platyrhinos | reverse complement strand
GTCATTGATAAAGATGTTGAATATAACTAGTTGTATTATTTTAGTTTTGTATACAGTGCAGCTGATCAAACACCTCTGATTCTACCATGGCATAATCAATACTCGGATTGTTTTAGATTGCTTTTAGGAGCTTTTAAAAAACATTTTATTGTTTTTCAAAAATGTTTTTATCGTTGCATTGTTTTAATTGGTTTTTATTTGTTCATCTCTTCAGGGGGCAACAGAGAAATACTGTAAATAAATAATATTCAGAAATCTTAATATTAATGTTAAAAAATCATAAACCATCCCAATTATATTAAAGGGGCATGGGTATCTGAATGCTACCTTGACAACAGCAAATGGCTTTACAGGAAAAAGAAAATATAGAAATAATTGTTTTATAGGTTTCACAAGAATACCATGGAAACAGCTATAAAGATGACTGTAAAAGCAACTCAACAATAATCTGTCAGAAAGACAATCAGTTCTAGCAGCATAAATCACCAATTAAATGGTACACTACCTGTTTGCTGATACGTAATCATACTTTGCAGTAAATTGATTTTCAGTGAAAGACTACCCATGCGCCAATTAAACATCCATCTTAACCAACAGAAACCAGGTCAACTTAGCTTTTTTTTTTTTTTTAGAAGTTTCAGGATTTGTTTCCAAAAGGATGTTTTGTTAGTAAATGTTTAAATGTACCCCCACACATAAAGAAACTTCTACATGAATTAATGAAAGACAGCTATAGTTGATGGACAAGGGTGGGCTTTGCTTTTTCACTGCTTAATACCACTAAAGTCCCAAGGCATTTCAACTACAATCTGATGCAACTATCAGTTCCTGGATGTGAAACCAACTGTACGCATGCCATGCCAGAATGTTTAGGAGAAAAACAAAGGAAAAAGAAAACCACTGTTGCTGTTATCGCCTTATCTGCTAAGCCATCCTTTTCTCTGGAATACAGCCATCTCTATTTAAATGCACATCTGAATAAACATTTTTAACAATAAAAGTTACTTAAGAAAACATGTGTGAATGGTGTTTGTTTGTTTTTTTAAAAAATGGAAAAACATGAATTTTATTAGCCATTTTTATAGGCCTATTTAGCATTGTTTTCTATCAGTTTGCATTTCAGTATGAAACCACATCAACAAATAATGAGAGTAAAACAATGGCAATCTTCAATTAATTAGCAGTAAACATTACAATTTGATCTGTAAATAGAAATGTTCAGAAAGAAATACAGATCTGTTTCATGTACAGTATTTGTTTATTTTGTTTGAAAATATTTCAAACAATATTCCTGCAGAAAAAAAATGAAGGAAGAGCAATAGTTCATATTCTGATGATATTGTTTCGGTATGAGTTCATCCAGAGTAGTAAGATCATAGCACTAAGAGGTCAAAGTACCTGGCATATGTTAAATAAGAACCTTTGTCCAACAAACTATACCATCTCATTTATCAGACAAACCATCCATCTCATAGCTTACTACAAAAGTTCGCCAGTGCTAGTTAGCACCAACCTTTATTAGCAAAGCTTCCTGCTGACTCAAATATCTAGTAACATGCTGTGAAAAAAAATGCCATGGGAAATCATTAATGACTTCTGACTCTACTGGATGTGTATAACTGTCCTAACCATGTCATACACAAGACTGCGTACAGAAAACAATTATCCCATTATGCATTCAAAAATTCAAACATATCCAGGATTAACCAAATCAATCAAACAGCAGTATTGTGGACACAACTTTCTCCATCAGCACAATATTAACTGGGCTACTTACTGACTTACCATTTGGGCCTGCTTGTGGATTTTACCATTGGGGACATTCCATCCCGATACAGGCTTTTGGTTTTACTGAAGTTGACAATGTTGAAAATGACTCTCTGAAAGACATAAGTGGTGGTGGGGGGAGAATTTCAGTGAAATGTGTTTGACACAGATGCTAATATTAAGTCGGTTTAACAAAATTTTAAACCTTAAACATTAAAGCAATCATTTTTCTCAAAAATTTCTTTTGATACAAGCAAAGACTTGTGTTTATTCTAGGACATGCAACTACTTTTTACAAATCAAAATTCAGACTGATTCAGGTCAAGTCTGAAGCAGGTGAGATCAGCTTTTTAAAAAAAATCCAGATGAATCAGCCTGGTTCACAGTGATTCTGTTCAATTTGGATCAGTCCAGAGAGAAGGGGAAGTTGTACAGTATATCCATGAGCACCATGTAAGGAGAACACCACAGCGGCATGATGGGGAGGGAAGGGGGACTTTGCTCAATGACAATTCTAACTTCAAATCCAGGAATTTCACCAGTAGTCTCCAGCCTAAGAGCTTGCAAGAAGCAAGGGTGTAAGGTCATTGAATCACTTATATTTAATGTCCTTATGGAAATTTGTATTCCTTTGCTAAACTAAGGTAGTAGTGATGAGTCTCAGCCTGTCTGCTTGCCCATCCAGAGCCCATCATGTTGCCTCTTGGTGATGTATTTTACTGCGTCCATTACTTCTGGCTGTTAACTGCCTGCTTCAGAGCAGAGGTACTTGAACTGTAAACTCTACCAGAGTGCCTCCATCACTAGGGGAGTTTTGCCTGCCTGGAGAGGAAGCTTAATTTTATTTTCCTCTCTCTTTACTTGTATTCTTGTGTATGTCCATGCCAGTTGGGAGGACAGACAGCAGGCAGCTCCCCCCCCCCCCGACATTCCCCATCCCCATGCTGAAAATAAAATCTAGTGGAAAATTTACAGCTGTGTTCCCAGAAGCATCCAGAGGTGGATCAACCATTTAAAGGAAAGATATATGGGTCTGTTTTGGACTTGGAAAAGGTGAGCAGTTACTGGTCATTTTTATACCACTTCATTCCAGCAGGAACATCGGGGTAGGAACTTTAAAGTTGCCTACTCTTGTTTGCTACTGTGTATGTGTTATATGTAGTTGCTATTGGTGGTGGTGGTTACTACTACTACTACTACACTAATAGCACACATGACATCTGAGACACTAGAATGCAAAAACAAAAACCAAAATGACCTGGCAGGACTGACAATATGTGCTTCTAAAAATGTATTTCATTTTTTGAGAAAGGGAAACTTTGATGTCACAACTCCAGAGTTCCATGTTTTTACATTAGCAGGAGCTATCAGCTCTGAAGACTCTGTTATGCAGTGGCATCACTGTGTGGGTATGAAGGGTGCAGAACACACCAGGTGACACCTGAGAGGAGAGGTAACACCTGATAGGGTCCTCCTCCTGCTAAATGTAAAATGTAAAAATAACATTCATGAAACTAGACCAGGGACTGAAGTGCACATCTAACTTCATGAACCTTATCAGCCATATGCATGCATGTGGGATATACTGTAAGACAGGGGTAGGCAACCAAAGCCCCGGGGCCCGGATGCGGCCCCCTGCGGCCTTTGGACCAGCCCCAGGCCGGTCCTGCCGCCGCCGCCCCCCTGCCACCGCCACTGCCCACCATGATGATATTGATTAATGTTGTTATTACTTGTTCTTGGGGTTTTCTTAGCAAAATCTCCACAGGGGTTTTGCCATGGCTTTTCAGGGGCTGAGAGAGTGTGCATGCATTTTTTTTAATTTTTAATTTTTTAATTTTTATTTTTTAATTTATTTTATTTAATTTTTTTAATTTATTTTTGGTGCTTCGGCCCCCCAATTGTCTGAGGGACAGCAACCCGGCCCCCGGCTCAAAAAGGTTGCCTACCCCTGCTGTAAGAGGTAACTTGGATTTTTTTACATCCTGCAACTACAGCTGCCAATTTCCATGAGTGAGTTGGATACATTTCAGGTCCTGGAGCTCTGCTTACACTAGAGCAGTGATCCCCAAACTGTGCCCTTTAAGGGATTTTGGACTTCAGCTCCCAGAATCCTAGACTATTGGCCAACATAGCTGAGGCTTCTGGGAGTTGAAGTCTAAAAAAATCCCTTAAAGGGCTGAGTTTTGGGATCACTGCACTACAAGATGGGGAGATGTTCTTTGTGATTATCTTTGTGAGGGAATTTTTGCTGGATCTTGAAAGCCTATCTTAAAAAACCAGAGACTTTCTATTCATACAATGACAATTCCAGATATAATCCAATATGTTTTTAAGAAAGAAACATAGCCCCATATGCTTTACTTCCACCATTAGATTTATACTAAATTATTGCTGTTCAAATGAGGTATGATAATAGACTTGATATCTAACATTCAAACAAAAAGATGTTTCACCAGAGCGATGGATATGGTAATTTAATTAGGTATTGGATTTATTTTTCCCATCACACCCCAGTTTGTTGCATTAAAGTTGATTTTTAATTGAGTAGGGTGCCTCTGTCATACAACTGCTATGTGTTTCTGCTATTTATTTTCCCCAAAATATGGCAGTCTCTGATATTTATATTGAATAGTAAAGGTGAGCTTCAATGTGTAAAATAGAAGCATTTGGGAGATTGGTATGATAGAGGAGACTGTTTGCTGTTTAATTTAACTTATATTTGAGAAAGCACATTAAGTTGAAGCAAACTGGTCAGTTAATCCTGATGTTCTCAATAAAGAAGTGAAACAAACAGGATCTCCACACCAGTGCCTTTATTCTTTGGATGCAATTTTGCTGAGGTTGGAATGTGGAAAGTTGCTAATTCTGCTAAGTGTGGAGTGACTAACAAAAGGCAGCTGGCAGAGAATGGTCTCCTCCCAATCAAGTGTTTCCCCTTCTACTAATAAATTGGCTAAATGCAACCAAACAAGAAAAGCAGGGTATTTATACACATTGAAAATAGTAAAACAGGCTGTTTCAAAGATGTGATCTCTCTACACAGTCAGCAAGGATCTGGAATCCTTTCAGTTTACCACTTGAAATTCTTTCCCTAACCATCACCAACTTTATCAAGCAGTGCCACTGGATTTAATGGAGCACAGAAACACAAACACTAAAACATGAAACTATGGAATATTCTTAGTAGACATTAAAATCTGCTATGTAGTCTTCCCAATGAAGTGTGTAAAAATATAATAACTTTAGTGCACACCTTAAACAGAAAATATACAGCTTGGTCACCAAAGTATACAAACATTTCCTCCAGTTAGTAGTATAATTTTTTGTGATACAGTAAGAAAACATTTGCTGAACAAGTAAATAAGAAGCTGGTATGTATGCATGCCATTGTTTGTTGTTGTAAGTTTAAGATTGCTGGTGGCTATACTGATGTGCTTTTAATTTTGTTATATTTTTATAGATTCTGTAATAAACCAAGACATTCTATGATTAATAAATGTAGCATCATTTTGTTAACTTTTGTGATACACAGTGAATTCTAAAGAAATACCAGTATACTAATAAAATCTGAACTACAATAGTTAGTCCCAAAATAAAGAGTTTTGTTGTTGTGTGCCTTCGAGTTATTTCCAACATATGACAACCCTAAGGTGACACTATCACAGGGTTCTCTTGATAAGATTTATTCAGAGAGCTTATTCAGAGAGCTTTGCCATTGCCTTTCTCTGAGGCTGAGAGATAGTGACTTGCTCAAGGTAATCCAATGGGTTTCCATGGCTCAGTGAAGATTTCAAGTCTCTCAGAGTCCTAATTCAAAATTCAAACCACTATAATACCCAGACTCTGCAACTAAAGTAGACCCAATGAATTAATGAATTTTACATTAATATCAATTTATTGTTATTACATTCATTTATACTCCATTTTCTAGAGCATGGAAAAAGACACAAATAATTATGCTTTCTTAAAGCTTAAAGGCAAACTACTATAAAATGTTATATTGCTGGCACCTGAATCCAGTAAAATTAGTAAAAATCTACAAGACAAAATCTACAAGACATAAGGTAACAGATGTTGGAAATGTCAAGATACTCCTGGAAGCTGTGGTGGAATTGCCAGGTAGCTACAAAATGCTGGAAAAGAATACAAACCACTACAGTTGACCCTCCACATTTGCGGCTTTGACTTTTGAGGGTTTGATTATTTGCAGTTTTGATTAATATGTTCTCTCTAGGAATCTTTAGGTCCTCCATCGCAACTCTACCAGGAAGTGACCATAGAGTTGTGCTGGAGAACCTAGAAATTCCTAGAGAAAACACTTATCTAGGCATTTGTAGGTCCTCCAATATGATTCTATGATCAACGTCTGGCACATGTTGAATATAGAGGTGCAATGGAGGACCTGGAGATTCCTAGAAAGGTGTTCTCTCAGGTAAAAAGAACAGGGGGAGGTTATTTGCAGTTTTTCCACATTTATGGGGGTCCTTCACTCCTACTGCACTCCTTATAGCGAATGTGGAGGGACCACTGTATATCAGAAATACTAGGCATTAGGTTATCCACAGATCCAGAATTTTACCTGTTAAATTCATACACATGTTAGAGATGAGGAAAAAAGACACTGGAAAATGATACTATATATGACTACCACAGACAGAATTCTATTTGCAAAAAACTGGAAACTTAATAAATACCTAAAATAGAAGTCTGACTTGCTAAAATGTTAGAAATGAGAGAATTAGACAAACTTTCAAAAATAATCAGAGGAGAGATATTGGTAGATACAAATGACTTGGAAGAGGACTGGAACTTAGTATTGGGAAAAGAAATTGAAAGATAAGAGAGAAGACTTGGTTGAAGAAGAAGCAATAAAACTAAATGAGTAAATAAACAAATGAACAAATAAGAGATTATGAGATCACAAATTCTAAATTAGAAATAGAAGTGGTGAAGAAAATTATAAATATATAAAACTGAATATCTAAAAAAAAAAAGGATGACTTGTTGCAAGAAAAGTGACATCAAACCACAACATATATCAAACCACAACATATACTGCTATGTCCACATGTTTTTGGAAGGTTAATAAGAACATAACACCCATATTCTAACAAGCCCTATAAAAAATAACCAGATACCCAAAATTAGGATTTTATCTGAATATAACATTCAAGCAAATAAGCATATGGTTTAATAGGTTGGTTTAATTGCTTAGGCTGACTGTAACAATTACCATAATCAACAATAGCTCTCAGGGGCATTTTGCAGCATCAAAACTAGACTGGCAATAAGCCAGATGTGCTTAAATTTCTATACATAGTTGCATATTTCAAAAATGAAATATAAATACATCTCATTTGAGTACTCCATTTGATGATGAAATGGAGCTGCAGGTGCAAACAGTAAACTCCAGTTGAGTTAGCTTAGCAGACAATGTTTGCTCTTCAACTAAAGCTGGGCAATTCTATATCACTGCTTCTTTCCCCATTACACCAGTTCTTTACTGTCAATGATACTTAAAGAAGATAAACTACAGCTGGGCATCCTGTCTAAACCAAAGAGACGCAACAGTTCACTTCGCAGGGTGACTGAGATTTCATAATAGAAAGTTGGATAATCTTAGCAAAACTAAGCATTTTCCACAGGAAACAAATGTCCTCTTATGATATTATATACATGCTTCATAGCTATTGTGAATTACATAGCAGACATGGAAAATGTGAAGTTTTAATCAATGACTGTAGCTATGCTTTCTGTGAACAGAGTTCCTCAGGACAATGCTGCAGCCTTGTAGGGGATGCTCAAGCACTGAGCACAAACATTATATACAGATGGTCCCAGGTTCCACCTCTGGCACCTCTAAGTAGGGGTGCATAAAACCCTGGTCAGTGGGAATTAATCATCACAGAAAATAATATTGAGTTAGATGAGCCAGTAATCTTACATTGCATATTTTTTAATGAATGATAGAAAATACCTTTTATAAAAGTGCTTTCTAAGTTTTCAAAGCTTGATAGAGACCAGCCTACTCCAGTTACCCTTCAGTTATTTTGGAGCTTACCTTCCATTACTTTTGCTAGTATAGTCAATAGTCAAGAATGTTAGGATTTATAGTCCAAAACACCTGGAGGGCATGAGTGGGGAAAGCTGGTGTAGAAAAATAAGAGCCAACCTTCCTGTGCCTCCAGCTATCTCTTGTTACTCCACTGTCCATTTCATTTTATTTTCCTACATGTTAAGGTTTGGCAAATGCTAATGAAAATCAACTGAAACAAAATTCACATCTATCCCTATATGGCTTACCTAACCCCCCTCGCCACCACCATGCAAATAGCTTAATTTCTACTGATAATTGTGCAAATAAATCCTAACACCTGGACAAGCCCTCCAGTAAAGACTACTAAAGGTTACATCTTGCACTGCAGCCTTCAATTTGACAATATTAACAGTTTTAAATATGCAGTGGATTCCCACCTCTCCTTTACAGAGCGCATGGCTGTTTTTGAGATTAAATATTTATGGCATTTAGTCCTCCCCTACCATTTAACAAATATTTAAAACCTGTCTTCTGTCAGAGTAAAAAAATGCACTCACACTTGTGGAAGGATCTAGTAAGAGCCCTTGCTGATTTGTTAATCAGGAGCTCCTGTGCCTTATTATATGCAAATTGCCCAAGCACAGCATAGCTACCTATTTAAAATGACAAAGGAAAGTACAGCTTCCAGATTGGTAAACTTTCCCTTTCCTAATTGGACTTTCTAGAATTTCTGGGAATTCTGGTTTATTGTGGCACCATTGCTCTGTGACAGAGAAGGTTAAATGTCTCACAAAAGTACAATTCCTAGAATTCCATAGTATTGAACTATGGCAGTTAAAGTGGTGTCAAACTGGATTATTTCTGCACCCTGTGTGTGTGTTCTATGCCTTCCCTAATATGTATTCTGTATCTTGACAATGGCATTTCATATACAGACATGCATTAACCTTCTTTCTTTCCACATAATTGGAAAAGCTACCCATGTTTAGACATCCATGTTCTTTTCAATCGATATTATGGCTGCAGGTGGGAGGGAACAGCTGGCTGCTGTAGAGCTTTACTTGCAAAATCTGCTGATATCTTACATCCTCAAGAGGAAGCAGCTGCGACTGAATCAAGTTTTCATTCTTAATGGTAAATATTATTATGCAGTAAGAAGCAACACTATGAAGTTTAATAAATTAAAAAAAAACACTAATTCAAGAGGTTTATACTGCCTATAAAACTATATGCTGGACAGTGTCCCCTGATTAATTATCTACAGACAGAACCTCTGTCATATTAGCTGTTGTTTGAAAGAGAGACTTTAATCAAGGTCAATTCCCCCCTTACAATAACAATGTTTGTTTTACTAAGAACTTGATATATAATCTTCCTCCTCCTCCTTCCACAACTACAAGAGCCATACAAACCTTATCCCCAGATTAATATTGTACTCCTTATAGTTTATGACATTACAGTCGCACATCCGTTTTCACAGACTTCGAGTCCACGGTCTTCGTCCTTCATGGATCAGCAAGCCCCATTGGCCAAGATGGCACACACGCCTGTGGCGTGCATGCAGCCATTCAAACCAATGGGACTTGAATATCTGCAGTTTTCCATTTTTGGAAGGGGGTCCGGAATGGATCCTCCATGAAACATTCGGGTGGCTGTATATTTGAAGCAGAGATAATAGAAACATATACATACCCCAACAAATGTAGTCACATATTTCGCCCACAAAGGATTTTCAGTGGATGCCGTTTTTGGACTTACTATGTTAAGTTGCAAAAATTTTACTCTCTGAAAAGATTTTGTAGCAGGTTAGGATTGTTATACAACAGTAATGCAGTAAAAAAAATTCAGAGCACTTTGCATTCTACATAAATTATATCTTGTTATTATGATTGATAATTAAGTAGGGGGGAGGGGGAGGTAGGTTTCCATCAATGCTTGCAGGTTACAATAGCCTCTCTATAAAATTTGTTTGCTTTTTGCCAGTCAAGAATTTACACATTGGTCTTTTTAACAAGAAGTTCCCATGGCAGTATGTCAGAGATACTATGTAAATGAAAATCATACTTGGACAGACTTCAGATCAATACATTGCTTATCAAGGCTTATGAGGCTACCCGTACTGTGAAGAACTATTCGGGCTATAAACCTTGGAGCTTACCTATTTTTCAATTAATTTTCAGGATTTTTTGGTCCTTAGTGCATTCAATGTGAAAGACTTGCCGATATCATTGCTGCTTCCCAGTCCAAATTCCTTGTGCGTGCACACCTGAATAGCACAAGGTAGCTGCATAGCAGCGTGATTCTTTGGGCAACCACAGAGACAACTGTGTAAATTGACATCTGATGGCCAATAGAGAAATCAAACCAGACTGTTTCAAGCTATAGAGACAGAATCCACTCAGATATAATCTAAAATCTGCCAACAAAAACGGAAATCAAAACAATGCCCACAGGCCTAAAATGCAAAACAATGCCCACAAACCTAATGCCCACATACATTCCAATCAATGAAAAAGGGAACACTAGAGATGGATAACAATCACTGGAGCATTGCTTAATTTCCCACACAAGCAAAGTGATGCTAAAAATTTTACAACAAAGATTTTTACAGTATATGAAGTGATAAATGCCAGATGTCCAACCTGTATTTAGAAATGGAAGAGGTGCTAGTGATCACATTGCAAGATTATGTTGGATAATAGAGCATACAAGAAATTTCACAAGAATATCAGCCTTTGATTTTACAGATTACAGCAAAGCCTTTGATTTACAGATTATCAAAAACTATGGATTGCTTTTACAGAAATTAGTTTACCATAACTTTTCATGTAATAACTGTACTCAAGGCCATGGAAAATACAAAATATGGAGAAACAATGTTTTCCAATTGATAAAAGATTCAGACAAGGCTAGTTGTTTAATTTAAATGCTAAACATATAGCTAGATTAGACTCAAAGGAAGCAGACAGGAAAACTGGTGGAAGGAAAATCAACCATTTAAGATATGTAGGTAATACCATACTACTAGCAGAAGGTAGGAAAGCCTTGGAAAACTATTGAGGAAAGTCAAGGAAGAAAGTGAAAAGGCAGGGATACAGTTGAACATTTAGAAAACAAAAATAATGACCTCAGATGATTTACATAACTTTAAATTATATGATGAAGAAATTAATATAATTAAAGATTGTCTATAATTTATCCCAATAATCAAAATGGAAATGTCAATCAAAAAAATAGAAGACGACAAGGGGCTGCTACAGACTTGGAGGCAGGGAAGGGGAGGGGCAGCCGCACACTGGGTGCTCCAGCCCGTCCCTGAGGACGTCATGATGGTGCATGCCATAACACATGGTGTGTGCCATCAAGACATCCTTCCAGCGTAGCGTCTTGACGCACTGCACCGGAATAGCCGCAGAAGAGCCGCGTGGCGGATCTTGATGCATCCCTTTTGCCGGCTTCAAAAGGAGAGGCATTTTAGCACTCCTTTCAGGGCTGGCAGAAGGGATGATTGGAGCTGAGGCGTGGGGCAGCCTCAGCTCCAATCCTCCACTTCCCAGGGCAGCCCACAGCCACCCGGCTGCATCCCCCCTAGGACTTGGAAAAGAGGTTATGAAAGTATTAGGTAAGACTCTCAAGTGTAAAGATATATAATTGAATACCAATGTCAGAAATGTTCCTGCAATCATATTTTCCATTTCTATTTAGGCTTGTGAAAGGTGGACAATACAGAAAGCTAATAGGAAGAGAATAGATTCTTTTGAAATGTCTTGCTGGAGGAGAACGCACAGACACTGTTAAAAAGACAAATAAATGAGCTGTAGAGCAAATCAAGCCTAAAATCTCCCTAGATGCCAAGAAGATTAAATGAAAACTATTGTACTCTGGCCCTGTCATGACAAGACATGACCCTTTTGTTGTTATGGTGTACCTTCAAGTCACGTTTGACTTATGGTTGACCCTATTATGGGGTTTTCTTGGCAAGATTTTTTCAGAGAGGGGCTTGACTTTGCCCTCCCTGAGGCTGAATAGAAGACACAAATAATGCTTAGTAACATGGGAGGCATAGGCCAGCATGCCATAATAGTTTGAGTGTTGGACTATGACTATGACTCTGAAGACCAGAGTTTGATTCCCAGCTTGGCCACGAAGCCCACTGTGTGACTTCAGGGGGGTAATTATTTTACTATGTCACAATGCACTTTAGGTGTGTGTAAGGAACTATTTGTTAGCCACCTTGATTGCCTGACAGGCAAAAGGTGGGATATAAAAATAAAGTTACTTACTTACTTACCTTACTTACAGGATGCAATACAATTTTTAAAAAATCAGTTGACAGAGAGAGAAGCAGTGCATAATTTTAGTAATTTTCTTCTTGTTGCAAACTTTTTACAGCAAAAATAGTGCCATTTTCAAATACTATTTGCAGTTCAAGACTTATTCTGTTCAAATGTGATTGTTTTGCACAGGAATCAGCATTGTTCTGTGCAGAAATAGGCTGCAATAGCACGGAATAAGAATAAGCACAAAACAACCATGTTCAAATTTCAGTTAGAGTAAGTTCTTATTCTTAACACTTAAATTACACTTACACAAACATTCTCATCAATCCAGGATTCTTCTTGTCAGGGTTTCTCAACAACTGAGAAACTTGCACTATGTTTCTGACCATCCTTTGAATATTTTCAAATATTCTTCCCTTAGAAAAACTAATGGGGAATTACTGAAAAAACTAGAAAACTAGGGTGGGGGCTAGAAAGAAATTACTAATTCGTTTCTTTCAACAACTGCTGTTTCTTTACTTACTTCATGTTTAATTCTTTAAATACGAACAGCTGAATTCAAACTCCCACTTTTTAAAGGGAGATAAAAAGAATGGTATAGATTGGGGCCTGGCCAGCTTTCTAAAGACACTTCCGTCTCTCAAATTCATTCTGCTACCCCTCAACTCTCTCATGCTTGTAGTGGAGGTTAGTGTTGCTAGTATTATTGAAATACCTTATTTTCCTGCGTATAAGACTACTTTTTTATCTGCAAAATCTGTGGCTAAAGTGGGGGGGTCGTCTTATACGCCGGATATAAGGATAATGAGGATAGAGGTGCTAAAACTCTATATTTTGACTGGGAAAATGGGGGGGTCGTCTTATACGCGGGTCGTCTTATACGCCGGAAAATACGGTAATAATGGGGCAGTGCATCTACTGGCTTGTTCTGTCTGGAAAGAAAGATGGGTATGCCCATTACACTACTGCATCATACTCAGACTGGTTGATCGATTTTTGCATATTAGAACACAGGATTATGCTGTGACTTTGACACTAGAACCTCTACTTTTTAATATCTTGCTGGATAAAATGTATTTCAGAAGGCCAAGCATATGATAAGGAAACGTCCATCCAACATATTAAAAAATGGAACCTATGTATAACCAATAGGACCAATGAATGTTTAAACTATCTGCCCAATGCTGCAGTTCTAGCATAGAAAAGCATATAGCATAATAACTGTTTTTGTGGTTTTATGGTATTCATTGTTGCTCGACTGTTGAGAAACTGAGCAACAGAAAGAAGTGTAATATTGAAGTAAGTTGGAAGATGATACATAAGGAAGGAACAAAAAAATTATCACTATATTGATGATTGTGGGGTAAAACAGATGGTCTTCTGTAAAGCAAATTAGCTAAATTACTAGTAGCATCACAGGGATCGTGTCTTTCTGTTAAAAAAAAAACCTCCAATAATTATACTGAGATTGGATTTAATTCAGTGCTAGACAGGAAGGCCTTTGGTGATGTTTTGTTGTAGTTTGATTGGCTTTTATTACCACTACAAGATTAATCATAGCCTTTGCTGTTAAACCTCAGATCTTTCTTAATTTTGTTTCATATTGCAGAGTAGTAAAAAAAAAGTAGCACTTAATTTTGTGTTTTAAATTCCTTTTATAACAGTAGTGGAAAAATGCATGTCTGTTTCTGTACAATTTTAATATTCTAGTGCCAAATGTTAGCTGCAGGCATATTATTGACAACATATCAAAAATTGTGATTTCATTTAAATAAAAAAATGACATTGAAAATGGTATGTTTGTTTTCTATGCTGTTGTTATTTTTAGAGTACAAATGCTTTAGCACAACTTCAATATAATGGAATTTTCTCTAAGGGCCAGGCAAAATGAACATACTAATCTACCTTGTCTAGCAGTAGATTAAAGGATTTTGGTTCACAGAATTTATACAGATGTACAAGCTTTTATGACTAACAATGATCAATCTGCCTTTCAGAAAATGAAAATAAAGCTGTATTCCAACTAACGTTCACAACCACAACAACTAGCAGGGAGTAAGTCAAGCTCTAAATGAATATACTTCATATCTAAAGTCTCTAAAACCATTTTAGCACTGCAGATGAAGGCTGCCAAAAATCACTTTCATGTAGTGGCAAATCCATATGGAGGTCTTAAAATATGCCAGCTATTTCCCATTTGGGTTTAGGCTGACTCAATTGTGTATAGATTCTTTGTCCATGCCAGTAATATACTTTCCTGGCAAAGAAACCATATTTACAATTAGCAGTTTGGGAAATGTGATATTATGTGGTTCAGTAAAAGTAGAATCAAAAGCTTCTGAACTCCAACTTCCATCCATGCAAGAGAAGGAAAGGAGAGGAAGAGGAGGCAATCCTGATGTTGCCCTAATCATATCTGTATGTATAACATCAGAATATATCCACTGTTACATTTGTCAAGTTGGAACTGAGGGATTAAGAAGTATAGACATTTATATATCATCAAAATGGGAATGTCTTAGCACCATGACATTCTGTCTATAGTAATTAAACATCCTGCAAAAATTATGCTAAAACACATCGAACAGCAAAATGCATGATTTTATAGTAATTCCTCCAAAAAATCACTTGAATACAAATAAAATTTGCCATATGAGAATGTGGATTAGTCCCAAGACTCTGAAGAAATGTCATGCTAGTAACATGGACATCTCACGTGGTAATTTTCTAAGAATATTGAAATTTCCAGAGGAAACCTTTGCCCTGAAAGAAGTGGCAATGATTGTCTTAGGCATCCTCCTGGTATTTTGCAACATTATCTGTTTAAACATATGAGTCGCAAACATAAGAATAATCCATATTTAGTTAATATCTCTATTTAGTAGCAAACATTTAAGAAAAGACACTTAAAGCTCAGAACAAGGTGTAAATCTGAATAAGAATTATAACCTACAAGATGCAGCAGTTATTGACTACAACTTCCAGCATTTGGCTATGCTGGGCAGGGCTTCTGGGACTTTCAGTCTAAAACCCCCTGGAGGGATGCATGATTCTCAAACCTAGCATATGTGTACCTGACCAAGGGTCCTACTCCAACACTGGCCACGGTTCAAAGTGATGTTTGTGTAACTTGTTACACTAGAATATGGCTGTCTGTGCATATTCATATACACAACTCCACTGAGAGTGATGCAGTGTGGATGAGTATAATATCATTTTTGATGTGTATGACAATGAAAACCTCAGTGTGAATCAGAATGCTACTTCCATTCCATACTTGATCCAGCGAAAGGAATGTGTTTTGACTTCCTTAGTGCAATCAGCAGGAAAATATACAATTCACCAGAAATCCCCCCTATATAACTGCCATAGAAAAGCATTTAGACATTTAGCAGGAATGTATCTTGCTCCCTTTAAGACAAGTCCAAGAGAGGACTAAAATACAGGTCATGAAAATTGTCCTGATCCAGCAAATGTAGATCATGAACACATTCACAGTTGTCCTCATTTGGCTGTACATAGGCATTTCCTGTGAGCTAGTTGATTATATTTCTTATTAGCTGTTTGGGAGAGGAAAGAGAAGAGGAAGCAACCTTCAGCTCCCCATCCTAAAGAACAACTATCCACCATATAATGTGCCTGATGGACAGAGATAGAATCCAGATGTAGGTTGTTGTTAATAATTGCTTAGAAATGTACATAATGACCTCAAGGATTCTTGTACACAATCCTTCTGCCCCATTTCACCTATTCTGTAGTCCCTCAGCTCTCAGGAGAACCTATGTAGGAATAAGAGCACTGATTTTGAGTGAAAAGGTTGAAAAATTATCCTCATGCTGGCACTGCATTAGACAGAACTCTATATTTGTGGAATGGATGATCTGATTTGAACTATGGCATTTGCATGGCATTCTGTCTCAATACAAAAAAGTGGCAATGACGGTCTTAGGCATCCTTCTGGTATTTTGCAATATTATCTATGTAAACATATGAGTAGCAAACAGAAGAATAATCACACAAGCTGTAATCCTCAAAGATCCGTCATATTTGACAAAATCTGGCTACACATTTGTTTTTTCAAAATGAAATCAAAACTAATTAATTCAGAAATGGATATCTCGCACACAAAGAGACAAGCAAAATTCAAAAGGAACCCTATATTGCATTCATATTGTAGCTTAACAAAGAACAAGGGCAATCCAGTTGTCTCTGCTTCTTCACCCCTTGGGATGACCTTTCACAATACAAATTGTCAGTGCCTTATTCATAATGGCAGATCTCAAGTTTGATTCTGGCAGGTTTTGATCATTTGATGGCCCAAAAGGTTTCAAACAGAGAATAATCTGATGCTTTTTTTGGCATCCAGCAGTGTGTTTAAACCTCAAAAGCAAACTTTTAGTCTCAGAAGTGAATTACTGAAGTGGTGTAAACAAAACACAAACGTCACAAAATGATGAAAATCTCCTACAAATATCTTTGTCAGATGGATGACAACTCCACATTGCCTGAAAGGGTATACTCTCTAAATAAAATACTGGCTACAGAGAAAGCTGAAAACAAACAAAATATCAATAATTTAAATGATTGTTTATGAAACACATGCAAAAATGCACAAAACTATCAAATATCAATTATTTATATGAGCGCCTTGTTCTGTAGGATTTTAAAAGCATACTCCCAGGTCGCATTACCATACGTAATATAAGAGGTCACATAGAATGACAGACTGGTTTCACTGCATGTGTTAAGCTTATTCAACCATCAATAGGGTTTTTTTCCACTTCAAAATGATATGTCTGTGATTTGCTAATGTGTGAAAAATCATATACCCATCTAAAGATCACATACATCTTTGTGTAAGGCTCATCCGAATGTTCTGTAGTGAATATTATCAACCTGAAAACAAGGCTACATGGTTCCTCCCATGTCTGTTTGAGATTAGTGATATATTTCAGCAGGACTCAGAAGCAACTAATTATAAATATCTATTTGCCTGCAACTAGTTTCATCCCATTTGGACTAATGTAACACATTCTACATGAGGCAGTCTTTCAAGAGTGTTTGAAAACTTCAGCTAGTACAAAGAGTTGCAGCCAGAAAGTTAACTAGGGCTGGTTCCAAGAAGCATATTACAGTATTTT
>CM034706.1:196042900-196063381 GCA_020142125.1 Phrynosoma platyrhinos | reverse complement strand
TCTTCTCTGTGCAGTGGCCCTACCATTTCCTTCTTCTTCTTTTTGCTACGGACATACCTCCAAAAGCCCTTTTTGTTGTTCTTAATCTCTCTAGCAAGCCTGAATTTATTCTGTGCTTTAGCTTTTCTGACCTTACTCCTACATGTGCTCACTATTTGTTTGCATTCCTCTTTGGTGATTTCCTCTTTTTTTCCATTTCTTATACAAGTTCCATTTAAAACTTAGCTCAGTTATAACTTCCTTAGTCATCTATCTTAGTTTCTTGAGACACCTCTCATTCTTCCTTCTCATTGGAACTGTTTTAAATTGTGCCTTCAGTATCTCCCTTTTGAGAAACACCCATCCGCCCTGAATTCCCTTCTCTTTTAGTATTCCTGATCACAGGACCACCCCCAGTATTTCCCTAAGTTTACTGAAATCAGCTCTCCTAAGGTCTAGAATGTGCATCTGACTATGCCTGGCTTCTCTTTTCCATTGCATAACAAACTTCAGGAGAATATAATCACTTCCACCTAAGGACCACCCCACTGACCAGGTCATCCCTGTTGATTAGGATCAGATCTAAAATAGCAGATACTCTTGTTGCCTCTTCTATCTTTTGAATAATGAAATTGTCTTCGAGGCAAGAGAAGGATTTGCTAGACTTTAAAGTTTTAGCTGAGTTTGGGCAGATGCAGACAGCCCATAAGGCGGATCAGGACCACGGCAACCACACACCACAGCCCTGATCCTCCTTTTTGCCCCCCCCCCAAAAGAGCAAGCAAATGCCGCTCCTTTTTGGGATGGCAAAAAGCCACCCTTAGCCACCATTGTGACTCTTTTGTGCCCCTTTGACGCAGCTTGTCTGCATGCTGCACCAACAGCACACCCTGACACCGCTCACCATGTGGTCGGGCGTGCGGCATCAAAGCAGAGCCGAGACAAAGTCAGGGTGGCCGGCATGCAATCGCTCTGCCCCAACTCCATCCTCAGGCTGGCCTAAAGTGCCAGTCTGCATACCCCATTTGACTTCCAGCAAATATCAGGATAGTTGAAGTCACTCATCACTACTACATCTCTACTTTCAGAGTGTGTAGTCATCTGTTCTATAAAGGCATCATCCAATTCTTCCATCTGACTTGAGGGTCTGTAGAAGACTCCCACAATAACATTCCTATTGTTTCCCACCCCTTTAATTTTGATCCAGATGCTCTCCACCTGGCTTCCAGGATTGAAGTTCAGTACTTCTTCACTGGTATAAATATCCCTGACATATGCTATTCCTCCTCCTCTTCTGTTTGGTCTATATCTCTTTAAAAGGTTATACCCCACTATTACTACATTCAAATCATGAGATTCATCCCACCAGGTTCCAGTGATGCCTATTATATCATATTTGCCCTGTCATGCTAGTAGTTCAAGTTCATCTTGCTTATTTCCCATGCTCTGGGCCAGGGGTAGGCAACCTTTCCCCTTTAAAGGCTGAGGGACTTCAGCTCCTAGAAGCCTCAGCCATGTTGACCAATAGTCCCATGTTGGCCAACAGCTCCTGGGATTCTGGGAGCTGAAGTCCCTCGGCCCTTAAAGGGGAAAGGTTGCCTACCCCTACTCTGGGCATTAGTGTAGAGCAGGGGCAGGCAACCTTTCCCCTTTAAGGGCCGAGGACTTCAGATTCCAGAATCCCAGGAGGTATTGGCCAATATGGGACTATTGGCCAACATGGCTGAGGCTTCTGGGAGCTGAAGTCCCTCGGCCCTTAAAGGGGAAAGGTTGCCTACCCCTGGTGTAGAGATATCTAAGACCATGTGTTCCTCCTCCTTTCTCCCTGTGTAAATTTTTTTTGCCTCCTACTCTTGGGTCCTTGCACTGTTTACCTTGTTCCCTCTATGATGGTTTGACTATTTTCTCCAGCCCTTTTGCCTTCTAGAATACTGTCTCCCTCTCCCACATAACTCAGTTGAAAGCCCTCCAGATTAAATTTTTGAGACTATTAGCAAAAATGTTTCTGCCAACTGGCATGAGATGCAACCCATATCTTGCTAGAAGTCCACCCTCATGGAAATGCAGCCTATGATCCAAGAATCCAAATCATTCTTGGTGGCACCATCTGCGGAGCCAGTTATTCACATCTGCTGTTTTCCTCTCTCTTCAACTGGGAGAAGAGATGAATGACAACCTGTGCATTAGATTCCTACCAAAAGCCTCATAATCCCTTCTGATATTCTGAAGGCTATGTCTTGCAGTATCACTGGCTTCCACGTGGACCAAAAGGAAGGGGTAATCATCAGTAGGCTTGACAAGTCTTGTCAGGCTGACTGTCACACCATGGATTTTTGCCCCAGGGAGACAACACACCTCCCAAGACATCTTGTCAGGCCCACAAACCATAGCTTCTGTACCTCTCAGCAAGGAGTCCCCCACTACACGCCTCTTCCAAGGCTTAGTAGCAGCTGTTCCCTTTGGTGGTACTCTCAGGCTCCCCTGCACTGTCACTGAAGTCTGTCCCTGCTGCTCTTCCTCATCATCCCTGATTACAGAGAGAACTTCAAATCGATTATGTAGCTGCAAGCTCCCAATATGATCCCTGGTTTCCCTACTACTATGTGTGACATTCCTCCAATCTTCTACCTCCTGTGTATGTGCAGTGACCTCCTCACCAGCAACTTCCTCTGAGTGTTTCCCATCCAAGACCATCTGGTCTGTTCTGTCTAGGAAAATTTCTTGCTCCCTAAGATGGTGAAGTAGATACCTGGGCCTCCAGCTGCTGGACCTTCTCTTCCAACAGGGCTACCAACTTGCACTTGGTGTAGGTGAAGTTCCCCACATCCATAGACAAGAAGAGAAACATCCCACAAGTGTTTCAGGTGACTGCAGCAAGTCCCTCTGTGTCCATATTGAAGACTTTATCACACAGGGGAAATCTTGTGAAGAAATGAGGTTTCAAATAGGAAAAAAAACCGCAAAAGTGGGTAGATTTTCAGACAACGTCACTTTTAAAGTGTGCTTAACCCAAATGGAAAATAGTCAAAAACCTCTTCTTTTTACATTTGGAAAATCCCGAAAGTAAAAAGAAGCAGCTTTTGACTACTTTCTGTTGGGTTAAGCACACTTTAAAAGTGATATGTGTGAAAATCTACCTGCTTTTGCGGGTTTTCCCCACCTTTTAAATCCTGTTTCTGCACAGGATTTCCCCCATGTGATAAGGTCTTAAAGAAACATTAAAATAAAACTGTGGGCTTCCCCCTCAAAAGGTACCCCATTAAACACCCACGTAAAGGAACCCCATTAGCTTGGCCTTTGTCCCCAAACTCTGTCAGCGAGCTCAATCAACTGGGGTTATAATTCTATAGAGAGCTCCTGGCTTCTAGCTTGTTCTGGAGGCAAGTCTCTGACTCACTTCCTCTGAGCAATAAGCTCAATGAGCCCCTTAAGGGAAAAAGTGTATAAGAGAAAGTGAAAAATTAAAGGAGACCCTCCCCAAACACTGCTCTCAGGCCACCTTCTCCTCTGTACTCTAAATCAGGGGTAGGCAACCTTTCCCCTTTAAGGGCTGAGGGACTTCAGCTCCCAGAAGCCTCAGCCATGTTGGTCAATAGTCCCATGTTGGCCAATAGCTCCTGGGATTCTGGGAGCTGAAGTCCCTTGGCCCTTAAAGGGGAAAGGTTGCCTACCCCTGCTCTAAATCATCCTTATCTGTAAAAATTCACACACTGTTAGGCACGCCAGCAGTTATATGGAATTAGGCTTCTAGCTCCACTCCCAGTGATTAACAGAAGTGACTCATAGTTTTAAAAGTTTAAGAACTCACCCAGCCAACATGGCCACAGAGAACCAGCCTTTCCTTGGCAGGTTTCAGCAGGTAGTCCCTTATATTGGGCTGATGGAGGTGGGTGGGACAACCACCAAAACTCTTTAGAATGCTATATAATGCTCTGAAAGAGGCAGTGAGCAGGCACAGAATAACTCAGTTGTGTCAGTCACAGAGACCATGAAGAAGAACTCTACTATAGCATCCAAGTTGGAATGGATCTGAGTGGTTTTATCTGCAAAGTGCTATGCAAATTCTCCACAGTAGGTTGTACAGTTCACTCACAGTCTTACAAATAAACACACATATGTGCCACATAGGGATCCAAACCTGCTATTCCATAACTGGAATAACTCTTTCAACACAAAAAAAAAATGGAGTCGGGTCCACTCAGTGGAGTTTCCATTAAATTAAATCAATGTTCTGGTGAGCAGCAGGTGTACTACACAGAAGTAATTCTTCAGTTAGATGCAATGAAGGCTTTTTATTGGTGGCCACTTGCCTATGAAGAAACTTGCTCTTATAATCTGTTTGCGTCTACATTTAGTCTACATTTTCTAATTGCAGTAGTTCCCTGTGTACATATTTCACTGCTCCCATCATAGTTTTATGAGGATTCATTTGCTTTCATAGATCAGCTGCAATAACTTGCTTTTTAAGTAGGTTGGTTATACTCTTGAACCTCTTTAAATCTGGATAAAACCCAGTTACACTGGATGACTAATTTGTGCTGCAGTGATTTTTTTTTAATTACAAGCACAATGTCCATAAAAGTACAAACACTATGTTTAAGATGCATGTTCTCTCTTTCTTGAATTGTTTTTCTTTAGTGCAGCAAGTCTATCAGCTTCCAGTGGACTGTGCACTCAGTTGTGGATTCTACTCATCCAGTGTGTAACCTGCAAATCATGAGAACATAGCAATTTCTGAAGCAGAAACATCAGCAGACATGTAAGGCACCTCTTGTGTGTGAAGCCATATCTCTTACATAGTTATTTTTACATAGAAAAAAATAGTAAGCCCATTATCCCCTTCAATGCTCACTGGACTGTGGTGGACTTAAAGAAGCCAAACAAGTACAGATGACCCGAAGACCATAATCTGCAGATCTCATAAACAGTGAGTTCATAAACAGTGAATTCCACATGAGTGATACTGCAAAGCTCAGCATGAAGAGGTTTGCACACTATTCCTTTTCAAACTTTACCAAGCTTTATATAGCAGAACAAATTGTCAACTGAGAATACAAAAATTGATGAGCAAGTGGACTATATTTTTATTGTCCAGTGTAAAGGCAGTGGGCCATTTGCATAAACCTGACATCAAATTCCTTCCAGCTGGTCACAGGATCACCACAGCTCTTCAGATGTTCCACAAAAACATCTCAGGACCAACATTTGTTCAGGAACAAAATGAAACTGCCCTACAATGTAATGCTAAACAAGTGAGGCTATACAGCCAACATTTGGTACTCAATATAATAGTGTGAAAATAGCCAGATCTAGCAGTTATGTCAAGTGTGCTGGTGGACTTGTTAAAGAAAGGCAGCATCACAATAGGAGAAATCCCACTTCTGGCAGTGACTGGTACTCCTTCTGAGCCTAATCTACTGCACAGGCATGTGCTATGCCCTATACCCAATTAGCAATTTTATTAGTGCAAGGCTCCCTGTGCTAGCAGTTGCATATTCATAGTTATCCAATACAAATTCCACAAGCCAAATGCTCCAAAATGGTTGCATAAATAATGCAAGAGGATGAACAAGAGGTTGTAAAACCAACTGTGTGACTTCTGCAATCTGTCTTTGAACTAGTTGTGTAATTGGTTGCACACCCTTTCACATGATGAGTTGTGAAATTCCTCTACACAATCACTTAGGCAAATATGTAATCCAACACAAGTGGAGTCATGGAATATTTTACTCTGTTCACATTTAACTGGATTAATGTCATTGCCCCTTAGGAACAGATTATGAATTTTGTTCATTTTGCTATTTATTTATTTGTTTGTTTGTTTGTTTGTTGTATGTTATATGGTCAAACAACATACTACAGTTGCTCCTCCATTTACAAGACTTGAACTCTGCATCTCTTGCCTGTTCATGGACGGCTAATGGAGGGGACAAAATGGAGTGTGCACCTGCGTGCACCCACACATATGCTCCAAGGGCATGCATGCCATTATTTCCAATGAGGCTCAACTATTCACGAGCCACCATTTTCATCACAAATTGGGAGGGACTACTGTACTCTGATCCATCCCATGTCCATAAGCATATCCATTATTTTGAACTGCTTTCAGGTTAATTTTCAATTTGTCAAAAATAGGTTTGATACATCAAAAAATGTCTTGCATTTATATCTAGCCTCCTTCCCCATTTTTCCACATTCTCTATTCATTCACACTTTCTATCTTTGCATTTTAAGAGTGGAAAGAACAGGTTGCTTATCTGTAACTGGTTCTCTGAGTGGTCATCTGTACCCTCACACAATATGGTTTTGTGCCTGAACAGAGATTCCATTTGCAAGTTCAAAAGCTGAGTACTTTGGCAGGCAGCCCCGCCCACTCCCATGTACTGAGCATGCCCAAACCCACCAATCTAGCGCCACCTTCAGTTCAAGTCCACTGCAAAAAATACAGAGAACTGACAGAAAGGATGTAGGGCAGGTTTGTGTGAGGGCACAGATCACCACTCGGAGAACTACAGTTACAGGTAAACAACCTGTTCTTCTCCGTCATGGTCTCTGTGCCTCACACAATAGGGTGACTAAAAAGCTTATCTGAGGAAGGTGTGAAGGTCACTGTAGAATAGAAAATAGAACAGCACAGCCAAAACTGGAACCCTGACGCCATCTGTAGACAAGCCTGTAGTGCCGAATAAATGTGGAAAGTTGTGACCATGTAACAGCAATGGAAAGGTCAGGCAGCGGAATACCGTAAGAAATCAGCTGATGTAGTGACAGCCCTAGTCAAGTGAGAGTGGACACCAGTAAAAATGGGTTGTTGAGTAAATGCATAGCCAAAGAATGGTTTGAACAATACATTGGGAAGAAACATGATGGCCTTTCCTGGGCTCGCCATAACAAACAAACAACTTGCTAGGCAAATGGAACCGAGAAATGCGGTGAATATAGAAAGCCAGAGCATGGAGAACATCCAGACTGCACACAGTCTTCTTGTGTGAAGTTGATAATTGAAAACAGAATGTAAGCAAAACAGCATCTTGTGAAAGGCAAAGAGAAGATATCACCTGAGGCAGGAAGAAAACAGCAGATTACAGAGTCACCTTGTCCCTATGAAAGATAAGACAGAGCTCATCCAAGCAAAGGTCAGTTAAATCTGAAGTCCTTGTTACTAAAGTAATAGTAGCAAGAAATGTTAGCCCCCGGGACAGTAGTCTCTCACTGGACAATTCCTGCAGTTCGAAGGGAAGCCAAGTGAATTGCGTAATAAAACCCACACAGGTGGAATTGGTGGCTTGAGAGGGTAGAGGTTGTGTAGTCCCTTGAAGAATCATTGTACAGTGGCAGAGTAGAAGAGGTAAGCTGTAGGTGAATCAAAGGTTGATTAGTTATCATATTTGAAGATAGAAATTTAGGGATAAAAAATGCCAAGCCTCTATCATGGAGGTGAAGGAGGAATGGAAAACCATAGCTAATCGGACAGGGTGAGAGGATCTGATTGAGTTGGTGAAGGTGCCGAAACGTCTCCATTTGTAAAAACAGAAATATTTCATAGAGTCCTTCCTTGCATGGGAAAGGACACAGAGAAGGTCTGTAGAGATCCGGGATGGATCCTCCATGCCATCAGATATAACAGTTTATATTCAGGAGAAGAGAAGGTCTAGTTATCTGGGAAGCAGTAGGCAGTAGCCCCTTGGAAGGTGTAGGAGAGCCAAGGTTGTCTCTGTCAGGGTTTTTGTTGTTGTTTTTTTAACAAGGATGGCACTGGATATGTCCTCCAACATCTTGACCACGACCTAATGTATCAGTGGAAAGGGAGAGAAGGCATAAGGAAGGTGAGCTGTCCTGTTGCATGGGAAGACTTCTTCCAAGGAATTTCTGACCCTCTCTGTACTGCAGCAGAACAGATGAAACTTCACTGCCTGCAGAGAAGCAAAGAGATCTACATGGGGGTTACCCAAAGGAGATGTTATGAAGGAAAAAGGTTGTCTTGAATAGAGCCCACTCATTTTGGAGGACTCAGGCATGACTCAGAGAGTCTGCTAAAATGTCCTGTCCCTGCAGGTAGACAGCCACTGGGTGTGACAATCTGTTCTCACATCACTGCTAGAGGTCTAGGGAGAGGGAGAGAAGAGTCTGTGAGTATCCCCTTGTTTGTTTATGTAGCAGACCGTCGAAATGTTGTCTCTTATGACCCAGACTAATCCATCTGTTAAACTGTTTTGAAGGCCTGGAATGCCTTGATCACTGCCATTATCTCCAAAACATTGAAGTGGAGTGATGATTTGGTTGGTGACCATCAGCCTTGATGTTGATACTGTTGAGTAGGAGCTTGTTGGTGTGGATATCCTACCCCATCAGAGGAGTGACCGTGGTCATCATGCATGAAGGTTGCGAAAATGGGAAGGGTGTCGCTCCCAGAACATCCCTACATCAAAGTAGGGATATCTGTATAAAGGGAGAGAGTGTCAGCATCAGGAGTGATGATCATTGATGGAATCGAATACCAGAACAAATCAGCTTTTGAAGAACCTGAACTTGAGGTGCAGCAAGTAAAGACATGATTGAGGCCAGGAGACCGAAGAAGCAGGTCTATCTCAGACCAGAGAGATTGAACTTGTCATAGCAGGAAATAGGCATGGCCGGTGTAAGGGTCCAAGGTTGGCCTGATATAGTTTATTATTTGAACTGGTTCCAGGATAGACCCTGAAAAACCCATGTGCAGACTAGCAGGTTGGTGAGCTAAGAGTACAATGTAAAAATAAGTGTCCTTCCGGTCAATAAATGCAAAGCAGTTCCCCAACAAAGAAAGAGGAGGATAGGGCGCAGAATCGCCACCCTGAATTTGCATACACTAATGAAATGACTGATTCCCCTGAGACCGTAGCATAAGGCTGAGGTCTCCATCTTTACTCAGGATTATAAGTATCCTGAGAAAGGATTATCCAGTTTGCTCTCATCTGGAATGGTCCAACAGCACTGTTCTCGAGAGGAGAAGTGATCCCATCCTATAGTGTGGAACAAAAATGGCAGTAGGAGAAGCACTTGGAAACTGCATGGGATAGCCAAGGCATACTATGGTGAGGAGACAGGTATCTGAGGTGATGTGCCGCCAGATGTCTGTAATGGCGGAAGAGCCTAGGAGTATAAAACAGGCCCGGAATGTAGAAACTTGGTGTCATAGATGATGACATCCCTTGTGAGGGATAAAAAGCAAGACTTTCTGGAGGACAGCTAGAAGTCAAGAAGACTGTTGATGCCACTGGCATTGTTGTTGTTCAAATGGACACCTGGAAAGGAAATAGAAGCCAGGGAGGAACTCTTAGGCATGACTGAGAAGGAAGATCCAGATCTTGAGGATGACAAAGTAGATAGCAGCATAAATGAGGGCAAAAAGGGCCCCATTAGACTGTCTCTGTCCAGAGAGACCAACCTTCTTAGCTGTCAAACGAGCCTTATAATGTAAGAAGAAGAGCCCTCCCTCCATTCCATCCAGTGTCATCTGAGGGAGAGACACTAGGCCCAGCACCACCCAGCCTAGAATAGGAAGGAGGGATGGGATTCGAATGTATCTGCTTTAATGTTTGTTTTGATGTTTTGAAATGCTGTACGCCCCGATTACCTAGCAGAGGGGCGGGATATAAATAATAATAATAATAATAATAATAATAATAATAATAATAATAATAATTATTATTATTATTATTATTATTATTATTATTATTATTATTATTATTATTATTATTGAGGACTAGGGACATGTAGGTCTTGGAAGAGGCCTCCGCCTCCAAAGGGCAGATCTCAAATCGTCCTACAGATGATGCCAGACAGGGCTGTTGAGTGAAGCTACACACACTATGCAATGGCATAACAGTAGAGAAGACACTAGAATCACAGTGCACTGTGTCTCTGGAAAAAAGTGAATCTGTCATATAGAAAGACAGGGTGTGGTTTTATGACCCTCTGGTAGATTGGGGATGAATGATGCCATCTTGTCCCACAATACATTCTGGTAAGGAGACATGCATGTCTGCATGTTTCAAACCTTGGCTGCTAGAGATGCAGAAGAGTCGTATCTCCCTCAGTGATTTCAAGACTCCTGCCTGCCCCATCAACTGGAGAAGAATGGGCCATTCCAGAAGTCCTGGATTGGGATAACCCAACCAGCAGAGAATTCAGAGTTGGATGAGAGACAAGGCAAGGAACAATGTCAGAGTGCATAAGCAGGAGGTAAAGTTGGCTTTGCCATTGAGTTATATCACCTTGTCAAGGGCATGCAGTAAAGGCAGCAGGGCAGGTGTCCCAAGCTAGAGTCCTGGCCATGCATACTACAGTCTTGGAGAAGAGTCGAACACTAAGACAAATATGGTCTTATTTGTTGTAGAGGTGTAGAGGCAGAAACAAAGAGACCAGAGGCTGAATAGGCATCAGCAGTATCGGTACTGATGTCGGATTCGACATAATCAGAGTCAGCATCTGGTATCAGTGTCAGTACTGACATCAATATCAGTGTCAGTCTTTGGTATCGACCTCTGAATCACTGCTGGTATAAGCGTCAGTATCATAGCTGTTGATATCATCACTGTCGGTATCAACGTCGGTATCATCGTTGATATCATAGCTGTCAATATTGATGTCAGTATCACTGTCAATATCATCATCGATATCAATGTAAGTATTAGACCACCTGATTTATTTTTTTTTAAAAAACATACTAGGTTGGGAATTGTTGCGTTTTTATTAATCCTATCTGCATTTTCTTTCCACTCTTGTTTTATATCAGGTGACAAAACAATCCTGTTGGCTGGTGTACTGACTCCAGTGTCAGTGATAATGCCAGTGTAGATGGTGGTACAGTAGCAAGAGTAAAATGGACAAATATATGTCAGTGACAGGAATGACATTATAAAAAGTAATCTCTGTCAAAATTAGAAAATTGACCTTCCAGGTCCTAAGGTGCCCAGGGCAACTTTCTCTTACACTTGCATCTGTATTCCTCGGCCCCACGGCGCAGCTTTGCCGCCCCAGGAAGGAGTATTAAAATAGCGCTCCTTACACAAATCGCCGAAGGTGTGCAGCAAAAGGCTGCCGGTGCACCTTCGGCGCCTTTTCCGCCACAGCGTATGTGGACGCTACAGCGGATAGGCATCCTCGGAGCGCTGGACGTGCGGAGGGTCCAGCGCTCCGACGACGTCTTCAGAAAAAGGTTAGGGCGCCCAGCGTGTGGCTGCCCCTTCCCTTCCTTGCCCTGAAGACGGCGCTTTGCGCTGTCTGCTTAGGCCCTTTGTGGAGTTTTTCATTGCACTGTGAAGATTATAACACATTCTTCTAATGTAAACACATATTCCTATAATTTACTTAATTTATGCACCTTTCCCCCATAGACTAAAGTATGTTTGCACATATATATGCACTTTTTAGCCACTTACACTGTGCAATCTGCACACAAGTCTTGGGAAGTGTGGAAATCCTATTTTCAACAGACTGTTGAGGCTGATGAAATTTTTTTCCATTCCTAATTGGAATAGTGAAGACAATGCTCTTGATTGATGGATTTGTATATGCCACATTGAAATGAAATTAAAAGGAATCATACAAGAGCATACACATACTATATATTCAGTAGTTCTAGATCCTTGTTCCTAAGAATGGTGGCTAAGTATACACCTTCCTTTATTGCATGAAAGAATGTTTCAAGAACAAATTGTAGGTTTAGGGGGGTTGCAGACTGCCAGAAATAGTGCAAATTGAGTCCACTTTTAGGGTTAGGGTTAGGGCTAGGGAATCATGGGAACTGTATTTTATTGTGGCACCAGAGCTCTCTGACAGAGAAGGTTCAATGTCTCAGAAAAAAAACAATTCCCATGATTCCCTAGCACTAACCCTAACCCTAAAAGTGGACTCAATTTGCACTATTTCTGGCAGTCTGCAACCTCCCTTAGTTATTTAATGTATGGTTGTATTTTTACTGCTAAGGAGAGGTGCATGTCAGATGTTCTGCCTTATGCACTAGACAGCTTAACAGTGGTGGCACAATTTGTTGTTCTGCTTCAGGCAGATAAATGTCTTGGGCTGGCTCTGCATAAAAAAGCTAAATGAAGATTCTGCTGAACTATAAAGCATTTATAGTCCCAGAGGAGAGTGAATGATGTGCACATATCAGTGAAATTGCTTCAGTACTTGTGACTGCTATTTGCTATTTAAGAAAACACTCTAAACTATATTTGGGTGGTTTACCACAAAGGACAACTGTACACAGAGCATTAGATTACCAGTTTCAGCACCAAAAGGTCCTGGCATATCATAGATTGCCAATGCACATATGGGGGGGGGGGTATCATCAGCATCGCACTATCTGAAGAAGATTCCCAGTTGGTAAGTGTGTGGTCTTCCATACTACTGCAGCATTAGATTTCCAAAAGTCTCTTTCAATTGCCTGCAGTAAGCTTCTGAACACAACTACCATTATTGTGTGGCACAGGCGCAAGAGTGCTCTACTTTTCAGGAATAAAGACATGAAAAAGTCATTCCTTCGCCAGTGTATTCAGAGATTTATTTAACAGACATCAGGGAAACCATACAGACAGAATGTTTCAGATGAGGTGAATATTCTTCAGGAACACTTGTATTTCTGGTCAGCTGATGGTTCAGCACACTGTTGTGCTAAAACACTTTTGTAACAAGCAATTAAATGCCCATATAATCCGGGCATATATGCCAAAGGCACCAACTGCTTTTGATAACAGATAGCCTTATCTGCCCGGTGTTAATAATATTGCTATAGTTCTTATATGGAATGAGCAAAACAACAAAACAAATGTTGCAAAATGCAAATTACTATTGTACAATTTGATCTTTAAAATATGTGATTGGGTATTTAAACTTTACTGTGAATTTTCCTTCCTTTAACCTGAAATAGTATGGGATTTCACCACAGTATTTTGTAAATGTCATATTTTTGCTTTCATGTTTAAATATGTTAAATATTATGCTCCACACTAAGCCTACAGCATAATATGTGCATATGTGTAAATAAATAGATGCGAAATAGAGTAAATGAATTTTCCATTTCACTGCCATTCCTGGAGTAACCTTCATCTCACACTCTCAGAAATCCTTAAAGTCAGAAATGACTGTATATGTGATCTGCATATTTGCTGATAAAAATTCATCTGCCAAAATGAATACATTATTTATCAGCTCCTCAACAAAACTTTGTGTGGGACATCTTTCTTCTTTATTTTTGTGGTAGAAGGGCCTTATGACTTAGGTATCCATTTTAAAAAAAAACACCTCAGAAATAAACTTTTGAAGCTCCATTGGCTTCTTCATCAAGCAAAACGTTACAAACCAAACAGAAGAAAAAAAATGGACATGTTAGTGAGATGCCTGCTTTTTGATGCTTCTGTCCTTAGTTAAGATGGTAAGTGAAGGGTAGCTTTTGCCGCAATGAGTAAATTAAATGTAAAAATATTGACTCATAACTATATCAGTGGAAAACACGTTGACTTTCAATTTTAAGAAAACATCCACATTCGATATATGCTTATCTCTCAAGTCAAACTATGACCATCCCACCAAAGAAGAAAGTAAGAAAATCCATACTGGATCAAACCAAAGGCAACACTGAGTCCAGCATTTCCACAGTGATAACCTAAGAAAAGAAGTAGAACATGAGTACACTAGCACTTTCTTGTCTCTTGTTCCCCACACTTATATATTCGAAGCATAATAGCCACTAACAGCTCAGTGAATCTGTCCGATCCTCTTTTGAAGTTATTCAATATGGCAGCCATCTTACAGTAGCAAAATCCATAGGTTAACTGCCCAAACAAGTGCTTCCCTTTATCTGTACAGAATCTCCCACCATTCATCTACACTGGATGACCCCAGGTTCTGACACTAAGGGGGAGAGAGAAAAGTCCACTGTCAACTTTCTCCACATCATTGAAAATGTATAACATCTCTATTATTCTGCACCCTTATTCACTGCTTTTTTTCTAAGCTACACAGACACCACATAGGTAGTTTATCCAATTCATCTGTTACTTTTGTTGTTCTTTTATGCCCCCTCCCTAAGTGTACTATATTCTTTTTGAAGCATGGTAACTAGAAATGTACATAATTTTCCAAGTGTAGTTTTTCGACATAAAGACAATATGATATTGGCAACTTTATTACAAAATCCTTTCCTAATGAAATTTGCTTTATTCACCATATATCCCCATATGAACCTGCCAGACTACTAAGATCCTCACAAGAAGGCTTTCTTTTAGTCCTGCCACCACTTTGGTGAGGACATGAGGGAGACCCTTCTTGGTGGCTGCTCCCACTCTCTGGAACACCCTTCCATGAGAGGCTAGGCTGGCCCCTTCCTTGCTTCCTTTTTGTCAGCAAGCCAAGATATTTTTATTTAAGCAGGCCTTCAATATATACTGCATATACTCATGTACAAGTCTAGAAATTAAGGTAAAAATTGACACGAAAAACCTGAGTCAACTTATCCACAGGTCAATGTAAATACTGTATTTTAACGTGTGTGTGTGTGTGTGTGTGTGTGTGTATGTGTGTGTGTGGTGAAAGACAAGAGTTTAATCTGCTCTGGAAGCACTGAACTTCTTCTACTCTTTCATCTATCCAGCCTTTAGCATGAGCACAAATAGTTATGCCTGCTGGAATTTTGTAAGTTCTTTGGCATTGTTTCCCTTTGCTTCGTTCTTTACATCCTTCATTATGTACCCCTAAGTTTTATGCTTGACTTATCCACGGGTCAAATCAAAATCCATAATTTAAACCCCAAAACCTGTCCTTAACTTATATATGAGCTCAATTTATAGTCCAGTATATACGGTAATCATGCCGGGGTGGTTTTGGAGTATGTGTGTTTTAGTCATGCCTTTTAACTTTTGTATACTTTTATGTTATTTTAAACTGTCTTTAGAGGGTTTTAATTGTTTTAACTTTTATTGTAATATTTTAAAATGTTTTTATCTGTGAGCTGCTTTGGCATATAAATGTAATGAACTGAATAAATTTATTCACATTAGCCACACACTGTCCTTCAGATTCAATCAGATACTGCTGTATTAATCAGACTGAGCTTTCCACCATGGTTAACTATTTCTGAGTTATCTACACAGTGAATGGACATTTGTAGAATACTTCAACTGTGTTTTTGTATGACTTGTCACTCTCTCATGTGTATTCTGACATAGCCCTAGGTAGGTTTGGTCAGGTGTTTGCTAAATAATCCTTTCTGTTACCTCTGTCTGCTGAGACACAGGCAAATTTTGTTCCTAATCAGAGAATCTTTTTAAACTATTGACTTTCCCCAACTCAGCATTTTTAGGATTTGCTTTATGATATTTCATATCTTAGGCTATGGAAGCTAGTATGGTGCATGTTGGACTAGAATGTTGGACTAGGACACTGGAAGACCAGAATATGAATCCCCCCTTGGTCATGGAAACCCAAAATGGGAAAGTCACACTCTCTCTGCTCAGAGGAATGCAAAGGCAACCCTCCACTGAACATGCCCTAAGTCGGAAATAACTTGAAGGCACATAACAATAATCTTAGACTATATTAGGGTAAATTGTTTAGGTTGTTTTTCAAGTCTGTTTTCTTTCTTTCTTGTATTTAAACTGTTCAAACATAAACCCCAAATAAAGGACAACAGAATTTTAAAATACAAAAGATAACTACAGTTAAAATAACAATGATAGTATCAGTAAAACCACAGATGATCTTGGAAGAGCCATTTAAATAATTATAGTTGGCCCAACATATCAACAGATTATTGCTGGATTGAGTCATCCACATCTGATTTTTTTTTTAATTCCAAAAAGCAAACCTTGATTTTACCATTGTACATAAAGGGCACCATTTTATTATGCCATTGTATATAATTTATTTTATTATGCCATTGTATATAATGGGACTTGAGCATCCATGGAGTTTGGTATCTATGGAGGGGGGGGGGTTCCTGGAACAAAATCCAAGCAGATACCAAGGGCATGCCACATGTCTCTAGCAGCCACCTAAAAGAGAGGCAGTAGCTAATAGGCAGCCAGTGCAAATCCCTCAGTAAAGTTTTTTTTTTTTTACAGGTTAAAAAAGGGACAGCCCCTGCCAACAGCTAACCTACTGCATTTTGCGCTAGCTACTTCTTCTGTATCATCCCTATAGGCAATCCCACAGAGAGCTAACTGTAATAACCAAACTTTGAGTAATTAGCACATGTACCACCCTGACCAAGCTATATCTGACTAGGAATGGTTCCATCTGGTGAATCAGTCAGTGTAAGGCACTCAAGCCACCAAGTTTATGTCTGAACTCCATCACTAAGATAGATACAGGAGTATCTGATCTTACAGAAGGAATGGCTCATCCAAAACAGGTAAGAAACCAGATCTGGAAACCACCTACTCTTTCATCATGCTTGTCCAGGAAAGCTGCCAACACGTGGCTGATAAGGACAAGCCCCTTTTCCAAGACACAAACCCAGTTGCAAGTAACGTACCAATGTTTGCTTCCAGCAGGCAAACAAGTCCAGAGTTCCAAAAAGCAAGTCAAGAGAGCAATCCAAGGTCCAGGGTTATCACGAGCAGGTAGTCCAGAGCCATTCCAAAGGTCACAAGATTCAAACCAGTCTAGAGTCAAGCCGAGAGTCAAGAGCTTTCACCGGGAAATCCAAGATAAGCCTTGATGAAGAACTTGACTTTTCCCAGCTGCTTATCTAGCCTCAGCTCCTCTCTCACAGGTGTTTATCTTTAGCTGTGTGTTTCTCAGCTAGCCTTCGAGAACACCGCAGCCCCACCCTATCTGTTCTCCTCTGGGCAAAGGTAGGTATCTCAGTCTCTTGCTCCTCTGCTTCTTCCAGGCCTGAAACCTCTGCTGGGGACAGGCTTTCTGCTGAAGGGAGGCTAGGCTGCTGAGGAGGGAGACTAGGCTGCTGAGGCAGGGGCTGTGCCTCAATGGGCCCCACATAGCTAGGTCCAGGTTCAGCTAGGTCTATGGGAGCTGGTAGCACCAAGCTTGGACCTGGCTCCACATCCTTCCCCTCAGAGTCCTCCAAGTCCTCAACCTGGCTGTCCCTGACAATGCTCTTCTCAGTATTTTTCCCCCATTTCATTTCTTTAACACTTCCCCATACTGCCTCTGGCGTATTTAGGCATTCTTGGCAGCAATAGCAATCTCCTACCCATTCACTTTTTTTATTTATTTAAAATTCTACTAGTACTTGGTGTAGCCTAACCTCACTTAAGCCCAAAACAGATGGGCAGGAAAGTGTGGCTTCTGGCTGCTCTGGGGGGGGGGGGGTGTCATAGCATTTAGATGATACATGCCCCAAAGCGGCTGGAAGCTGCACACAGAGAGCGCCCGGCCAGGAAAAGCTGGCTGGGAAAGGAGCAAAGAAAGTCTGCTCTTTGCCAGCATCCCGTTCAGGACTACAGCAGCAGCATAGATTGGAACCGTGACTATGTGGTTACCATGGTCCTGTGCCGAATGGGCAGAAATGCCCTCTGGCCACTCCTTTTGCCCCATCTAAATGATCCCCCAGATCACACACCACTGTTGCCCTGCATTTTCAAAGTGCCTCTCTCCCCTATCCACTTTTTTCCCCCAGAAAAAAACAACTTAAAAAAAATAATATAATGTGCCATTTCTACAGTTGTGGACATTCTTGGTGTTACTGTTCCAACTTTTCCAAGAATTATCTTTTTACCTATATAGTGGCATATCAGGCAGTTGTACATTTTGTAGATTTATTCTTCCCTCTCCTTGCCCTGTTTATGCCAGCATCTTCTGGCCTTCTGTTCAAAAGGGTGTGAGTAGAGAAAGAATTTCTCTTTGTGTGTGCTCTCATCAACAAAACCTATCCTTAGAGCACACCTGGAGGCTGCTTGCTTCCTGACTCCAAAGCACATCCAGGCTCTTTGTACAGCTGCAAGGGTGTTTAAAAAAGGGACTAGTTGGGAAATGGAAATGTTTAGCTGCTAGGATAAATTGTATCCCACACTTCGCTGATCATGCAGTCATATCATCCATTAGTGTGGCTAGAGCCTAGCAGAATGTTCACATTAAAAAAACACACACCCCTTTTCTATCAAAGAGAGTCAATGTTTGTAGCTTTGATCAGAAGAACAACACAAGAGCAACTTGTTTGAAGTTACCATTAATAGTAAGTTTGCAAGTCACCAAAAGTTTGGAAGAAAGGTATGCAGAAAAATAGGTCAGTATTACTCCTGATTACAGTTCATTCAAAAGAACCAAAATGTCCAAATGAACTGCAGCAATTACCGCAACTTTGCCACCTATAAAACCTGCAATTAGCATACTGCCCCGTGAGTAAAAATAAATAAATAAATACTCGGGGCAGTTTTAACAGTGATAAATGTATGAAACCATATGAGCAATCTCTGGAACTGTGACTATTTGTTAAAAAGCAGTGAATTGTTTTAATGTCAACACTGTTTTAATAAAATTTAGACTATATTTATTTTCAAAGCATGATCTGTGTAAAACTAAACACATTTTATTGCCTGAGCTCAAAAACACAACAGAGCAAGAGAAAAAAGGGGCCATGGCAACAGAAGTCTTAGATTAATAAGAACCTATGGTTAAAAAAATAAGATGACACCAGGTGGTTCATCTTTCTTTTGGTCACAAATGCATCTATGCAAACTGTAAGCAGGAAAAATAAACCAACAAAATAAAAGCACATCAAAATAGGTACTGCATTTACAGAGCTGTACATTTACACTTCTCTTACTTACAGAGTAATAATTAAGAGAAAACATCTGAAGCACCTACTTCAAAAAGAGGAGACATTTAATACAGCGTAGAACAACAAAACTATATGAAAATGGCAGCTCCATCTAAAATCATAATTACTGTGTACAACGTTTCCCTAAGGGATTTTTCCAACTGAACTAATTGCATTTCTTTAAGTTCTTTTTATCATGCAGTCTTATAGATAAGTGTAACACATAATTTGATAAACACACAAAAACCTTTTTAAAGAACTTACAGATTTTACATTCCCCTACAAAATTCTATGGTCTGCAGGGAAAACAGGGGGGAGGGGAGAACATAAAACTGTTTAGCTAAATTATCTTTAATCTGAAGCAGCTGTTCACTTTGCAACAACATGAAAACTTTTAAAAACACTGATTCCAAAAAAGTTACAGGAAGAATGTCTATTTTGATAAGGGCTGATGGAGTACCATTTTATTAGAAATACATGATCTGACATGGAAAATCTAAATTAGGAAGGAAGGAAGGAAGGAAAGAAGATTTTGGGAGAAATTGCACAAATTAATGCTGAAAAGGAAATTATTCAGAAAAGGAGCTTTTTAATTGTAATGTTTATAGTAAAATTAAATTTTAAAAATGCAGATAGAAGGGAAGAACTAGAGATCTATTTCACAAGATCCAGGAAATAAAAGGAAAATTCAAACCAAGAACAGAGACAATCTATGACAATAAAAATAACATAATTCAAGACCAGGAAGGAATAAAAAGACGTTGAATGCAATACAAAGAAGACTTATACAAAAGAGATGACAAAATGAAGGCCACATGGAATGAAGAGCCATATGAAGATGAATCCCAAATTCTAAAAAGTGAGGTGGAAACTACAATAAGAGAAATAGGGAAAAACAAATAGCGAAAAACAAAAAAACAAAAGGACCACATTGCAAACATACAATATGTAATGGAGCGCACTAGGGAATTCCAAAAGAAAGTCATCATGTGCTTTACAGACTACAGCAAAGCCTTTGACTGCACAGACCATGAAATGCCATGGAATGCCCTTAAATACATGGGAGTGCCAACACATCTGATATTCCTGTTGAGGAATCAGTATTCAGGACAAGAGGCTACTGTCAGAACAGAACACAGAGAAACAGAATGGTTCCCAGTTGGCAAAGGAATCAGAAAAGGCTGCAACCTTCCACTCTATCTGTTCAACTTGTATGCAGAACATCTTACAAGAAAAATAGGCTTGGACAAAAAAGAAGGAGGAGTGAAGGAGTGAAAATAGGAGGAAGTAATATCAACAATCTAAGATATGCACATGACACCATAATACTAGCAGAAAACCTTACAGGCATGGAATATCTACTAAGGAAGATCAAAGACGAAATTGCAAAGGCAGGCTTAATGTGGAACATAAAGAAAACAAAAATAATGACCACCAAGGATCTTCACAAGTTCAACCTAGACAACTGAGAAATAGAAATAGTAAAATAATTTCCATACTTGGGATTAAACATTGATAGAAATGGGAACTGCATTCAGGAAATCAAAAGAAGACTAAGGACCTTATCACACGGGGTCTAAAGCAAACCTAATCCAAAGGGTATCCGCAGCTAATACGTATTATTTCCCCGTGTTTACACACGACGTTGCACCGAAACTCAACATAATCCAGAGCTAATCCGTAACGAATTGAGATTTTTTGAATTTCGGTTTTTCGGGGAAGTACAACCGAGCCTTCGGAAT
>CM034706.1:196020576-196031865 GCA_020142125.1 Phrynosoma platyrhinos | reverse complement strand
CTATGATTCTATAATCTTTGGTAATTTCCATATCTTTAATTTTGGGTAATAGTTCACAAGAAGCTAAAAACATGTCAATCCTGGATAGTGATTTGCAGCTTTATGAGAAGAAGGTAAATCCATCTTTATGTGGATAAAGTTTCTCCATACATCTTTCATGTTAATTTGATCTTGTAGTTCGAAAAATGAGGTAGGTAATTTCCCTTGGTTCTTTTTTATTCTTTTTGTTGATGCTCTGTCCTTTCTTGGATCAATAACTCCATTCCAGCCCCCCAACATGATCACATTTCCATATTCTGTTTCTAAATTCTGTATCTCTTCTTTTAATCTGGGCTGTATAATCAGTAAAATTTTGGTGTCTTCAGTTTGAAACTCGACTCCAATGTAGTGGCCCTTGTGATCCTTAAAAATTTCTTTAGTTTTATATTTGTTTTGAATATACATTACAACTTCTCCTTTCCTTTTATCATTTGCTGTAATAAACATTTGTCCTAATTTTGGATTCTTCAATTATTTTGTTTCAGTTTTCTTAATCTTAATTTCCTGTAAACATATTACTTCTGCTTTCTTTTTGGATAAATAATGAAAAGTTTTGCTTCTCTTAAATTTTGAGTTCAAGTCTTTTATGTTCCATAAGATAATTTTTATTGCCATGTTCTTATTAATTTTAGTTATATTGGTCCAATAGATTATAATTGTTCGTCTTCTTCCCCTTCTCCAGGGTCTTTTTGGATGCTTCTATCCTCCTCGGAGAAGAGTTCCCCAGTTACATTCCCCTCAGAATCCTCCTCTTTTGGCCCTAGGCTTTCTTTACATTGGGGAACTGTGTCTGTTTTCTCTTTATCTCCCACATCTCCTTCGATGATTCTTGTCTTCCTCTTCCTTTTCATATTTTCCAGATTGCATTTTCTTGAGGAAATCTCTTGCTTTTGTTACTGAGTTTATTCTGTATCTCCTTTGCTTGTATATGAACAAAACACCTTCAATTCTGTCCCAAGCATATCTTATTTCCCTTTTTATCAATTATTGTGTAAGAAATTTATAGTATTGTCTCCTCCTCAAAACCTCCATTGGGACATCCTTGTATATTTTAACTGTTTTTCCATCTATGAGGAGATCTTGGTAGCTTTTTTTGTGGAATCAATTAATTTGTTCTGGACCTTATAAAAGATATTACCACATCTCTTCCATTTCTCTCTTTTGCTATCACTGAATTAATCCTAAAGGTCTTATCTATGTCTCTAATGATCTCTTGTTTTGGTATTCCCATAAGATGTGCTAATGAAGTTATTTTCTCAAACAAATCTTGATTTTGTGCTTCAGGTACCCCTCTTATCTTCAAACATTTCTCCCTGTAACGGACCTCCTGCATCAAATTAATATCTCTCTCACATTTTTTGTTGTTCGGTTAATTCTGTTGTTGTAATCTTTAATTCTTGAGTTGCTCCTTTTTTCTAAAATCTCTGTCATTTAACAAATAATCTTTTAATTTCCAAAAGAATTTTCTTCTCCTAATTTCCATTTTAAGCAGAATTACATGCTTTTGAACTGCTAGGATAGCAGAAGCTGGGACTAGTGACAGGAGCTCAACCCCATCTTAACCACTTGAGTCACTGAACAGTGCTGAGCAAAAACAATGTTCTTAAAATGGGGGGAGGAGAGAGATTAACTATCTACTTCATTCGATATTTTATCCAGTTTCTTTCCAAATTCACCAAGCTCTCTATGCAAATCTTCTTTTGTTTCTTTTCGAGATTGTTTCAATTCATTCTTCATCTCAAGACGCATCTCATGTCTAAATAAAAGTGTTTGCATAGAATCAGTTGCTTCATGGGATTGAGCTCCTGTCACTAGTCCCAGCTTCTGCCAACCTAGCAGTTCGAAAGCATGCAAATGCATGTAGATAAATAGGTATCACTTTGGTGGAAAAGTAAACAGTGTTCTGTGCAATCATGCTGGCCACATGATCACAGAGTAGTCTCTGACAACGGTGGCTCTTCGGCTTAGTTGGACACAACTTGACAACCTTGTCAACGGGGAATATCTTTACTTTTACCTTTTTTCTGCTCTAGTGCTAGCATCACCAAAAGATAATCTCCACAACCACTTGGAGAATGAACTTTGTTATTCTTGGTTATTTTCAGTATAATAAAATCATAAAGTCCAACCAGACACCAAAACAAAACTCACTTGCTAACTCTAAAATACTATAAATGCAATTTGTTCAGTAAACTACAGTACATTAAATTTTTATATTAAGTAAATTATAAGGAAGAATGCACTCTGCAGAATTAAAAAGTGTTCTGCTAACTTATCTCTTATTCCTCTGGGAAACTTTCCAAAGTGTGTCTAGTACAATTACATAATTTTCTATATGGGCAGCCTATAGATAGGAAAGAATTCTCATAGCTCAGCAAATAATTTTCAATAAAGCTTCAGAGGCTTTTGTGGTTTTCTTCCCCCACCAGGTGAAGCACTCTGACTACAAACACAGTTTTTCCAGGCTGCACAATCTGGCTTTCTGACCTATTGACATATATTAGAACCAGGGTGATTTCAAGACTAGAGCACTGTAGTGATTATCATGAAAGTCCAGGTGCAAATATTTCTGAAGCCCAGAAGATTAATAACCTGACTAGGGTTACTGGCATGATCGTCCCCAAACACCCTCTCAAGATTGTTACTAATTGGGCTCGTTGATATACAAAGGACCAAGGGGAGCTGAAATGGGGATGATGACTGTAGAGCAGATGGTGGAAAGCTCAATGTATATTAGGGAAGGCATGATATAGACATCTTTGTTCCTATAAGGTGGCAATATGTGCGGCAAAAGGACCTTCGTCTTGGCACGCGTTGCATCTGTAATTTCGTGTCTAGCCAAACTATTCAGAGTGATGAGAGGCCTAGTTCATACACCTTCCCCCCCACCCAACAAATTCTAGAGATTTTAGTTGTTTAGTGAAGCTTTTAACAAACACTTCACAGATAATATCTCTCAAAGAAGAGCTCACTTAGATACTGTCATTATAGTAGACATTGACAGTGGGGTGTCCAGTGACTTCATGAGTAGGATTACACAGGATCAGTTTCAGTTGGTGAATACCACTTATGAAGACAAGCTGTAAGGAAGACAACTTGATCCTTGTCCTTCTTGGCTGGTCGTGCAGAGAAGAGATGCAGTTAGATCTCAGTTACAATATACAGTGGACCTTTGGTATCTGAATGAATGGCTGGAGGGGGTAATGAGTTAAGGCCTGAACAAACTGCCAGAAATAATCCAGCTTGAGACCACTTTAACTGCCCTGGCTCAGTGCTAGGAAATCATGGGAACTGTAGTTTATTGTGGCACCAGAGCTCTCTGACAGAGAAGGCTCAATGACTCATAAAAAACTACAATTCTCATAATTCCCTAGCATTGAGCCAGGACAGTTAAAGTGGTCTTAAAATGGATTATTTCTGGCAGTCTGTTCAGGCCCTTAGATGAGGAAAAACAAACTAAAACTGAAACCAGACAAGACATACATGCTTACTGTCAATGGTCTTAATCTGGAGTTGGAGGTGTGTCAACCAGTCTTGGATGGAGTTACACTTCCCCTGAAAGACTCTTCACAGCTTAGGGGTGTTGTAACAAACAGGAGTGCTTATTATCAGCTTCAGCTGTTATGCCAGCTAACCCCCTTCCTAGAATTCAAGGACCTAAAGGTGGTAGATCAGACACTGGTAATCACAAGACTGGACTTGTACGATGTGCCATACATTGAACTACCTCAAGTTTGGAAACTTGGTAGTTCAAAATATGGCAACCAAACTGGTTACCGATATTAAAATCACTCCACTGGCTGCCAATTAGTTTGTAAGCAAAGTATATAAAGTGTTGGTTTTTATTTTTAAAGCCCTACATGGTTTGGGTCCAGGTTACCTACAGGTTCTTCTCCTCTCATATAATTCACCCTGTACACTTAGGTCCTCTGGGAGACATCTACTTCAGTCAGCCAAAACTAGGCTGATTGTTATCCAGAGGACATTTTCTTCAGATGCCCCCACATCATGAAATAATCTGCTGGAAGAGATTCATCAGCATGAGACACTATATTTAAATCAGCAGTAAAGACCATTCTCTTCCAGCAGGTCTCTCCAGATTATTTGTAAATTATGTTTTTTAAAGAATGGTGGATTTTAATATGTATTGGTTTTATATGCTCTTTTAACTGCTGTTGTGTGTTGTGTTAGTTGTTTTTCCCTGCCTTGACCACAGGAATAAGCAGATAAGAAAAAATAATAATAGAAGTAAATGAAATCAAAGATATAGCCATGTTAGTCTGTACAATCAGTATGTAGAGAGAGATCTTGTAGCACTTTTGAGACTAACTGAAATAAAGAAGTTGGCACCTTCAGCTTTTGTAGATTTCATTATATAGTGGAGTGAAAACCAAAGTTAGACATATATATGCCATTGGTATGTGAGAATGTCAATTCAAATTCAAAATGCTTTGTGTATGGAAATGAAGTAGCAAATGAAGAACAGTAATAATTGTTGTCATCATCATCACCACCACCACCATCATCATCTCTTAGCCAATTCAATGGGTTGTTTTCAGGAAGAATCATCTGGAAATGTGACAAATAAATAGGGCTGTCTCGGGAGGGGGGATTGGAATTTTCCCAACAAGGAGCCTTCCTAATTCTACTCAATTTCTCCTGCCACTATTTAAAGAAAGGTCACTTTTAACATACACAAACGTGTTCATATTTAGGGATAGGCAAAGTGAAGGCCATGGACTGCATGCATCTTCCAAGTCCCTTTTAGAATTCCCCCTGTTTATTTTTTTAAAAAAATTATGTATTTTGCTTCCAAGGTAGGCTGCTGCTCACTCAACTAAAATTACACTTTATTCCCTCTATGCCCCTGCAAAATTATTTTCTGGTTCTGCCACTGGAAACAAATGTCCAAATATCCACAATATCAGAATACATCCACCTACAGAAATGCATTAGAATGCCTTTAACAGCAACCACACATTTACCTTCATAGGCATTTTTGTTTCATAGGCATGGTTTGTTATACTGGAAAACCTAGCAGTCTAATGTAATGCCACAATTACAAATGTACTACAAAAGCTTTGAATGTAGTCTCTAGAGAATGCCAACAAATGCATTCTGTATCTCTTCCTCCTCTGATTTAATGCTACTAGAATGTTTAGTAAACAAATTTCAGAGGGTCAATTTTACTAGCAGCTAGTTTGATACTAGTCAGTAGCAATATTCTTCATTCCTTTTCCCCAGATGAACAGTCAAGAAGCAGAAATAAACCAGAAAATAGCTACAAGCTAAGTCTCTACATATTAGATATTCAGAAATGTTCTGGACAACACCTCCTAGACTTTAGCTGTTTAAGGAGGGGGAGAAGTTTCTTCAAGACTAACTAATTGATTTCAGCATAAGCTTTTATGGACTACAGCCCACTTCTTCAGATGCAGGGTGTACAGCCCCAATAGACAACATGCCATGTGTGTATATGTGTGAAAAAATAACTGAAACAGATCATTGTAACAGGGTGACAAACAAAAATCTTAATGGGAATTACGGTACAAATTATTTAATGACCACCATTAAGATATATTCTTGTCACTCCATCATTATGCTCGCATATTTTATGTTTCTATTATGTATCACATCCCACTCTCTGGTCCTGTGTATTACTGTTTGCTAATTGCACTCCATGCCACTGAAGAAGTCGGTAGTTATACAAAAAAGCTTATACTGGCATAAATTGGTCAGCCTTAAATACACCACAAGACTCCTTTTTTTTCTTTATGCTGTAACATTGCTATTTATTTTCTTTTTTTTAATAGTTGTTCTCTGAATAGGGACAGTGGGTGTCATGTGAAGCGTCCCAGATATCTGGCATTGAATGTCACTCATATTCCCACGTTAACTTGCAATATAATCACAATGTCAAGTTTATGGTAGTTCCATTTCTGGATCAAGTGTAGAACAAAGGCATCAAAACCAAGCAAAAGGATATTTTACCACATTTTTTCTGATTCTCAGTAGCTTGTCAGTGCATAGTCAGAAAGTATAATGCACATGTCATTTCTTCATTTCAACAGCAGGAGTATCATGCAAGTTCTGTCACACATGGAGACAAGCTGGAAAGTACTAGATAAAAACAGCATGGTCATTTTGTACAAGTACTGTTTGTAACATTGCTGGGGGGGGGGCAAAATGACCCACAGAATTCGAATGACCCCAGTCTTCTTCAATTAATGGCATGACTACTATATCTGAATAACCTGCTATTATTTATTCAAAATGCTGTGCTAAGAACCAGTGATAGCAGCTATCATGTTCAAATTTTGATTAAGCTTCCCAAGTTGGGGTACGTGGTGGCTTAACAGTTAAGACGCTGACTCTAATGACTGCAAGGTTGGCAGTTCAAGATCCAAGCACTGCATGACTGAGTGAGCTCCCATCATTAGTCCCAGCTTCTGCCAACATAGCAGTTTGAAAGAATGTAAAAGTGCAAGTAGATAACTAGGTACCACTTTGGTGGGAAGATAACAGTGTTCTGTGTGCCTCAGCATTTAGTCATGCTGGCCACATGATCACAAAATAATAATAATAATAATAATAATAATAATAATAATAATAATAATAATTTATTTTTACTCCGCCTTTAGCCAAGGCTATCATGGCAGCTTACATTAAAATAAATAACTCACACATTATAACAAACATATAACCCCCCCTTAAAAATATATTAAATCGACATCAATTAAAATCTAATTTAAAACACCAATAACAATAACAAGGGAACAATTTCCAAGTACATCAAAGGCTAGTCAAGCCCAGCGGGCAAGGCCATATTAAGAGAAAGGAAGCCAAAGAGAAGCAACTACTGGGGGAGGATAGATCTTTATTCTGGATAAGCCTGCCGGAAGAGATCCATCTTGATGGCTTTTTTAAAGCCATCTAAGCTGGATATCTGATGGATCTCTTCCGGCAAGGCATTCCAGAGTCTAGGAGCAGTGGTGGACAATGTCCTCTGGGAGGTTGTAGTCAGTCTAGTTCTTTTTGATTGAAGAAGCTTCCTCCCAGAGGACCTGAGGGAATGGGACGGATTATATGGAAGAAGGCGATCCTCCTACAGAGAGTGTGACCCCATCCAAGACCGGAGGTTGCAACCCAATTCTTAGTTTTGGGGCAGCTACCATGAGCACCTCCGTTTTTTCTGGATTCAGTCTCAATCTGTTTTTCCTCATCCAGACCACTACTCATTTCTCATATCTGGGATCAAACATTGATTGGAACGGGGACTGCAGCCAGGAAATCAGGAGAAGATTAAGAAAGGAGAGGGCAGCTATGAAAGAACTAGAAAAGATCCTAAAATGCAAAGACATACAACTCAGAACAAAAGTCAGGATCATACAAGCCATCATGTTCCCTATTACCAGCTGAACAGTCAAGAAAGAAGACAGGAAGAAAATCAACGCATTTCAGATGTGGTGCTGGAGAAGAGTGCTCAGGATTCCATGGACAGCAAAAGGACAAACAAATGGGTCCTGGAAAAGATCAAGTCAGAGATATCCCTAAAAGCGAAGATGGCAAGACTTAGACTGTCGTACTTTGGACACATCATTAGAAGGCATGAATTGTTGGAAAAGACAACAATGTTAGGAAAATTGAAGGAAAATAGAAAGAGAGGAAGACCACATGCTAGATGAATGAACTTTAAGAGACCACAAATATGAGTTTGCAGGCGCTGGGCAGAGCAGTAGTGGACATGGGTGCCTGGAGATCCATAGAGTTGCCATGGGTCAAGATTGATGCAAAGACAGTTAACAAAACAAAACAAAAAACTCCAACTAACCAGGATCCATATTTTTGCTTTTGAAATCCTTCTATATTTTTATTTCGCTAAGAAATATTTTGTTTTACTACATTAAATAGTAAATACTGGTAAAGTAGCATTTTTAACAGTTAATGATAAAAGAAGATTGCCCTTCCTAACATGTTGGTATTCAGGAGTTTGACCTCAGTTACAGAGTCAGTCAATAATTATCATTTACAGTTCATCATTGGCATAAACTCTCTCCCTTGTGGGAGAGGTACCATTTGATTCCCATACTTTCATTCATAATTAATCTTGTGAATGCCTTCCAGGCAGGCAGCTATTTCCTTTGATTCAAGAATCCAAAAACAATTTGATCCAACATCCATTAGATAATATGCTGACTGCTTTAGTGTGACCCTGGTAAATAAACAGGACTATGCCAATGTAGACACTGAATTATGTGTACAATTATCTAATGAAATGAACTGTTTCTATGTGAATTTGGAAAACTACATTTTTCAGAAAGGTATGAATACTGCACCTCCCTAAAAATCAAGGGGCGGATGACTCACAAATAATTTCTTAATAGAAAAGGAAATGTATCTTGTAAAAATAGTCTTCCTTTTCTCTGTACCAGAACATTAACTTTTAGATATGGTGGAGGGAAAATACTCAATCAGAACTCTCCTGGTAAATCCTAGAAGCAAATACAGGATTGAACACAATTTTGTAGATGGAAATATGTGCCTTGCCAACCTTGAGATGTGTTCCACAAATGAAAATAATGTCTTTGCCAGCATGGACAAATTTAATAATGCCAACAGAAAACCACATATGAACACACAAACATGCTTTGGTCAATGGATGGATGTATAGCAAAAATATGAACATTTGAAAATATGCATAAAGTACAGTTTTTGAGGGGTGGGAGCTCACACAGGATATGAGCTTGGTAGTATTAAAATGAGAAGTTCAATTATGTTAAGCTTCACAGATGTGTCCATATGTACTCTTGGGTAATGATACCAACAATGTACTTTGATCCTAAGTTTGTAATTTACTGACACTTTATAACTATGATCCTTGAGTGTATGATGCAAACATTGAGGTACAAATGTTTCTCATACTAAACAAGTGATGTGACAACTTTCAGCATGATGCAGCAATGTCTAGGAGCACATCAATAGTGTTAACTCCTGAAATTATTGAGCATGTTCAGGACAGATCAGCAGATCAGCAAATCTCAGCTAAAACAACTGCTAAAACACTAGAGATATTCCAGGACTGCATTGTTCTATAATTCAGGAACAGTTGGCTATAGCAGAAGCTATCAGCCAAGTGGATGCCAAGTTGTTTGAATGCTGACCAGAAACAAAATCAGGTAGATATTTGATTTTGTAGTATTTTCAGAAATCTAGTGTTTGTTTGTTTGTTTGTTTGTTTGTTTGTTTGATCAACTCATCACTGCTGATGAAACACGATTACTTCATGACCACTTTTTTTCTTAAGAAAAAGCTGTCATTAGGCTGCATGCATATGCACACAAAATACCCAAGCTTTTAAATGTTTTACAACACAGGAATTTAAACCATTGTACATACAATTCTTATCCTTGAAATCAGTAGAGCTGTGACATATACCCCTTCAGAGGATTTGTGTAGGGACAGTAAGCAGAGTTTGCCGTTATGAAGTTTGACATTTTACAACCACAGTGGACTTTGCTTTGAATCTTTGCCAGTTCTCTCATCTTGAAGCAAAGACACATATAACTTCATTAATTATGACATTTGTTAACTTTTGAAATTTGGAATTTCTAACCTTATGGCAAAATTTTGCAATCATTTTGCTGCCTTTTGCAATGAAGAAACTGTGTTTTGTTATACCTGCAAAAGTGAGAAAAAGACAACTCTTCTTGAGGTTAGTATACATCCCAAAATTCAACACTGTACAAGTCACACAGAACTTCTACCAAAGTTTGCAGCATTTTGCAACAAAAACAATCCACATCTTGCAGCAACCCCAAAAGTGAACAAACCCACCCAAATCCAACCGTTTTATTCATTCCCAGTGTGTACCAGACTTTTACAATTGTTTTGTGATATTTTGTACTGAAAATTCTGTGTTTTGCAACATTCCCAAAACTGAAAAGCAGACATTTCAGTTCTGGGTTCATATGTAACAAAGTTGACACATATGGCTGCCACAATTCTATCCATCTAAAGGATTATAAAATTAAGGAATAGTTGTATTACTTTTTGTAAAAAAAAAATCTGAATATAACTAGAGTTTTAAATGAAAAAATGTTAGAACTATTTGTGTAATCAGTTGTTGTTACATACTTTCAAAGATATAAGTATCAAAAATTCTCTGTGAGTGTATGTATTTTAAAACAAAGCAGTTCTGCAATGCCTTTACCAATTTAACTCCTATATCTATGATGGCGAACCTCTGGCATGTGTGCCAGAGATGGCATACAAAGCCATTTTCCTTGGCATGTGGAGGGCGGGGAAAAAGAAGAAGTGCGCATCTGTTCCTCCTCCTTCCAGACCCTCCTCAGCCTTCAGCTGCATGTCCAGAGGCAGCTGAAGGCCAGGGACAGCATGAGACATGGGGTCTTCTTCCCCGCTCTTCCCCCCCATCTTGCCCCCAGAGGTCAGAAGTCCCACCCTTGGCACTGGATAACACCCGGTGCCAGAAGGCCATTTTGTTTAGGCACTCAGCCCCTAAAAGGTTTGCCATCACTTTCCTATACATTCTATTCTTAGCAATTTCATTTCCTTTTTCAAGTTTCATTGTGCTATAAAAAGTAACCAGTGTTTCCAAGTAAAGCACAGCTCTGCTGAAACAAAGGGAAAATGTGGCATAATACGACATAATGCATCGATCCACACAATTAAATATCTCTATTATCTTTTATTTATATAAAATCCTATTCATTTGATTTTCTTTCCCAGGTCTGTACTTAGCATTTAATATTCTAATTATAATATGAGCTTTGGTGAGTGAAAAAGCCCCAGTAGGCTATTGATGCCTGCTTATCACATCACTAATTCTCATTTGTGTACTTCTAAAGCCCCCATTTCAGTATGCATTTAGGCACTGCTTTAAAAAAAAAAAAAGGAATAGCAGCTATAATTAGAGTTTTCTCCAAATTAATGTCATGAAAGAACAATAAAATGAAATCATGAATAACTGAAGATGGAGTTGGGGGACTTACACTAGAGAAATATGATTATTAAAAAGTTTGATACAGATATGTATGCTATTATTTCCAGAAACATGTATGAACTCCCCAGTTGAGAAATATATATAGTATAAGGGATTTTTGAACCTCAGGAGTAATGTGTCCAGGCAGGTTGGTCTCAGTGACAAAAGTCCAGAACACATTTCAGAAATACAGTGGTACGTCTACTTACGAAATTAATCTGTTCCAACAGCCATTTCGTAAGTAGAAA
>CM034706.1:195963832-195990172 GCA_020142125.1 Phrynosoma platyrhinos | reverse complement strand
TATGTATGTGAACAGTTTTCTTTTTTAATCAATAAAAATTAAAAAAAAGAAATTTACTAAATCGCAAGATTTAAAAGAAAACTATTGGAAGATGGAACAAAGATGGTATCTGATTCCAGCAAAGATTGCAAAAATCTATAATACAAATACGAACGTTTGTTGGAAATGTAAACAAAATATGAATTGTATGAATTGAAAAGTATGAATTGAAATCGGAAATATATCTATTAAATATATTAAATGAGACAGACCAGATATTACAGAGAAAATATTGGAGAATTATTTTATATATAGTCTCAGCTGCACGACTGTTAATATAGCACAGAAGTGGAAAAAACAAGAGTTACCAACTATGGATGATTGGTTACTGAAGCTGACTGAAATGAAAGAAATGGATAGACTAACTGCCCTGTTGAACCAGGTTGATCTAGAAAGGGTAGATAAAGAATGGTCTCCTGTGGAAGAATATAGTAAGAAAAGATGCTCAAAGTAGAGCAAGTAAACCAATGGAATGTTAAAGAATTTTATTGTGGAGGGATAAGATGATTAAAAGATAGGATGTATGGAAATATATATGGAAATTATAAGATATGAATAATGAGTTGGTGAAAGAGAGCTCAGGTTTAAAAATGATGATAGAAAAGAAAAAGATGTATGACTTAAGACTAAGGACAATGGTATTTGTTGTCAAAGCAATTTTACGGACGTTTAGTAATGTAGTTTAGGAAATTATGGCCTTTGCAGACTGCCAAAAATAATGCAAATTGAGGCCACTTTAACTGCCCTGACTCAGTGCTAGGAAATCATGGGAACTGTAGTTTATTGTGGCACCAGAGCTCTCTGACAGGGAAGGCTCAAAGTCTCAGAAAAAAATACAATTCCCATGATTCCCTAGCACTGAGCCAGGACAGTTAAAGTGGGCTCAAATTTGCACTATTTCTAGTAGTCTGCAAAGGCCCGTACTTAGCTTATGTGTGAAAGCTTTTTTTTTTTTTAGAAGTGTAAAGAATGATAAATAAAATTATTTTTAAAAAATGGCTAAAGAAAGAAAGCTACAAAAGTACATTGGAATGTAAAACTTACCCATTTGAAACATGTTGATAGTTATAAGGTAAATTGGTAAAAACCAATATACCAAATATAAATCTTGATGGGCACATATTCTGCTTGAATACTATTGTTTTAATGGTCTTTTTGCTTTTACAGAATTAACACCTGAAAATATTTCTGTAGCAGCAACAGCAGTTGTTCCTATCCTAACTGTAGCAAAATATGAATAGGCTCCAAAGAAGTTAGCATCTTCATATTTGCCTCTGGGACTGCCTTAGGGTCAAGGTGGATGATGGATCTTACAGGCTGACTTATTTTCCAAAACAGTATTTCTTTGACTTACAGTTCACTGTGAGCACTTTGTTTCTCTCTATCTGTATACTTGCTTGCATAAAATATAGACAAAGCTTATTCAGGGATTTTAATGATAGGGGAAAACACATATGAAGACTGACTACATCAATATTGTGTACCATGAGGAGAGAATGAAAAATGATGCAAGAAATAAAGGCTACTTTGTTGTTATTTTTATACACATTGTGGTAAAGAATTGTCTTTATTACCAAGAAGCACATGCATGGTTTATATGGGGTTCGTATGTATACAGAGAGAGAGAGAGAAAGAGAGAGATGAATTTATTAAAATATATTTAGCATTAAATCTTCTGCTTGTAACATAACAGCTGGTTGAAGGTACATCCCATACATGGTGTGTATATCCTCCAACAGGAAACTGCCAATGCAAAACTGCAATCACCTGATTTAGAGAACTGTCCCTGTTTCTCATTATTTTGTATATTCATGGCCCTCTGATTTTTGTGAGTTTTTTTTATTTTTCTGATTTATATGTAAGGATAAACTATATAGTTAATTATCCATTATCTACTATACAGGTTTCATGACACATTTCAAGAAGGAAAAAATAGCACTAAAAAAACCCAAATGTTCTTTAATCATGAGATATTCATACCTTCCAATATTTCACAGATAAAAACCAGGACACATTTACTCAAGCAGCATCATAGTTGAGCAAGATGGCAATAGTTACTGATAAAGAACAACACACAAGCTAGCAGAGGCTGCAGCAGTTTGCTTTTATCCAAGCCCATTGGGAAGGGCAAGATTCCACCCCACTCCTCTCATCTCCCCACACTGAATTAGTTGAGTGCAAACTACTTTTGTACTTTGACCTCAGTTTGCAGCAACTGAAGCTGGGGACAAAGAAGGAAAGTGAGAGGAGGAGAGAGAAATTGGAACATTTTAAAAGCTACTGGGGAAAACAGCCGAGCTGGGAATCAAACCTCAGTCTCTAGAGTCGTAGTCCAATGCTCAAACCACTATAAAACACTGGCTCTCCAATTATGGATATCTTCTCATTTTTATACTTACATGTTAAGTAACATCACAATGAACTTTACAAGACATTGTGAAGATGAAGCTTACTTTCTCATGGTGTATAGTAAAAAATGTTACAGGTTTTCATACTTTGTAAAGCATATCATTATCATCAATGAGACTATATAGCTTAGTTTCTTTCACTCATTTTCTATTCTATATAAATAACAGACAGTGTAATGCTCAAAACATCTCAGCAAATCATAGAAACAATCTATGCTTTAGGTGACTCACCAAGGCTCCCACAGGCAATAGTTCAACTAGAATAAAGCAATGTATGAAATTTACCATGAATTCTCATTGTCAGCACTAAGTCTGGTGAAAGGTTTGTATGAACAATGGCTACTATGGGAGTATGTCTTATTGTTATAAAACATTGTGATGCTGATGCCTCTGACACAGATTGATTGGGATGTGGTGGCACAGAATCTATCCAACAAACGTTTCAACTGACTAGTAAACAAAGATGATAGGATGTTTACGGTCCTGTATATCTGATGGTTAGAGGAAGCGGTTGGTTTATCTGGAATTGAATTTCACATTTTCCAGTATGAAAGTAGTTCTACTGTATCTAGGCTTTGACAGTAGGATTGAGGAGTAGATGGGAGTGGGGAGAAGCAAAGAAAATGAAAAGAAGATATTGTCATGGGAAATTATTTAATACACTTTTGAGGCTACATGATGTACAAGAGTGAAAAAAGGCAAATGCACAAAGACAATACATAACAACAGTTTTAATATATGGTTAAACACCTGGTGTTGAACACTGTGGGTGTCTAACTGTGACTCCCTGCAGGGTAGATACCAAAGAGACACAAATATTATGTTCTCTACACCACCAATACAGCTGGTAATTGAAGGTAACTGCAGATGCTTCAATGGAAGTACAGTTTGAATTCCAAAAATTAAGAAGTGGGATTTCTCTTTGCCCACCACTTCTCCCTTTACAACTAGTTTCAAAGTTCCATTCTCAGACATTTGATATGAGGACTTATTTAATTTGTCACAATACTGATCTGTTTTATTTTTAATAAATTTGGTAAGAGTAGAGCTGTCCAGTCTGCCCTTATACTTGTGCCAGACCTCTATAAGCAGAAATAGAAATTCCATTAACACAAACAGGGCAAAGCTGACATAAATGCATGAACATGAACTTATATTCTTATTCAAGATCAACTAAAGCAAAATTATAACAATATTGATTATACTTACATATGCAACATTAGAATTCTAGAAACACAGGCCCAAAGCACATGGACTAAATAAAGCATCTTCTGGACACTTTGGGGAGCATCGCTTTCAAATGATGCATGTCCCCAAACCACCCAGAGGTTGCTCTGAGGCTGCCTAAAGCAGCCTGAAGCAAGCCCAAAAAGGAGTAGCAAAAGCCTCTTTTTCCAGTGGCCCATTTGGGACCGCAGCAGCGGCCAGCTTCAGGACCAGAGTGATCGGGCTGGTTGCTGTGATACCAGAGCGATCAGGGTCAGAGAGGCTTTGGGCTGCTTCTTTTGCCCCATCTGCTTCAACCCACCCTAGTGAAATGTGCACATTGTTGGTCTCATACTGATGGTACTTTTATCATAAAGTCAATGGGAAAAGGTGTCAACTTCATTTAAAATTCACTGCTTTGCAAAACTACTGAAAAACTGTCAGCAAAGAGAGCATGGATGCCATTCTTCAGATGGCTGTACTAAGCAACCAAAAGAGTCAGATGTCAGCCAGGGGGTGCTTGTAAAGATACCACTGGAGCTTATACAGCTCAAGCTTCAGAGGCACATGAAGAACTGACTTTATAAGCCTTCAGTTCTTCTCCAGTTCACATAAAAACCAAGCCAAAAGAAAATGGCAAACTTACCTCAAAGTTCACCAAAAATCTTCTCCTAGTCTCCCTTCCTATCTTTCAAGTTGCAACACCTCTCTCATGAAGACAGCTGTGCCATTACAGCAACCTTGAGAAGAGTATATCTCTATAGGTTAGTGAACCTTTTAGGGGCTGAGTGTCCAAACTAAAAGGCCTTCCTTCCTGCCGGGACTTCCGCCCTCTGGATGTGGGAGTTCTGGGGTGGGACTTCTCCCCCTCCCCCGGGCCTTCAGCTGCCTCTCTGGAGAGGCAGCTGAAGGCCTGGGATGGCTGGAAAGGAGGAGGAACAGGCACACACATGATCTTCCTCCTCCCCCGTCACCCTCCAAGGCCTTCAGCTGCCTCCAGAGAGGCAGCTGAAAGCCCAGGAGAAACAGTTGAAGCACGGGAGGGCAAGAGAAAGTGGAGGAACAGGCACGAGTACCTGTTCCTCCTCTTCCCCACCCTCCCATACCTTTAACTGTCTCTGGAGAGGTAGCTGAAGTGACAGGAAAGTGAGGAAGAGGAAGAGCAGGTATGTTACCTGTTCCTCCTCTTCCTCTGCCCTCCCCTCTCTCCACATGCCCTGCAAAACAGCTTCACGTGCCAGAGATGGCATGTATGCCATAGGTTCACCAACACAGCTATAGGTAATTAGGCTTTTTTGCCTGGCATGCTATAGGAAGTGGTAGGTTTCCATCTTCCAAAGCCCACCATGGACACTCCACTAACAGTTGCCAGGTTGTTTTTAAGCCAAAGAGGGTGTTTGAGGGAATCTGATCTTCAGACTGGCTTGGAAGGCAAAGTGAATTAGTCCCATTTTTTAAAACAACAGCAGCAAACTGGATAATTTACAGACCAATCAGTGACAGTAGTGGAGAACTCATCTCTAATGGTACATATATGTTTCTGTCTGTGTATCTGTATATTCTGTCATTAGATCACCTCTCCAATTTTGCAGCTGGACCTTCAAGAAAAAGGCACTAAGATCCAAAAGGCACTAGGATCCACAGCAGAAATTATCCAGTTTGAGACTGCTTTAACTGTCCTGACTCAATGCTAGGGAATTCTGGGCACTCTATTTTTGTGAGACATTTAGCCTTCTTGGTCAGAGAGCTCTAGTGCTACAATAAACTACAATTCCCAGGATTCTCTAGCACTGAGCCAGGGCAGTTAAATGGTCTCAAACTGGATGATTTCTACTGTGTGTTTTGGACTTATGACAAAAGGCCAAAAAAGGAGAGGAATCACACTGGTTGGATGTGACAGTAAGACAACACCAAACAGTAGAATGCCTGTCTCGAAGAGTGGGAAAAAGAAAGAGGTGTAAATAGTCAAATGTCTGTGAGCACAGAGAGTAATTTCTTCTGAATAGCATCTCTGGCCCTTGTCAATTTTTCTGACAACAAAATAATTACAAATTTGGATTAGGGGAAAAGGGGGAGGGGGATGCAAAAAATAAATAATGATTTGGAAATATATAAATGTTGTAGGAATCATTCAGTCCTCCAATTGTTGTTGGACCATAATACCCAGCCTTCCTCACATAGATTATCTGCTATAGATTATCTAAGTGAGTGAACAAAAATTGTCAGTTCCAGACAACAGCACCCTAAACTACAATGTGCCAGGAGCACAGTCACATTTGTTGATCAACACCAAGAACTCCATCATATGTCACTTAGTCCCACTGTTAGCCAACATTCATGACACATTTCACTTTGCAGAAGCAGAGCCAAGACACATGGAATAGAACAAACAGAAACTGATGGGAGACTTTCAAGTGTTGCATCCATACAGGGCATGGGGACAAGAGCTTTTGTTGTTGCTCTCAGATTGTGGAATGCACTCTCCTTAGATTTGCAATCTGTTCTCACTCCCAGTGCTTTTGGGAAGAATGTGAAGCCATTTCTTTTCCACCTAGCCTTTTGCACTGTTTTTATTAACTGTGATATTTTAATGGTGTTTACTGTTTAAACTGATTTTAGTTATCTGTATGCTATATTTTAGTGGAAAGATGCAATAAAAATATGCTAAGCATCTGTTTGGAAATTTAGATATGCTTAGCTAATCTTTCTGACAGATGCCATTTTACATCCCAAAGTGGACAAACATTTCACCACCTCCCAAGAATGAGACTCAAGCCCTAACCTAATTGCTTGAAGTTGAAAACAAAAATCAAGAGAGACAGCTGGGTTACTCAATGCTTTTGGTTACTAATAATAGAGGTCCAGCTAGAAGATATACCAAAGGTCTATAACACAAAGTCCAAGAAGGTACTAGCTTGATCAACCAGTAGTATGAACAATACTGTTGGGGAGGGGGGAAGGCATGAGAACTACAAATCCAGTTCAAGCAAGATGACCAAGAAATACAACAAATTTGCCCAAAAGGAAATTCAAGAAAACAATCACAGATGAAGGAAAGTGTTTTGAGGAACATATTACTAACAGCATTGCAAACAGAAATGAAGAAAGAAAAAAGAAAATAAATATCTCAATGCATCAGGAACAGGAATCTAACGCAGGAGGGAGTTGGATTATTAGATAGTGGGATTTAATTAGTAGTAAAGACAGATGGAGAGATTGCAGGGAAGCTAACTGAATTCCTTTCATTTATCTTCACTGCTGAGAATACATGGCAGATACCTGTACCTGACATGGTATTTCCAAGAGCTGAGGCAAATAATGGCAACAAGAGCAGGATTTCTGGATCTTACTGACAAATTCCAAATAAATCACTAGGTCCTGATGGGATCCGAGAGTTCTTAAAGAACTGAAATACTAAATTGTTTTCTGTTTTTCTGGCTGGCTCAGTCTGCAGTGTCTCTCATGTTCTTTGATTTGTGTTTGAACATTGTGTTTAGTGGTTCCTATGTAGACCTGCCCACAGCTGTACAGTATGCGATAAACTCCTGCAGCAGTGAGAGGATGTTAAATGCAGTGTTTAAACACAAATTAAAGAACATGAGAGACACTGCAAACTGAGCCAGCCAGAAAGATTGGCAGTAACAGAACACATTATAAACCAACCTTGGCATAGAATGTTGGAATATGGATGGGTTATACATTCAAAGGAGAAATGTAGAGATGTGTGTGTGGAAATTTCTCATGGGAACAGTGTCTACTGGAAAACAAAGAGAACTCGACAGCAGGTGGTTTTGAAGTCAAAACATAAACACAGTTTAAGCCTGGGAATAGATGGGCAACACATAAACATATGAGCTCATGGGAAGGAAGTCACATGGGGGATGATAGACAGCTAGAGGCTGGGTTAAAGCACATCATCCAGGCAACCAATCAGCATAAGGTTAACACCCAGAAGGTGGAGTATGGGAAGGGCCAAGAGTTTCTTTGTTTTCTTCTGTTTATATATGTAAGCAATGTAATTGTGCTTAAGCTGTTTGCTTTTTGCTTATGCGTACGCTTGGGAATTGTTTTTACAATATAACTTTAACTCCTGGATCTGTAAACATGGGTCGGTAACTTTTCTATTCTACAACAACATCAGTAAGATGTGATCCTATAGTGGATTGTATGTTTTCTTTTCTTATTTACCTTATGGAACAATAAAGCTCTACTGTAGATCTACAAGATGTGTCTGCATGCTTTTGGCATGGAAAAGGCTTATGGAGGAAGCTACTTTCTCAGCTCTGCTGCTCTGCACATCACATCCAAATATCAACATAGAATGCTATTTCAAAACACTGAAATTCTGGACCATGCCAACAACTACCAAGTCAGAATGCACAGGAAGGCTACTGACATTCACAAATATCCAGCCACCTCAACAGGAAAGAAGAAACACTGAATGTAAATCAAGTTTGGCTACCAGTCCTCAAAAACACCAAAATACATGCAAATGAACATCACTCAGGGTCAAGGAATTTTCCCACAGACAATGGATTGCTAATTAAATAGACATACATCCACCACACATATCCTCCCACCTTGAGGCCTTGCCATTCAACAACAGACCAACACAGAGATTAACATGTAAATCACTTCCTGCCAACCAAGAGTCCCACAAGTATATATACCCCCACACACTCCCATGCCACCACCCTCTGAAGATGCCAGCCACAGATGCAGACAGAATGTCAGGAATAAATTCTTCCAGAATGCAGGCACATGGCCCAGAAAACCCAAAAAAAGATGGATGTCAGCAGTGAAAGCCTTCAACTTCACACTAAATTGTTGTTCTGAAAAGTGACAGGTCTGTAAGATCAGCCTTTACTAGGGGACTGGAGAGTGGCAAAGTTATCCAAAGGGATATTAGAGAACTGAGACAGGGGCATTAGAAGGCAACCATGTAGAGCAACTTCCCTATATGTTTGAAGATGTTTAGCTTAAATGCAAGGTAAATATTGGGAGACATGACAGGGATTATAAAATTATGCATGGTGTGTGGGATCAAGTTCTATTGAACAAAAACAAATAAAAGAAGTAGCATCATTGATGCCTCTAAGTGAATTTAGTGAACCAGAAACTGGAGAAGTCAGGCTTATTTATAATAACAAAAAAGTGCAGTGAAAGAAAAAGTGAACAGCAGACAATACCTGCTCTTGAAGATATGAAGGTAAGTGAACTATTCACATAATGCTTGGCTTTGAGTAGTGAGCAGGAAGCACTAGAGTGTTACATTTCTAGTTCAACTAAAAAAGCACACATACACACACCCTGCCCCCAATGCTTGCTGTGAAATCACCTGTCTTTGCCCAGGTTTTTACTTTCTTATATCCTATATACATTATTTTTCCTGTGAGCTTTGCGCTCCCCCCCCCATCCTGCTTTCTCATTTTCAGATTTTTACAACTCTGTTGAGTTCCTAAAAAGTATTTGAGCTTGTGTTTCTCTCTGTGGAACCATATAGCCATCATGTTGGCCTCAACTGAGGGGGAAACCCTGAGGTATAGGTACAGTTCCAGCCAATACACTATAGTGGGTGGTAGAATGTCTGATCCCGTCCCCTGATACTTCATTGAATTCCAAACAGCTGGAGAGTTTCCGTTAACTGGAGAGATGCCCTGTTACTGCATTGCTATATCAGGCTTAGCTAGGCATCAAGAGAGAGGAAGAAGATTCTCATAGTGCCTGATGAAATCCCTATGGAAAACAACATTACCTACAGAAAATACTATAAAATACCACAAAGCTGTGTTTTTCTCACTAGAGAAGTTTCTGGACATGAGTGAAATAAAAATATTGTGTTGTTACTGCCCATTAGAAGATAAAATTTTATTTCAGTATTTTGTGCCCATGCCACCTCACTACTGGGTCTGTTGTTTGACTGAAATCACTTTTAGGACCAAGCATTTAATGATATCATGTCTCCAGTGCAAAAGCAGACCAAGGTTATATGGGAAGATTAATCTTGTAACTCTATTTCCAAGTATTCCCCACTAACAGAATCTTCTTATCAATGTCCAGCTGAATATGATATGCTAGAAGTAACTGGAAGTCTTCCAAATCATCCTCTTGCAATAGTTCCTGGATAAGAGATAAAACAAGGATGAGAGTGTGTGGAAGTTGTTCCATTTCATGCATTGGTGATAGATCAAATGAAACAAAAGCCATCAGTTTAGAGGGGAGGGAATTAGCAGTAGCAGTCTGAGCTTGTCCTTCATTTTTTTTTCATGGTCCCAAGATGGAGATTTATGAGTATATGATCATTTCAATGGGTGGCTGAAAGACTGATGAACTGGAATTCCCAAAGCAGAGGTTCAGGGAGATGGAACTGGAGGTGCCAAAACCAAAGGCAAGGGTGTGCATGTTGATGGCACTGGAACCAAGGACGTCTGAACTGATGCATCCATTGCAGGAGTTTCTAATTTGGCAGAGCAGGAAGTTCAAAAGACTTTTTTTCAGGATGTGAGCCCATAGACATATTCTTTGGTTCCTTAAGGCCTGTTTTGTCAAGGCCTCACAGTGCCTGCACTTTCCTACAATGTGGAATTCCCACAAACAGCAGGAATGCCCACTGTTTTTGGAATCTTGGATCCATAATGGAACATCTTTTTAAAAGGGACTCCTGAGGCTATATAATTCAAAACATTCACCCATTTTCAGGAATGGGAAACAGTTGAAGAAAGACAATGATATAAGTGAAGAACAAATGAACATGGTTGAAGAATGTCAACAATAAATGATGAAAAGAAATACCAACTACTGTTTAAAAAAAAACAGAATGATGAATGGATAAGAAGTGGGAGGGAAACAAGAATAAAGACATTAAGTAAAACTGACTAGAATTTCCTAGGACCATAAACAAATGGAAGAGGTTCCTAACCTTGCTTTTTACACTTCAGTGGTTAAAGGAAATAAGGGAAAAGGGTGTGAAGAGCACCAGACATGCGCACAGGAGGGCGGTGGTACCATCAACAAACATTGTAGGAGCTTTGGAAGATTGGGAATCTCTGCTGCGCAAGCACAGAAATAGTCCATTCATGAGAGTCAGAGTCCACAAACTCTGGATGACGATCCAAACTGCTTTCCTTCTCTCCATATGACAGGGGAAATTAAAAACTACGCATGTTCAATACATTCCACATGGGAATCCATTTTCAAAACACATAGTTACATTTTAGAACTTTCCCTTTATCTTTCTTGTAGATATATTTTCATCATAGCCATTAAAGTTGTGAGAAATACAAGGAATACACCCAAGTCTTTATTTAAAGTTAGACTCAAAAGCAGGTCACTGTTCATAAATTAACCCTAACAAATGTTGTCGTTCCTTTTAAAAATAATCACTGAAGAAAATTTTGACACATTTCTGGGCAGCTTATTTCATTCTTTTTATACTGAGGATGTTTTCCCTAATTTTGCCAAAGTCTTCTTTCTCTCAGTTGAAAAATCCACAGTACAATAACCTATTAAGCAGAGACAGGGAGAAGAATTGTCTTTCCTCTACCTCTTGATGTTAGCGTAAATATTTCAATGCAACATTCTACTGTTATTTTTTAATCATGCTTATTTTCTTCAAGTTTCCCTCAAGTGACTTTAATGTTAACATCTTATCATCATCATAGCTTTTGTCAGAATAATTTCAATTTGCCACCTTTTCTCTTTAAATATGGTGCCCAGATCTAAAATCTCATGTATTGTGACTTTCCATTAGCCGTTCAAGCACAGTATCAGTAATAATAATCTTTCTTCTATTCTGGCATTTCTCACAACTATAGATTGTTGTATTCATTGTTATTCATGCATATTGATTATTGATCTGAAGAGTTAGTGTATTGCATACTAAAGGGAGTATATCATTAAAGCACATTAAGACAAAACAAAATGGTGAAAAAAAGATTTTAAAAGTCAAATCAAATAGAAAAGGCAGTAATAATTTAAGATCTATGTTTGTGCAAACCATGTTGCTGTTGCTGAGGTTTCATCATATACTTTCTTACAACAAGGTTCTCAGAGTTAGCTGTTACAGCCTTCTTGTTCACTGACATTACAAGAGAGGCTGCCCCTCGATGATTTCTGTATCTCACAGTGGTTCAAGAAAAAGAAAACTGTCCCAGAGCTGTCGGAAAGGCCTGAATAATTTGTTAGTTTACAAGCCTGTAGGTCTCAGCTTTGAAGAAAGAAGGCCCTGTTACTAGAGGACAGTCTGGACCAGGGGTAGGCAACCTTTCCCCTTTAAGGGCCGAGGGACTTCAGCTCCCAGAATCCCAGGAGCTATTGGCCAACATAGGACTATTGGCCAACATGCCTGAGGCTTCTGGGAGCTGAAGTCCCTCGGCCCTTAAAGGGGAAAGGTTGCCTACCCCTGGTCTGGACATAGACTGTGAGCTGCTCGAGTTATAAGGACATTTGCTTTATGCTTATGTAAACTGACATGACCATATCTGTACAACAACCCTGTCCAGTTGCATAGAATTAAAAACAATAAGTAGCTACATAGAAGTTTAAGAATTACCAACTAAGTTTAAATAGTAAATTTAGAATCAGGAGTTATTTTTTCATAGGTAAAATTGCAAGATAATTTTAGCTGGCCTGAAACCAATATGCTGCTCTTGAACAGTAGCCCTCCAGTTCCTAGCTGGAGTGAGAACACAATTGTTTACTGATTTCCTCTAAACCAACTTCAAAGGAAATGGCTTATGGCTACCAACACTCTTTTTCTTTGCCTTCCTCAAAAAGCAAATGAAAATCCTGCTGTGGGTGTCTGTTCCTTCCAGTCTCTTTACTAAGAGACAGAAACAATACAGCTCCCTCTTAGAAGCGCTTTCTTGTAAAAAAAAAAAAAATCAGTTCTGAAAATATGTCAGAATAAAAAAAAAAATCATTGTCTGCTGAAAGGAGGATAGCAAGGAAGAGGCCAATCTCACCTCCCTCGCAAGGGAGTTCCAGAGACTAGGGGCAGCCACCAGATTCAGGGCCTAAACAAGACTCACTTCTGGCAGGCTGCCATAGGTCTCAGATTAATGATTACTTTATGCTTCTGATTGATTAATTGCCTTTAGTTAAGTTATCTCATCCCAGTTACTCTCCATCACATGATGTTAACTCTATCTTGACCAACCCAGCTTGGATGTTTGTAACACAGGACTTTAACACTAATGCTGGATAATGATCAAGTGTACAGCAACTAGCCGCCACTATCCCATCCCTTTAATGTGCTTTAATTTCACTGATATTTGAGCAGAGGGAAAACTGAACTCACATTTATGGAAAAAAAATGAATAAGATAATATCTAACAAAGCACACAGACGGATCCGGATACTGTAACAATATTAATTTCTCTTAGTACCATGCAAAGCTCACAGAAACCTGTACCAGCTGAGCAACTATTTTGAGCTAGGTAAGAATTTGGAACCTAGGTTCCAAATTTTAAAATCTTTTAAAATCTAATTTGAGACTCCGGTTGGGCTTGCTCTTGTCCTTTTAAGTCTTCTTTTTAGACTATTCAGACTAATATTTCTAAACATAATCATTTGGGCTATGGAAGTCTAAATACTTCATAATGCTAGGGAATGATTGCTTTAGCCTGCATATGCTGAAATTGGTTAATATATGTGTACCTTAATTTAAAAAAATACAAATGGATTCAAGGATTCCTCCCCCACCTTACTATTTAAGAGTTCAATATCAAAAATGACACCTATCCTGTCACAATTTGTGGAAACGGTTTTGTATAGACTATAGGCAGAACTACACATGGTTAACTGGCAAGGGTCCCAAAATACCAGAAGCATAATCTGGTAGCACTAAAGGAAGTGTAACCAAAGATAAATTTTTACTTAGCACCGGAGCTGCAGCACCAGCAAAAGGAAAATTAAACTTCTTTCTCTCTTCCCTATAGCTTCCCAAAAACTAGCTCCACAGGGTTTTCCTGACTTCCAGAGTAATTTTTTGGCTACACAGATAACTGCAAGGAGGAAAGGAAGATCTTTCCTCCCACTTCTACAAATTCCAGTGTTTTGCCAGCTAGATCCATAGGTGGAAGTTTCCATTGGATCCACAGGTGGAAGCTTCACTAGCACCACAGAATAAACCTGTCCATACCTACTCCTATTCTAAATACCAAGGTACTAGTGAACTCAGTTAATAACACTGATACCATGTAATACAGATGCATCATCTTCCATTATTTGTTTACTGCCAAAATTTACTCAGCACCGTACAAGAATACAAACCAGACTTCCTCCCAGAAGCAGGCTTATATTCCAAAATGTTAGTGCCAACAGCAGTAAATACAGAGTGTTAAAGAGAAACAGTGGTGAAACAGAAAATCAATATTCATTTTGTGCCAAAAATGCTAACAAAGAAATACAGATGATCCCTGGGGTCACTGGAGACTTTAATTTGGCTGAGTGAATGAAGATAACATCAATTTAGACTTGAAAGATGACCCAATATATTTGGCTTATGTGCTGGGAAAACTAAATGGATAATTGAGCATTTCAGCAAAATAAAAGCAATTCTCAGGAAACTTAAGGAACGAATTACCTTTGGCATTGATCAGGCAAAAAGTAACTTAATAGTGGTTTGCAGCAAGATCCCAATCTTTTTCTATTCAAACTTGCTATAAAGCACAGAAGAAAACACTTGCTACTGTCAGACAGGACTTGGAGCAAAAATGTGTTTGCAACTGTTCAGTAGTCTGCTAAAGTAAAGGAAAGGAAAGGAAAACTTTAATCTGTAAGGACATTGCCTCAGTATGACATTCACAGGAGGAGCAGAAACTTTATGTACTTGGGAATCTCTAGAGGCTACAGGTAAAGAGGACAGATGTCATTTTAAATGAGAACAATACAGTCTGTGCTACATGGTGAGGTATTTTAAGTTGTGTCTATGTTCTTTGACAGCACAATACTATGAAAGCAGTGTCACTGATAATAATGCTATCACCACTACCACCACCACAATAATCACTTCCCCCACTTCAATGTGAATGAAAGGTCTGCTATATTATTACATGATTTTTTATTGACATCATTGCTCAAAATCCTTTATGGTTTTAATATTGAGAATACAATAGACCATCTAAGCAAACAACCCAGAGAGGAGGAGACACAATGAGGCAACATTAGAAAAAAGGTAATATGACATATTGAAGCCTGTTCTTTTGTCACTGCTGCCAAAAAAAAAGTTCTTTTTTGCTGAAGTATTTAGATATGTATTCATTTATAACACAAGTCTAGAATATCTACACTACAATCTTAACATTGAGGGACTGAACTCACCACAATACCATTTTCAAGGGTAGTGTATCTCTGGAATAGCAGTCCTAAAACTATTGCCCTACGTTCTTGTAAAAGATCGTGGAAAAGGAAGTCTTGAGAAGCCTAATACAGTAAGCAAAGCAAAAGCTGCTTCATTTATATACCGCTTCATATTGCGGTATGGAATGTCTAAGCGGTTTACAACTGTAAGCTCATTGCCCCCCAACGGCTGGGTACTCATTTTAGCAACTTCGGAAGGATGCATGCCTGACTCTAGCCTGAGCCCTGGTTAGTACTGAACTCACAACCTTGTGGTTTATGAGTGAGTGGCTGCAGTACAGTCATTTAACCACTGCGCCACCAGGGTTCACCAGTACTGAAAGTAGTAAACAAGGTTAAAAATAGAAAACTCTGTTGGAGTCATTGAAAAGATAGAGAGATAGAGAGATAGATAGACAAACAGATAGATAGGACAGACACACACACACACAAGCACACACAACTCTCTTCATACATAAAATGGCAGTGATTTTTTTAAAGGGCTGTCACTGTCAAGCCCCAGAGCCTTCTCCCCTGTCATCATGTGCTTACTTCTTCATCTCCTTCAAGCAAGGAAATCTAGGATCAGAGCTTAACTGATTTTATCATGACTAGACCAGAGCAAAAGGATAGTACACCATCATTTATCTTGTTCTCTTCCTATGGATAGTTCTACAACATAATAATAATAATAATAATAATAATAATAATAATAATAATAATAATAATTTATATCCCGCCCCTCTGCTAGGCAATCGGGGCGGCGTACAGCATTTCAAAACATCAAAACAAACATTAAAGCAGATACATTCAAATCCCATCCCTCCTTCCTATTTTAGGCTGGGTGGTGCTTGGCCTAGTGTCTCTCCCCTAGATGACACTGGATGGAATGGAGGGAGGGCTCTTCTTCTTACACTAGGCCCGATGGTGCTGGGCCTAGTGTCTCTCCCTCAGATGACACTGGATGGAATGGAGGGAGGGCTCTTCTTCTTACACTAGGCCCGAAGGTGCTGGGCCTAGTGTCTCTCCCTCAGATAACACTGGATGGAATGTAGGGAGGGCACAACAAGGGCGAGGACACTGAAACCACCAGGTCACATTTGACACACACACCCTGTCAGTCCCATGTTTTACTCTCTAGGTCTGCAGAAATAAGATAAAGTATGAAGACATATCTGCTGAAATTTGGAATCATGAACAAGGCTCATGATTGGTTTGCTTGGTTTTGCTTGGTTTTAGTAGCTTGGTTTGTAACTAAAATTCAGAAGCAAGCCACAACTATGGTATCCAAGACAGTTTCTGGCTTCTGTTCCATATCTGCCAGTACTGGGTAGAAACTGGATGGAAAGGGTTGAGGTGCTCTTATGCTGCTCTTTTAAGTTGCCAGAAGCAAGTGGCAACACATCAAATTTACAGAAATTTCCTTGTTCTGATCCTGATTCCCCTTTGTTCTTTTGTCACTGCTAGCTCCCCCCAAAAAACTCTTTCTTTTTTGCTTAAGTATTTTAATATGTATTCATATCCAGGAGAGAGAAAGGGTAATTAAAATCTTACATTACCTCTCTCTTCAGTTCCAGATTATGGAGATCCTGCTGGTGTTTGGGGGGAAAGGAGGATAATCAGGCTCAGAACAAGGAAATCTCTGTAAATTTAATCCTTTATAAATCCTGTCTCTTTTTGTAACCATAAACTACATTTGGTAATTTAAGCCAACCCCTACCAAAATATGTAATATAATTAATATAACAATATAATATAATAAATATAATATAATATAATATAATATAATATAATATAGGGAAAGCTGAAGCAGACTTGTCTAACCACATGCTTTCATCTACAAACAAATAGTTAAACTTGCTTCAGTTGATACAGACTGCACTCTGATTTGGGTTACAATTTGTGGAGTTTAAGGCAAGAAAACAGAAATAATGGGCTAGAAATATAAGAAATATTAAATATAAGCAAAAAGTTCTGGGTAATGTGTGTAAAGAGCACAGATATAGGTTAGTTGCAGACAGAACACCAACACAACTGTAAACAAGGTAGAGTAAACAATAGGACTGGATTGGACTGATAATAGACTCAAATAAGGTGTTGTAATACAAAGGAACAGCTGATGCAATCATCTAGCTGATGCAATCTGATGAAAGACAGTCAAGAGCAAACTAGACCTGATGTTGTGTCATGGAGTACAGTAAGTTGTTTCTTGTTTTGATTAAATCAGATATGGCAGCTGATTGGGCTAGAAAAGTTATAAAAGAAGCCAAGAAGAGAGAAGCAAAGAGTCTAAAGTCTGCCTCCAATGTAGAAGAACACTGTTGATAACAGCTGCACTGTTCTGAACTGATAACACAGACATGCTGGTAAGAAAAAGAAACATTTCTGCTTTTAACTAGGCTATGCTAAATAAATATGTTTCACATTCTGATTGTAATAGATGCTGTTACATATAGATATAGATAAATATAGATACTAATCCCTGGAAGGCTGTGTGTTCACAGTTGCCTGTAATAGTCAGATGGGGCAAGGTCTGGTGAGTAGGGTGGGTGGTCTATGCACTCAAACCCCAGATTCTTCAAAACATCAATTGTCTTGCCAGTCCTGTAAGAATGTGCATTGTTCTGCCAAAAGAAAACACCTTTCTGAAGCTTCCCTCATTATTTTTCCTTCAATGTCTACTTTAATAGGCACAGCAAGTTGGGGTAGTATTCTGCATTAACAGTTTGGCACTTCTGAAGACAGTCAGTCATCAAAATACCTTTCTTATCCCCAAAAAACTCTGGCCATGGCCTTTCCTGCTGACTTTTGAGTTTTGAATTTCTTTAGCTGTAGTGAATCTGAGTGCTGACATTGGTCTCCAGATCATAATGATGTAACCATATTTCACCAAAAGTGATTAGTCATTCCAAACAATTATCAGTTGATTCCTCAAAATGCAGCATAATCAACTTGAAGGTATCTACTCAGTTTCATTTAAGGTCAGCATTCAAACACTTTGGTACTCGCTTGGCTGACAGCATCTATATAGCCAATCGCTCATGAAATCCAGTATATTCCCAGGGTATCTCTAATGCAGGGGTCCCCAAACTTTTTGATCTGAGGGCCGGTTCGCTGGCCTCCAGATCTCCGGGGGTCAGAGGCGCACGCACGCGCGCACATGCGCATGACTGTCTTTGGAAGACAAAATGGAGCCTGGCGGCGGCGCGCACACGCAAGCAGTGGCAGGACTGGCTGCGGGCCGGTAAGAAGGCCTCAATGGGCCAGATCCGGCCCGCAGGCTGTAGTTTGGGGACCCCTGCTCTAATGTCTCAGCAGGTTTTTTAACCAAGATTCGCCAATCTGCCAAAATCAGGCCATGAACACAACTTCAGGATTTGACACTGCTGAATGCCTCCCAGACCTTGCTGTATCTTCAGTATCAAAATCTCCATGCTGAAAACTGACACACCACTTCTTCACACTTGAGTATGATGGACACTTGTCACTCAATATTTGCATCATACACTCATGAATTTCCTGTGGAGTTTCTTCAGCAGGAATAGGAACTTCACGATGGCAGTTGAAAATTCCAGCGTTTTCATTGACACGATTCTATCCATGATCTGAAAAAAATCAGAAATTAGAGCTACGATCCTGCAAATTGGCAATTTACAATACAAAAGCCACAGTAACAAAATTATGCTTAGATTTCGGGAAGTGGGTTCGACTGAGGACTTTTCAGAACGCTTTTGTAAATGGATAAGCTATGTTGTTTAACATGACAATCTTCTTCCATGCGTTAACTACAGAGATGCGTGCTAGGAAGATGCAGAGAGAAAGATTCAGCCCTTAAGAAAAGGGATCTTGTAACACCTTTGAAAGTAACTGAAAGAAAGAAGTTGGTAGCATATGCTTTTGTAGGAATAACGTCTACTTCAAAAGATGCAACCTTATGATAGAGGCCTTATGAAATGGAGAGGGATTGCAATGATTATTGAAAATCAATGAAGTTAATTAGCATATTAAAAGTATTACAGTGAATATAAGCCAAGGTGATTCTATACAGGATTTGTGATCTAAGATTAGGAAATGTAAGAGACTAAGTATAAGTTAAAATATATTAGTGGAGAGGAAAGGATAAGATAAGATAAGAGTTATCACATTAGGGTGAAATAATAAAGGATTAAGTAGGGAATATATAAGAAGTCATTATATATTTTACAAATAAAGTGGTAGCTAGGAAGTCAATTTGTTTGTGACAGTATGTAATCTTAGGGGGTTGCAGACTGCCAGAAATAGTGCAAATTGAGTCCACTTTTAGGGTTAGGGTTAGTGCTTGGGAATCATGGGAATTGTTTTTTTCTGAGACATTGAGCCTTCTCTGTCAGAGAGCTCTGGTGTCACAATAAACTACAGTTCCCATGATTCCCTAACCTAACCCTAACCCTAAAAGTGGACTCAATTTGCACTATTTCTGGCAGTCTGCAACCCCCCTTAGTTGTCCTGTTTGTAATATTTTTTTCTTTCTTTTTTCTTTCTTTTTAGTAAACAGTTTGGTTTGTAGGAATGGGTGTTTGAAGGTTAGGTAAGTAGTAGATGTTTTGAGAAAGTGGTGATAAGATGGATGGTGTGAAATAAGAAATAAAAATATAAGATAGAAGAAGGAAAGAACAGAGTGATTGTGAGAAATGGAAGAGAGGGGAATAAAGAAACTAAGGAATAGGTAGGGAGGCTTGTAAGGAAGATTGTAGATAAGACTGAATGAGGAGAGAAAGGTTATTAGTGGTTTCTAATTATTTTACTTTACTAATGTCATTGTTTGCATTGTATTGTATTGTATTTTCTGTTTTCTTTTTTTGTTTTTGTTTTTTGTTTGTTTTTTGCTTTTGCTTTTGTCTGGTTGTTGTTTGTTGTTTTGTATTGATGTTGTTTTTCATTTATGTCAATAAAAATTATTAAAAAAAAGAAAGTAACTGAGAGAAAGAAGTTGGTAGCATATGCTTTTGTAGGAATAACGTCTACTTCAAAAGATGTAACCTTATGATAGAGGCCTTATGAAAGTATATAATCTGACTTGCCACAAGCTATAATGTAATGAAGTTATGATACCTTGTCTTCAATGTAATAGAATGTAATGAGAACAATGTACCCAGACATTAGCATGTCTGTGTTTCTCCCCTAAGGAGAGTGTATATATTTGCATATCCATATTTCCATATAATTGGTATAAATGATGAACAGAGAGCTTGCTCAATCTCCATAAATATATCTTGAGATTCCAGTACTTAAGAATTCTTAGGTGAAGTTCTAGTTTTAGCTTTGCCTGTTTGGATATTATTGTGATCACAGGTTGGATGTTCAAGGAGCCAAAAGGTAATAAAGAGATACCAGACAGAAGCATATTAGTTGCCAAATGGCAAAGAACCATCAATCCTTCAGTCGAAAGAAATAGGAGTCTGGAACCACCTACGTCACAATCTTCCTTGAAACAGGAAGTTGACTCTCCACACAATGATGAGAGAAATGACAAAGTACATTTGACAAGAGGGAAGTGTGTGTGATCTCTAACTTCTGCACGTCTCTGCCAGGGAAGCTATTTGGAGCATCTTTTGCCAAGGAAGCAAAATCTTTTCAGGGAAAGTACTTTTGTGCAACTGTACTGCCTCCCTCTCCTCCTCCTTCTCTTCCTCACACTGAAATAATAATAAAAATAATAAGCCTAGTGGTTCTGGAGGGGATTTTAATTGTATACATTGGGGAAAGATTTTCAAATATGGAAGTTGAGGGTCTTGGCAAGGAGGTCACATATTCCCATAGGAGATAGGTTTTCCCTCCAGTCTCTGGCATCCCTGGTCTACAGACTAAATTCAAAAGGAAAATGTAAATGAATGCACAACAGGAAAAGAAATGATATGGATTTGCTTAGGTGGGAGGTCTGCCCACTGGGGAGTTCTTACCCAGCAGCTCTCCAAAGCCTGAAACAAGCTCTGAATGTACCCTAAACCTAATCACTGTGATGCTGAACAAAATCAGAGAGTTTGAAGAAACCACAAGGGCCATCCAGTCCAACCACTGCAGGATGACACAATCAAAGCACTCCAAACAGATGGCCATCCAGCCTCTGTTTTAAAACTTCCAAAGAAGGAGACTGCACTCCTCCACTCCAAAGCAGCATATTCCACTTTTGAACTGTCTGGAAGTTCTTCCTAATTGAATCTCTTTTTCTGTAGTTTGAATCCAATGCTCTATGTTCTAGGATGTGCCCGAATTGCAGAAATAATCCAGTTTGACACCACTTTAACTGCCATGGCTTAATACTATGGAATTCTGGGAATTGGAATTTTGTGAGACATTTAACCTTCTCTGTCAGAATGCTCTGTGCCACTACAAACTACAATTCCCAGGATTTTATAGCATTGAGTCATGGCAGATATAGTGTTGTCAAACTGGATCATTTCTACAATGCAAATGCAGCCCTACTCTCTGGTGTAGCAGAAAACAAAGTTGCTTCTTCTTCCATATGACATCCCTTAAAATATTTAAACATAGCTATCATATCACCTCTTGACATTCTTTCCCCAAGTTAAACACACCCAGCTCCCTAAACTGCTCCCCAGGACATAATTTGAGACCTTTCACAATTTTGGTTGCCCTCCTCTATACATGGTCCAGCTTATCAGTATCTTTCTTGAATTGTGATGCCCAGAATTGGACACAATGTTCCACATGATGTCTGATTGTTGTAATATGAACTATGTAAGGGCATTAGATAGTATGATATAAACCAAGCTCATTTAACAATACAGACTGGGGTGAGTATTCTTCTGATAAAATAACCTGAACACTTATTCCTCGGTTTAGGAAACGTGCTACATTGAAATTCTGAAAACTTATATTTATGTGCTTTACAAATTAACTCTCTAGTGTTAATGACATCCTGTTGATTCACCTCTGTAAAGCAAATTGTACTGGAATTGTAGACCAGACTCCAAACATTGCCTTCTACATTCTCACTTCATACATCAAATGTCTAATGAAAATGCAAACTTCCACAAGTATTTATTGTTGTAGCATACTTTCAAGTTGTTTCTGATTTATGGTTGAGGTGGCTCTATCATGGAGTTTTCTTGGTAAGATTTGTTCAGAAGGAGTTTACCCTTGCCCTCCACAGAGGCTACGAGAGTGTGATGTGCCCAAGGTCAGCCAGTGGCTTTCCATGGTGCAGTGGGGATTCAAACACTGGTTTCCAGAGTTATAATCCAACACTCAAACCACCACACTACACTGATGCATACGGCAATAAATGTTAGAATCCTATTGGTGTTTAATGCATGAGTAAGTTCCCCAACAGATGTGGTTGGACATTTTGAAGATGTGGAATATTCAAGGTTGTATGAATGGATCCGTACATGTAATATCATTGCACATGAATGCATATTGTGCATGGATTTGCATGTACATTTGGTGTCTTTGTTCAGTTGCTGAATACTGCTACTCAGCACAAGGACTGTGTAGCACAATGCCTAATTCTACATGTGGAGATATATACTACTCAACCCCAATCCAATTTCTTGTTCAGTGCCTGATATTAGGATTCATCTAATGGCATCACAAAAATTAGGATTAATTTACACATTTACAAAAATAAAAGTACACAAAAATATATTACAAAAAGAAAATATACATAATAGTAAATATGTAGAGAGATCTCATAACACATTTGAGATTAACTGAAATAAATCATGGGAATTGTATTTTTTTCTGGGACATTGGCAGCATGTGCTTTCAGTCTACTTCCTAAGTAAAACATAATAACAAATAAACACACTTGGGACAACTCACTAATTTTTGAACTAAAGACATTACACATGATGCACCAGATCCTGTCTGATCTTCTAAGCAGAGTCAATTCTGGTTAGCACTTTGATGGGAGACTGCCAACAAATAACAGGTGCTGTAGGCAATATTTCAGAGGAAGGAACAGGCAAAAGCACCTCTGAGTACTCCTTGCCTAAGAAAACTCTGTGGGGTTGCCATTGGTCAACAGCTGATTTAAGGTATATGCACATACAAAAGCATACTAGTGAAAATCTGAGATATTATTTGGGCAGCACGTTTCGTGCATTTTTTGCTTTATCAAATAGAAATTTTCATCATACAACACTAAATACAGTATTTATCATAAAATAATTTAAAGACATTTCTGCTGTTTGTCAAAGCTACTCAGTATCTCATATGCAACTCTCCATACGCTAACAACAAGAAATATATGGAGTGCAGCATGATCACTAAGGGCCTTTACAGACTGCCAGAAATAATGCGGCTTGAGACCACTTTAACTGCCCTGGCTCAGTGCTAGGGAATCATGGGAACTGTAGTTTACTGTGGCACCAGAGTTCTCTCATAGAAAAGGCTCAATGTCCCAGAAAAAAAATACAATTCCCATGATTCCCTAACACTGAACCAGGACAGTTAAAGTGGACTCAAGCTTCATTATTTCTGGCAGTCTGTAAAGGCCCTAAGTCCTGGACAGCTCCTCTTTTAACAGTGTTCCCAAACGATGACTAATTTAAGTGTATTGTATTTGATTAATAATGGAGACACAGACATTGCTTGTCTCTGAAAGTATCTATTGATATGTAAAGCAAAGACATTACCCAAGTAATTAGCCTACAGCATAACCATCATCCTTCATTCAATCATTTCAGTTCCAACTGCCCAAACAATAGTAACATTTCACAATGTTTTCACTTGTAATCTCTGGTACTGTAATCATAATGTGAATTTCTCATAAAAAGCTCCCACTGATAGCTTATATCATGCTGGGAAAATGGGTTTAAGTAGAAGAAACTGATTAAAACTCTAACAATCTCCCAAGGATAATTTGTTAAAAGAGCTTTGTTACTTTGTTTTTACTCTAAAAATGTATCTTTGTTAAAATCTTCAGTACATTAATTTGATAAGACTAATTCTACTATTTATAGCTTTTTTGATATTAAGAAATGATTATACAGTGTTTTGCTGTTAACAAATGAGCATTTGTTTTCTTTTCATTATTCATTTGGGGCTCTGAAAGGAAAAGGCAATAGCCCACTCTCAGACTAATAAATCTGTGTTATTAGTACATTGTTTTAAAAGGAACAAGAAAGTCAGAACACACAACTTGTATATACCATGGAAAGTTCCAGTTATGCAGCACCTAAAAGAAAGAGAGGTCTAGGTATACCAAACCTCAAGCTATATTATCAGGCATGTTTGTTTAATGTGGATTATTTACTGAGTTACACTAAGAAGAGAAAAATTATTAGCATTAGAAGGATTTAATGCCTATTTCAGATTCCATGCATATTTATGGTATCAGAAAAATTCCTGGAAAAAAATTAGATTATTATATAAGAAAACCATTAATAAAGAACTGGGCAATGTATAAAAATCAATTGTATCCAAAAATCTCATTGTGCGTTTCCAGTCATGAGGCGTTTCTAAGGAAAGAAAGTTTAACAGCCAGAAGGTGGATAACATATAAAGAATTGTTAAAAAATAATAAAGGACAGTTTCAAGTAAAATCTAGAGGAGGAAGTGATAGTGTATCATTGCTTCCCCTACAGACAGTTAACATAAAGGTTCAAGATTGACCAAAAATTAGGTTTCAAGAGAAGCTAATTCAACGAGATTGTAAGAAAATTATAACTAAAATTTATAAAATCTTACTAGAATTAGACCAAGAACAAGAAGTAATAAAAGACAACATGAATAAATAGGCTCAAAATATTGGACATGTAATCAAACAGAAGATTGGGAAAGAGTTTGGAACAAGTATTTAAAATTTACAAACAGCTGTACGCTAAAAAAAATTCCTACAAATTATACTTCAGATAGTACCTAACACCAGAACGAATTGCCAAAATTTCAAAAAATACAAGTGACATCTGTTGGAAATGTGAGCAAAACAAAGGCACGTTATATCATGTGTGGTGGCATTGCCCCGTAATTAAATTTTTTTGGAAGGAGATACATCGAAATATAGAACAAATCTTAAATATTATTTTTTCTATGAGCCCAGAGCTATATTTATCGAATATTGTGCAAGTGTTAGGCAATCAGTCAGAGAATAAATACTGGAGAATTATATTACACATGGTGATGGCAGCAAGATTGATAATAGCGAAAAACTGGAAACAAACAGATGCCCCCCAGATAAAGGATTGGTTGCTTAAACTATTTGAGAACTATGAGATGGATATTCTAACTCAGATAACCAAAGGTAAGTCTATTAATCAATGCAAAGAAGACTGGAAGGTAGTAATTAAATTATGGAAAGGAAACTGGAGTGGGGAAATAATTATATATAAGGAATGAGATTTTAGGAAGATGAGGATAGATAACATAATGGAGATGGGAAGAGGAAAAAAAGGAGAAAATATAATAATTAATTTAAGAAAAAGTGAGAATTGACAAAAAGACAAAAGATAGGAGGAATTAAATGTATGTGGAGGGGAACAGAAGGAAAGTGGAAAAAGAAAAAAGATAGACTATTAAATAATTTATTAGGAAGAAAATGACTTAAAGAGGATGGAAAACAAGAGATACAAATTAATATAGTATTTAATTAACTAGAAAAAGGGGAAAAGAAAAAAATAGCTTTTTGTGAGTTTTTCGGGCTGTGTGGCCATGTTCTATAATTATTATTATTATTATTATTATTATTATTATTATTTCTAACCCACTACTCTGCTTCAGCAACCGGCGGCGTACAACAAATTAAAACTAATACAAAGTAAAACATTCCGTCAACCAATCCCTAACCCCCCTCCCCTTAAAACTAGATTAAACTAATGCAGAATTAAAATGACACATAGGTCCTATATAAAACCAACTTAAAGCAGCAGGTAATAGCAGCATGGGGGAGGATGGGTAAACAATCACCTCCTATGAGCTGGGAGTTCTTCCGGGAAGGCCTGCCAGAAGAGGTCTGTCTTGACTGCTTTTTTAAAGCTATCAAGGGTAGTAATAAGACGGATCTTGTCCAGCAGGCCATTCTATAGTCTGGAAGCAGTCGCTGAGAAGGCCCTCTGGAAGGTCTGTGACAGCCTAGTTTTCAAAGGCTGAAGCAGATTCCTCCCAGAAGATCGGAGTGCGCAGGGGGGATCATATGGGACGAGATGGCCCCTGAGATAAGATGGACCCAAGCCATGTAGGACTTTAAAGGTTAAAACCAACACCGTGTACTGTGCCTGGAAACTAATCAGCAGCCAGTGGAGAGATTTAAGCACTGGTGTTATGTGCTCTCTCCTAGCTGTTCCTGTAATTAATCAGAAAGAAGAGTTTCTTTCTGACGTTTTACCAGCATCTGTGGCTGGCATCT
>CM034706.1:195942884-195957003 GCA_020142125.1 Phrynosoma platyrhinos | reverse complement strand
ATTCTGAACTCTGCTTTGTTTGTGCTTTGATTACAGGAAGGTTTGTAGTTGGCTTTGATGTTTGTTGCTCATTCTCACCATCCCTAGCAGCAGCTGTTGGAACTGAGGCTGGCTGTAGTCCGGGACAACCCCTTACCTTCATCTTCCATCACCTTTACTGAGAAAACCCCCATCGTAGCCTCTGACATGGAAAGGGGGCACCAGGACATGTGGGTATAGCAAGGGACCCCATTTCCACTTCCAAGGCCACAATGGAGTCTTCACAGTGGAGGCAATGGTGGAGAAAAGTAAGAGATGCACAGTAGTAATTGGGCCCTGGCATGTCAGTGTGAAGGCATGTAAACACCTACCTGTCCCCATGCCAGACCAAGGATTGATCCAGGTCAGAATAGCACAAGCTTGGCCTGTGCTATCCTGGCCCATCTGCTCAGCTCCAAGGGCATTGCTGCTGCTGCTGCTGCTGCTGCTACTACTACTACTCTCTATCTCCTTCTTCATGAATGGGTTGGCAGAGAGACAGAGGAGTATATGTGGCATATTCATGCATATGTGTGAGGGCTGTGTCATATGGAAGACTGCCCATAATGAAAAGAACAACTTCTTCTAAGGTGGCAATGGGAGTTTTTTTGTTTGTTTGTTTGTTTTTAGGACTGGGATAGCATTTATAATTTTTGTAGCGGGGCCACTAGCCATTAAGCTTCATTGCTGGGCACAGCAGTAGCTACTACTGGCTTTCTGTTCAAAAATATTTGAGAAATGCAAAGAAAGGTATCAACAAAGCTTCCAGGCCAGATTTTTTTAAAAAAAGAAAACAAAATATCAGCCACTCTTTTATGTCAATATTCAACTTGTGAAGTGGTCTGACTTAGGGGGGTTGCAGACTGCCAGAAATAGTGCAAATTGAGTCCACTTTTAGGGTTAGGGTTAGTGCTAGGGAATCATGGGAATTGTTTTTTTTTTCTGAGACATTGAACCTTCTCTGTCAGAGAGCTCTGGTGCCACAATAAAATACAGTTCCCATGATTCCCTAATCCTAACCCTAAAAGTGGACTCAATTTGCACTATTTCTGGCAGTCTGCAATTCCCCTTAGTTAGAATGTGCTAACAAAATACTAACATTCCCCATTTGTGCTGCTTATCACATGAATCAAACACAAATCTTGTGTTCTGCCACTCCATTCTCAAACACAGGACGCAACAGGAGATGGATGTTAATAAGTAAAAGCATTAGTCTCTATTTAAGGCAGCTCTGCAGTCTTGCTTTTGTCCTGTTAATAAATGGGGAACCAGAAATTACCAGTAATTTCACTTCAACAACAAAAGGAAAGTGCTTGTGAGAAATATCACACTCAGTGCTCTGAATAATTATAGCACATAACTGACTGAGGTTTTAAATCAAGGGCACTTATCTTAATTGAACATCTGCAATGGTTTATTTATATAAAGAAAAGGTGTAAGAAAAAATTAACTAATCCAAAGCATAAGGAATATAGCATTTTGTTCTGGAAGACACTCATCTGTAAATTCTTCCTTTTCTTTTTACAGCATAGTGGGCACTGCTTTAAAGCCAACAGTATTATTAAAGCACTTTCAAGACTCCAGAGCTAATGTCCTTTTACTCCAACACCAAAAATATCAATAACTTTTTTTTTAAAAAAATATCAAGCTGAATATTATAATTTTTCTTCACTCCTGAGTACTGCTCCACAAAATCTTCTATGCACTCAATGCATCCTCCCATAACCAACACTTGCATAACATATTATCTGCAAATAGAATGTTTCCATAATATTTTTAAGACAATGTGAAATGTAATTAGATTGCTTGTTATGGTTCTGAATCACCTTACTGAAATATTTCATTGTAGTTGTCAATATAAAGATCACAATATAAAGATCACAAATGGCAGACACATCAGAACTGTTGACAATGGTGAAGTTCACAAATACCCTTCTAAGATGGAGGACAGAACTCTTGCTCTGACCCTCACAAAGGAAAAAAAAAGGTTCTAAGCTAGAGAATGGGAAAGAAAGGAAATTTTCATCAATCCTCTCCCAATCACCCTTTTGTTTCAGAGGTTCCACCAAGCTTTTAAATTAATACTTTAAAGGGGGAGCTACTTTGCTTTTGGTAGTGGTGTTAAGTGGTGTTAAGGAATCATGGGAACTGTATTTTATTGTGGCACCAGAGCTCTCTGATCTTTCCTCAGTTTCACAACTGCTTTAAACACCAGTGTGTATCTAATCCATTAATTTGAGGATATCTCCCAAAGTTTTTTTTTGGTAAAAATTTAATGTAAAATTTATATGAAATATAAATACATACGCTTCACAATCAACCTTTTCACACAGAAAATATAGAACAGTATGAAACTAGACGTACTGTAAAAGTGCAATCTTATTTTTCAAGTCAACTTGGCATATAAATAAGATGATTGAGGAATTGTTTAAGGACTAATTAAACTTGATGCCAATAAAGAAAATATATTAGTAATCAGAGACTTATATCAATAAACACACCAGAGAAATGTTAAGTCTAGAATAGATTCTTAAAGAGCTCTATGGATTTTAGTGGGAGTTGTCACTTGTTTACCAGACTGGATTCATTATCTTCTTCTGAAATTCATGGCAGTAAACTTGTATCAAGTAAGCTGCATCAAGCAGAGAATAAGAGCCAGGTAGAGATATGGGAGGTGCAAACTGACTTTTCATTCAATGTAGCTGCCTAATGCAATGATGTGTTAGGGATGCAGTGGCTCAAATGGTTAAGACCAGGGGTAGGCAACCTTTCCCCTTTAAGGGCCGAGGGACTTCAACTCCCAGAAGCCTCAGCCATGTTGGCCATTTGTCCCATATTAGCCAATAGCTGCTGGGATTCTGGGAGCTGAAGTCCCTCGGCCCTTAAAGGGGAAAGGTTGCCTACCCCTGGTTAAGACACTGACTCTGCTGATTGCAAGATTGGCAGTTCGAGGCCTGGGTGCTCCATGATGGGGTGAGCTTCTTTCACTAGTCCCAGCTTCTGCCAACCTAGCAGTTCAAAAGGTATCACTTCATTGGGAAGGTAAACAGCATTCTGTGCAATCATGCTAGTCACACGATCACAGAGTAGTCTCTGACAACTCTGGCTCTTTGGTTTAGTAACAGAGATTAGCACTGTCCCCTACGGTCGGACACAACTTGACAACCTTGTGAACTGGGAATGCCTTTACCTTTTTTACCTTAGCTGAGAAAATTGAAATAGTCCAAAAGTTCTCATACATTGGATCAAATATTGACCAGAGTGTAGATTACAGTCAAGAAATTAGAAGAAGACTAGGACTAAGAAGGACAGCTATGAAAGATCCAGACAAGATCCTAAAGTACAAAATATAAATCTGAAAACTATATGGATTATGAGGATAGTCCAAACCATTGTTTTCCCCATCACCATATACAGAAGTGAGAGCTGGACAGTAAGCAAACACTACTTTGAAATGTTCCTGCTGTCACTGGGAGTTAACAGAGATGACTGAGTGTTTTCCCTCTAAATGAAGTGTGGGAGATGATGGAAAAGCTGCAAAGAATCAACAGCCTGAGGCAAGATGAAGTGTCAACAAGACAGGAGAACATCCCTGATACAGCTGCAGCCAGATCTTTTGACTTATCTCTCAACAGTCCCATGTCAAAAATAATTTGCTACCTGTAGGGGGAGATATGTAAGTGCTTCTTTTCAGCTTTCTACACTTCCTAACTACACTCGTCTCTCCCAATTCATGGGGATCTGTTCCGGACCCCCTGCCCCCTGCAAATTGGTAATACTGCAAATATTGAAGTCTCATAGGATATAATACATGCACAGCTCAGGCGCACACACCATTTTGTCCCTTTGTGCTTCCCACCTGCAAAAGACCAAGGAACATGAAAGGCAAGTCTGCAAAAGGTGAGGGACGAGTGTAAATAGTAAAGAAGTGAGACTTAAAAATGATTATCTCTTTGAGACACAGGAAAAACATGTTTATAAGGCTTTACTCTTCAACATTAAAGTAATTGAACAGCTAAGGAAATTACATATTATCTTGTGGGATGTCTAAACTGAAGTTCAAAAAATCATCAAGGTATTTTGATGTGGGTCAACTGTAGAGACTTCAAGGCCCTTTTTCTGAAGGTTTTCTTTTTCTTTTGCAGAAAAACTGGAAAAATGGGGGAAATGATCATGGATGTTTAGAATGATTTGCAATTATATTCTAAATAAACTACACAGCAAGTGTGCTGCAGTTGTTTGACTGTTGGACTAGGGTTCTGGGTGAAAGTGTTAAAATCCCCTTTCAAACATAGAAACTCACTAGGTGACCTTGGGTAAATCATACTCCGCTTCCCATAGGCATCTGGTGGGTAGCTGTGGGAAGCAGGATAGTGGACTAGAACAGTATGCTGGACTAACAGAGCACTTTTTGTTGATTTTTAAACAAAGATATATTTGTCTCATGACAGGTTTATAGCATACTGTATTTTCTTTGTTTATTAATTATTTTGCTGTATTCAGGTACTAGGTGGTATTTTTTAAAAGAAAAACTAAGGCTAAGCCTTTTAAAAAAAATTGCAAGTTATGTGACTACTATGTCAAGAACATCAATAAAGTTGTTTTAAAATACCCAGGGGGGAGAGAGGGGGAGCAAAAAAAAAAAACCCAACTCCTCAGTCTTTGTAACTTGTTAAAATGTACATAAATGAAAGAGAATCACCTTGTTCAGTCACAGCTCTAAACCACATGTAGACCACTGAAAATGCTTCTTTGTGCAATACGTCATATGACATATATGCTTCTTGCTCATTGTGTTGACTCACAGCTTCTTTGTAACACTACCAATAGCATGTTTCCAGTTTTGTGTGATGTTGATGTGTTCTCATATGTTCAAAGAGTTTATAATGTATTTGTTCAATATGTATATCAATATTCATATAACAAGCAAATATAATGTATTTGCTTGCTATGTATATCACTATTCGTACCACAGAGCCAGCTTGGCATACTGGTGTACAACTACAACTATAGAGGCTAAGTTTTGATTCCCCGCTTAGCCAAAAAAACACTAGGTGACTTTGGGCAAGTCACATGCACTCAGCCTCAGAGGAAGGCACTGACAAACTTCCTCTAAACAAATCTTGCCAAGAAAATTCCATGCACCTTAGGGTCGCCATAAGTCGGAAATGGAGATAAGTTCACCAGTCCTGGACAGGGTCACACTTCCCCTAAAGCACTGTGTTTGCAGTTTGGGGGTGCTCTTGGACTCGTCGCTTCAATTGCCATTTCAGATTGATGCAACAGCTAAGAGTGCCTGTTATCAGCTTTGGTTGATACGCCAGCTACGACCTTACCTGGAGCCATGGGAACTAGAAACGATTGTATATGCACTGATAACTTCTTGTCTTGATTTCTGTAATGCGTTCTACATGGGGCAACCCTTGTCCCACTTTCGGAAGCTTCAACTGGTACAAAACATGGCAGCCAGACTGGTCACAGGAAAATCTAGGTTTGACTGGATAACACCTATTTTCAAATCTTTACACTGGCTGCCTGTTAGCTTCCAGGCACACTACAAGGTGTTGGTTATTACCTATAAAGCCCTATATGGCTTGGGTTTAGCTGTCCAGGAAAGCTGCTAACAGCGTGGCTGATAAGAACAACGTCTGTCTCTAGCACACAAACACAGATGTAAGTATAATTCCAATGATTGCATCAAGCAGCCAAACAGTGAGTCTAGAGTTCAAAAGGCAAGTCAAAGAGAGCAGTCCGAGGTCTAGGGTTATCACCAGCAGGTAGTCCAAAGCCGTTCCGAAGGTCACAATATCCAAAGCAGTCCAGAGTCAAGCCGAGAGTCAAGCGTCAAAAGCTTTTGCCGGGAATCCCAAAATAAGCTCTGACAAGGAACTCAGCTTTCCTCAGCTGCTTATATAGCACAGCTCCCACTCACAGTTGTTTCGCCTTAGCTACGCGTTTCTCTGATAACCTCCGAGAATGCCAGAGGCACGCCCTTTCTGTCCTCCTCTGAACAAAGGTAGTTGCCTCCGTGTCCTGCTCCTCTAGCTCTTCCAGGTCTGAAACCTCTCCTGGGGGGAGACTTTCTGCTGGGAGGAGACTAGGATGCTGAGGCAGGGGCTGTGCCTCAGTGTGTCCCATAGAGCTAGACCCAGGTTCCACTAAGTCCATGGGAGCTGGTAGCACCAACCTGGGATCTGGCTCAGCATCCTCATCCTCAGGGTCCTCCATGTCCTCAACCTGGCTGTCCCTGACACCAGCTTACTTGAAGGAACGCCTCCTCCCATATAATCCTTCCTGTACTCTCAGGTCCTCTGGGAAGAATTTACTACAGTCAAGGAAAATTAGACTGGTGGTGACCTCCCAGAGGACCTTTTCAGTTGCCGCTCCTAAAATTTGGAATGACCTGCCAGAGGAGACTCGCCAGATTACATCTCTTGATTTTTATAAAAAGGTGATTAAAAACTATTCTCTTCCAGTGGGCCTTCCCAGACTGCCCTCTGCCCTGGACAGAACTGCCCATTTGATCTACCTCCCCTAGACATTGCCACTGTTATTTACTGTTTTTAATTGTTTTTTAGTTATAGGGATTTTATTGTTATAGTTTTATATCAAAGAGCGGGTAGGTTGAAGGGGCTCGGGGCTCGGGGATAGTTTCTTGTTATTTATTTCTGTATGGCTTCCAGGGAGATTTCCACCTTGCTCTGCTCTAGGACCCATTTGATTGTCTTTTTGGCTGTCCACAGGATCTTCAACACCCTTCTCCAGCACCACATCCCAAATGCATTGATTTTCTTCTTTCTTAACTCTCATATCCATACATGGTAATAGGGAATATGATGGCTTGCATTATTCTCACTTTTGTGCTGAGTTGTATATCTTTGAATTTTAGAATCTTTTCTCGTTCTTTCATAGCCACCCTCCCAATTCTTAAATCTTCTTCTGATTTCCTGACTGCAGTCCCCATTTCTATCAATGTTTGATCCTAGGAATGAGAATTATTTTACTATTTCTATTTCTTAATTGTCTAGGTTGAACTTGTGAAGGTCCTCAGTGGTCATTATTTCTGTTTTCTTTATGTTCAACATTAAGCCTGCCTTTGCACTTTCTTCTTTATCTTCCTTAACAGGTGTTCCAGGTCTGTGATGTTTTCTGCAAGAACTGTGGTATCATCTGCATATCTTGGATTGTTGATATTCCTTCCTCCTATTTTCACTCCTCCTTCTTGTGTCCAAGCTTGCTTTTCTTATAATATGTTCTGCATACAAGTTGAACAGATAGGGTGAAAGTATACAGCCTTATCTGACTCCTTTGCCAATTGGGAACCAATTGGTTTCTCTGTGTTCTGTTCTGACAGTAGCCTCACATCCTGAGTACAGATTCCTCATCAGGACTATCAGATGTGTTGGCACTCCCATGTCTTTAAGGGCATGCCATAGCTTTTCATGATTTATGCCAGGGGTAGGCGACCTTTCCCCTTTAAGGGCCGAGGGACTTCAGCTCCCAGAAGCCTCAGCCATGTTGACCAATAGTCCCATATTGGCCAATAGCTCCTGGGATTCTTGGAGCTGAAGTCCCTCGGCGCTTAAAGGGGAAAGGTTGCCTACCCCTGATTTATGCAGTCACAGGCTTTGCTGTAGTCTATAAAGCACATGCTGATTTTCTTTTGGAATTCCCTGGTGTGCTCCATTAGCCATGGTATGTTTGCAATGTGGTCTCTAGTGCCTCTTCCTTTCTTGAACCCCGCTTTCACTTCTGGGATTTCTCTCTCCATGTATGGTTGGAGTCAATGTTAAAGAATTTTGAGCATGATTTTGCTTGTGTGGGAGATCAGTGCTATGGTCCAAATAATTAAATAATTTCCCTGGTTTCATATATGGAATCCTAAAATTAACCAGTCAGTAAATGCCAGTAGTAAGTGAATACAGAATGGACTGTTGCATGAAAGAAAAAGTCACACTGAAAGTGGTTTCTCCCTGAACTGAAAGGAACAGAAATGTGCTCACTGAGAAAGATATAGGCCTCTATGTGCATATCAGAGCTAGGGCTGTGCATATTTATAGTGTAGAGATCAGTCACTCTACAGTGTTTAATCTCTAGGGCCCTGAAAATGCCAGTCACTGTCAGTCACTGGTTATACTAACAACTTATGAGCCTATCATTAGCATTATGCCCCTCGTTACTTTGGAATAAAAATGTATGGCAGTATATTCTTTGTTGGGAGTGTTCAATGAACACGGTATTTTTGCTCACTATTTCCATACTCTGCATGAAGCAATCAGAGTTCAGTAGAAGCTGCACATGAGCTGTTTGGGAGTGAGGGCAGGGGGAAACAGAGATCACACTTCAGCATAAAATCTTATATTAGCCATGGGCCAAGGAGGGAAGATGTCTCACCCTACAGCAGCAGGACAATCCTTACTCCAGCTCAGAGCATGGGATGCCAGTGTTCACATTCATTCATCTTTCCAGGTATACTTTTCCAGGTACATTTTTATTCCAAAATGTTTATTCCTAATACACCAATAAAGAACGTTTCCACTGTGCTCAAAGTGTGACTGCCAATCAAATGTGAAAATAAAGTTTAAGTTAATTTGAAAACCAGAATTTATTACTACAAACATCAACATGTCTTGTTAGCTTCCCAGCTTGCACGAAAATGCTTCTTTCCTGGGCTTTTTCATTTTTAAAAGCACTAGCCTAGACTACGGCCTATAGTTTGCTTGAAAAATGCATAACTAGGTTTGTTGGTAATTACTCTGTTGAATTTTAAAACATCTCACTATTTTTATGAGACACACTAGAGAACATAATCAGGAAGAAGGTATGGTGAAAAATTAATCAGGTTCTCAATACAGTAAATTCTGTCCTGAAACTTTTTTTCCGTATTGGAAAGAAAACTCAGCTCATATGTGTCTTGTGTCTCAAAGATCAAATAAGGGAGACCTGCACAGTTACAGCTCGATCTCCACTCCCAGACTGGCATTATACCACAAAAACAGAGTGAAGAAATCAATCTCTCCCCGCCACTCTACCAGATAGGATATTTTTTGTGGTTTTTTTGGGCTGTGTGACCATGTTCTAGAAGAGTTTCTTTCTGACGTTTCGCCAGCATCTGTGGCTGGCATCTTTCTCTGAAGATGCCAGCCACATGGCGAAACGTCAGAAAGAAACTCTTCTAGAACATGGCCACACAGCCCAAAAAACCCACAAAAAATATGGATGCCGGCCATGAAAGCCTACGACTTCACATCGGATAGGATATTGTTGAAAACTACAACTAAATATTTCTCCAGCCTCCATGCACAGGCAGGGATTGGCAAGGACATGCAAAATTGGGCCATGTGCTCTGCATCACTTATTTAATGAACAAAAAGTTTTCATAACAATCAACTCATGTACTCATCTTATTATCTGTTGTACTTCATTCACTTCCTTAGCACATGTATGTAAAGAGAACCTGTAGCACCTCAGACTAACTGAAAGAAAGAAGTTGGCAGCATGAGTTTTCGTAGATTTAAGTCTACTTCCTCAGATGCGTTTGGGAAGTAGACTTACAGTAAATCTACGAAAGCTCATACTTCCAGCTTCCTTCTTTCAGTTAGTCTCAAAGGTGCTACAAATCTCTCTACATACTGATTCTACAGACCAGCACTGCTATATCTTTGAATTCCTTAGCATACATAATTTGTCTTAAAAAATACTAAATTACTAAAGATTGTATAATATTTTGAAGCATGTAAATAGTAGTGTTCCTGTTATATATGTATACAATATTATTCCACTTACATTTTCTTCTCTTGCAGGAGTTTGCAAACTGGTATTAAGTTCTATTTGAACTAAGGGTCTTTACAGACTGCCAGAAATAATGCAGCTTGAGACCAGTTTAACTGCCCTGGCCCAATGCTAGGGAATCATGTGAATTGTAGTTTTTTCTGAGATATTGTGCCTTCTCTATCAAAGCAAAGCAGCTTATTTATATACCGCTTCATATCGCGCTATGGGATGTCTAAGCGGTTTACAACTGTGAGCTGATTGCCCCCCAACAAGCTGGGTACTCAAGAAGCTCTGGTGCCACAATAAACTACAGTTCTCATGATTCCATAGCACTGAGCCAAGGCAGTTAAAGTGGTCTCAAGCTGCATTATTTCTGGCAGTCTGTAAAGACCCTATGTAAATGCCATTTTTATTTTATTTATTTATTTTAATGTTTATTTTTTAAAAAAAAGTAAATGCCATTTTTATTGAGAAAAGTCAATACTATATGCCTTGGTAGCTATGCACTGGTGTATATTTTATTAAAATAAGCATGAAATACACAATAATGTCTCTTTAGTTAGCAGTGAAATAAAATTGAATAATTTCCAAACAAACTAAATAGAGGTTCAATATAATCAAGAGACTGTCTTCAACAATGCAGCTATTTCAACATGAACAATTAGGGATTTCTTCACTGAATGAATAATTGTTGTATTTCATTTCCGACATATGGTGTCCCTAGTCATTTTCAACTTAAAGTATCCCTAAGGTGAACCTATCATGGGCAAAATTTGTTCAGAGGTGGTTTGCTTTTGTTTCCTCTGAGGCTGAAAGAGTTCCATTAATTTTCCCATAGCATAAACTCTTACCATTTTTGATCATGTTAATTATCATTATGTTAATACTGAAAAATAAAATATATATTGTTTCAATCTACCACTGTTATTTCAATGTGAATAATGGTACTTGGAAAAAAATTAGACTATTGAACAGTGCACAAATCTAACAAAAGAAAACCCCAACCCAACCAGATAAATAAAGTCATCAGTATACAAGGTGTTGTTGTTTTTTACTCCTGAGTTACTGCAGGAAAATCAGTATTGTTCTGCTCCTAGCTAACAAACTTCATATATAATATAAAAACTGCATGTATATTATTGAATCCTATCATAGCAATAGTGAATAAGTTATTTGTGGCACATAATAGTGCATATTCTTGCAGCAAGTATCGGTTGTGGGTGTATCACTTGTGGAAAGAAGAGTAAGTTTAGTCTAGCTTTTCTTGAGAAAGAAAACTTACATTTGGTATTAAAACACTGCATGGGATATATCATAGACTAAAGAGAAGTCTTGAGATATATAGAAACCAAAGGAACCCAGAGAACATGCTGTTTGGTATCAAAATAGGCTCTTACTAGAACTCAGCTGACAGCCAGCATGGTGTAGTGGTTTGATCACTAGACTATGACTCCTAAGAACAGGGTTTGAATCCCTGCTCGGCCATGAAACCAATGGGTGTCCCCGGGCAAGTCACACTCACTCAGTGTCAGAAGATGGCAATGGCCAACCCCTTCTGAAGAAACTTGCCAAGAAAACCCCATGATACCTTCACCCTAGTCACCATAAGTTGGAAATTACTTGGGGTGCATCTACATACTCACTACAGAATTCAGTTGAGCCTATGCACTAATGACCATTGAACAGCTACGAATATATTTTGATAACCTCCAACAAGGCATAACACTGTTGTTTATGCATTACAGTATTTTATCATGAAGACATATGGGCTGAAGTAAGTTCTTGATGGTTACGTGGTTAAGGTAGGGACCTCGTCAAACCTGGAGGCATTGCAAGACTCACTGAAAATAGTTTGAAAAGAGGAAGCACCAGTGAAACAAAAGAGCTTTAAAGAAAGAAGAATGCAAAACAGAAATAGCAGGCTGAATATGGAACGTTAGTAGAGCAAAGAGAGGCACATTACAGTAATCAAGATGAGAAGCAACCAGAATGTTAATTAAAGTCGTATTAGTAGAGCAAGACAAAAAAAATATTTAGGAAATTATATCTGCACAATTTTACTGAAACTAAGATAAAAGAATTTTACAAAGTGATGAAGCAAACAATCTTAAGGTTATGCATGTAGAAAAGTTAGCAATAGATGCAAAAGACAAAGCTAAGGAGAAATGAACTGAAATATCCTTTGTACATGTGAAATTCTACTTGCCTATCTCTGCACACACATACTGGAGAAAAACAAACAGGGAAAGAAAAGAAGAAGGAAAGAAGAAACAGAAAAGAATGTGAGCCATAAATAGAAACAAAAAAATGTATCAACTTACCCACACGTTATGTTTTCCCACAGGGCTAGCTGTAAATATCCTCATCTACTCACAAGATACAAAACTGTCTTCACCAGCCCAAAGTTCTGCATACTTAAAGACCAATGCCCTGGATCCTAGTGTGATACTCCTAAGTGGAAAAACAGGTGGCTATAAAGAGAGGTGGAGTCTGCACATCTTTTCTTCCAGCACAACATACTACTGACAATGAAAGCATATGGCTCTTCTGACCAAGGTAAGTGACTCTAGTTTTGTTTATTTCTATGCCATATACTTGTACTGGATTACTTATGTGTCTTGTCTAAATCAAAGGAATGGAGGAGGTCAACTTCTGGAATATCGGAAATTGTCCATCTAACAGAGTGTGAGATCAAGTCAGTGTATTCGCTTTCTTCATCCAAACTTTGATCCAGGATGTCCATTCTGAAGTACATTTGGTAGCCATTCAATCTGATCACTCTACATTTCTGTAACTTTTAAATAAACATATTTCAAATAAAAAATGGGAGTGTCATAATTCTCCCCTCCCTTTTTATTTTTTGTCCTCACAACAGCTCCAGGATGGAATGATCTTACTTGGGTTTTTAAAATATAAACCCATTATTACTTGTACAAATGGGGGGAGGGTTAACTGGGGACAGAGAGAAGTTGGAACTGCCTAACTTCTTTGCCTCACTCTTCTCCCAAAAAGAAAATAGTGTTCACTCTGGTGCAATTCAGATGCTCAGACAGGTCTAATAAAGGAAAAGCACCAAAGAAAACTACTTTACCTTGCAACATTGGAAGAAGTGCCAGAACCATCCATCTGGGCTGAATTAGATAAGATGCCAGCAAAAGAGAGAGAGAGGGAGAAAAGGAGAAAAGGTGCAGAAGAAGAAACTGAGTCACTGCACAAGAACAAAACTTGGGCATTTACAGAACTTCCACAGGGAAAGAATATTGTGAGATGCAAGTGGGTCTTCAAGATACAAAGCCAGATTAGTTGTCAAAGGATACTCACAATAGTTTGGAGAGAATTATGATCTGACTTTTGCACCAGTTGTGAAATGCACTAAATTAAGAAAGCATGCAGCAGCAAGAAAGATGTATGTTGAATATTTAGATGCACAAACTGTTTTTCTACATGGGGTAGGATTGGAACTGCATTTTAGGTCTTAAAACCAAATCTGTTGCAAAGGGAAAGTATGCCTTTTTCTCAGATTTACCATTTTTTCTCTGCCAAGTTGCAATTCCTGTGATTGAGCTTTCAAAGCCATCACCAAATTCTCAAAGTTTTTTCAACAGTTCCTTGAAAATGCATGCAGTGATCAAATCCTCATTAATTCCCACTTAATATTCTTTCATTCACCCATAATTTCTTTTACATTCAACAAATATTCTTGAACTGTTTCACCAGGCTCCACTGGTACACAAATTATTTGGTATAGCACTGAAAGATGCTGATTGGTATCTGATTTCTTGTGCATCTTTTAAAGATATTCTAAGATTGATGTAGCCATTTTCTCATTCCAAGCAGACCTGTATGGCTCCTCAGTAGGAATGCTGGCTATGAAACAATGAACCTCAAGGTTGTTAGTCTCCCAATCTGGGACCTTCTCTGCTTTCATCAGCCTCTCTTCCATGACATCCAGGAGCTGGGTTCTTACCAATTCAAGTTGCATCCTGCAAATCCTTGAGAAATTTGTCCCTGTAAATTTGAGGATTGTCAGCTCAATACTCCAGGAGATCCTCATGCCTCTTTGTTGTCACACATGGCCTGGTTCTTTGCTTTACCTTAACCCATTCACAGATTTCTCAAAAACAAAAGTCTGGGCTCCATTAACCTGATTGAGAGTGTATGTAGCAGTTAGAGATCCTTGTTAAGCAGCAACCACCAGTGGCTTAAAGAGACAAATTATTATAGCAACTCCATTTAAAGATAGGAAAGTCATTCAGAGTGCTAATATAATCTAGAATCATAGAAGAATCATAGAATCATAGAGTTGGAAGAGGCCACAAGGGCCATC
>CM034706.1:195903350-195928786 GCA_020142125.1 Phrynosoma platyrhinos | reverse complement strand
TATTTCTGGCAGTCTGCAAAGGCCCTAAGATTGTTTGGCTGAGGTTTAAACAAAGGTGTTAAGATTGCCTAGCTGAGGTAATCTGGTCTGGCAATATTCAAGGGGAAATGAGAGGGGATTGAGTTGTCTGGCCAGCCCATCAGGTGAGACATCTCGGCCATTATTGCTCATCTTTCTGATTATGGAGGTGATGTTAGCCCATTTACGACTCACACACTGTCTGCCTGGCTCTGTGATTTGGGGATTTTCCAGTTCTCCAATTGACCTGGGCATGACCTCTATGCCCTGCTATGGAAGCACATGGAGTTTGATGCAGAGTCAATCTGAGGCCATGTGGAATTCATCAAAATTCAGAAAAATGCACAGAGCAGCCACTTGCCCTACAAGTCTTGTACCTGGTACTGCTCCAGTGCCTAGACATTGCCAGCATAATTTTCACGGGCAACCCCTAGGACCTGATCCAGCCTTACTTGGCTTGTCTGTGAGAGTGGAGCCTGGAGTGCAATACCTACTCAAAAGAAGCCAGGCCTGCAGCTTCTCAGCAATTCTGGAGCAAATTACCATCAGTAACTACAGACTTAACAATAATCTCTCTGGGCCCGGGGACTCAATCAAGAAGAGACTCACCCCTTCCTTGAATCCAGATCCACAGCTAGCCATCCTAAACACTATTAAAGTGACCAGGCCAACCACAGCATTTTTTTTTCTTGCTACATGTTCAAAGGCATGAGGGTTTAAAGAGGTCTACATGAAACTAGTGAAGATTAATAAAATGTGTTGACAGCCACGTGGTACCCTGAAGCAGCACATAATGGTTGGGTACGCCTCCCCTGGACAGAATTGGGAAAAGTGAGCTCCCAATAGTTCAGTATGAGGAAATTGTTACTAACTTCCCAAAATGGTTTTCTAAACCATGCATTCTGAAAACTTGGTTCTGTTCACTAGACTATTAGCTTCACTCAAGATAGCTATTCTATAGAAGAAAGTGTAATAGCAAAATACTAATTAAATTGTAATACTACAAACTAGATCCTAGGAATCAATTTAATCCTGAAGTGCTAGCCCTCAATTTTGCCGATAATTGTTCATCTAGACTTTGGAATATTAGGTTTTTTTTAAAAAAAAAAATTAACAACAATCATTAGAAATAAAGCGGATGATTAGATTTGCTCATATGGAGTCAGAATTTAATTTGCATTGTTAATGTTAATTAATTTAATCCAATTGTTAAATTTTAAAGAAAAAAATTCCCCAAAAGAACATGTTCAATTATCACTGTTCTGCTAGCTGCACGTTTTTGGCTTCTTCCAAAGAAGTACTTCTATCATTTTCAAGATGCTTTCCTTAACCTGGCTTTTGTCTAGTATGTTGGACAACAAATTTTATGAGGTGGTTCTGAAAAGTTCAGGACAATCCACTTCCAAAAATCAGAATATAATTTTGTCACTGTATCTCCGAAGAGTGTTCTTTTGTATTGTAAACTGCCAATTTTCAAGATCCTAGCTCTAATTTCTGAATGTTTTTAAAGCAGTGATAGAACCAATGCAACAAAAAGTGGGGGCTTTTAAAGTGGGCTCTGGGTTGTCATGAAGTTCCTATTCCTGCAGAAGAAAACTTCAAAGGAAATTCATGAGTGTATGATTACATGAGAAGTGCCCATCATACTCAGTTGTGAAAAAGCAGTATGCCAACATTCAGCATAGAGATTTTGAGACTGAAGATACAACAAGGTCGGGAGGCCATCAACAATATCAACTCATGAAATGGTTGGACGTATTCATGCTCTGCTTTTGGTAGATCTACTTTTGAAAGATTGGCAAATCTCAGTTAAAACAATAGCTAGACATCGGGACAGTATATTGTATTTATGATTCATGAGGAGTTGGCTATGCAGAAACTGTCGGCCAAATGGCTGCCACAACATCTGAATACTGACTAGAAAGGAAATCGAGTGGATACCTTTGAGGAATCTAATGATAATTGTTTGGAACGACTTCTTATTGTTGATTAAACAGGGTTATATTGCTATGTTCCAGAAACCAAACAACAGTCCTTACAGTGGCAGCACTCAAGACAATAGATGTTTTGAAGAATCTGGGGTTTGAGTGCACAGACCAGACCTTTAAGGGACGAGGGACTTCAGCTCCCAGAATCCCAGACTATTGGCCAACATCCCAGACTACTGGCCAACATGGCTGAGGCTTCTGGGAGCTGAAGTCCCTCAGCCCTTAAAGGGGACAGTTTGCCTACCCCTGGCATAGACCATGTTATTTCTCCATTACCAGATTTTGCTCCATGTGACGATTTCCTGTTTCCAAATCTCAAAAAGAGCTCAAAGAGCTCATTTTTCGAATGATTCAGAGGTGACAGGAATAGCAAAGCAGTTCTTCAGTGACCCGACATCAGATGTTTTATGGAGAAGGGTTAAAGAAACTTGTGAAATATATTGCCAGACCAGATTACCTCAGCTAAGCAATCTTAACACCTTTGTGTAAACCTCAGCCAAACAATCTTAGGGCCTTTGCAGACTGCCAGAAATAGTGCAAATTGAGTGTTGTTTGAGGTTATTTGTAGGATAGCATATATGTTTTATGGTTCTAAGGGACGTGGTGGCTCAGCGGTTAAGACACTGATCACTGCAAGATCAGCAAGTCGGCAAGTCAAGGCCCAAGTGCCATGTGATAGAGTGAGTTCCCATCACTAATCCCAACTTCTGCCAACCTAGCAGTTTCTAAACATGTAGAAAGTACAGGTAGATAAATAGGTACCACTTCAGTAGGAAGGTAACAGCATTCTGTGCAGTCATGCTGGCCACATGATCACAAAGTCATCTTTGACAATGCTGGCTCTTCAGCTTAGTAATGGAGATGAGTAGTGCCCCTTACAGTCAGAAACAACTGGACAACCTTGTCAAAGGGGAAAAGGTATACCCACTTTTTCACAGTTCTAAGTCATTCCCTTCTCGCTCAAGTTGAGAATTTTTCAACAATTGTAAAATCTGAATGATAGCTGTGGATGGTGGGAGCTGTAGGCCAACACATCTGGAAACTGCCACACTGGGCAGCATGGAATCTGACAATCAGTTCATTTAAATTTCCTCTCTTCTTTCTGTCACATCAGCCTTTAATTGCCCTAGATTTTTTTCTTGGAATTGAAGGTGAATAAGAATAATGTGTTTATTCTGGTTACATGTTACTGATCTAGTAAAATACTGAAGTGCCATCAACAAGAAGTTACAAAGACTGGGTAGTAAATCTGAGGTGGTGAATTCTTTATCAGAAGTATTTTGAGTGCCGCTGAATGCTAGAAAACTGGAAGATCAATTTAGTGACACAAAGAAAAGGAACAAACAGGAGGAACAGCTACCAAGAAGAGACGCTGCTCAACAACACAGTGAAGGTCAAAACAGGAAGGATAAAGAGAATGAAGGAATTAGGCTTGTTTTTTAAATTAAGTATGCTTTAGATGACTGCTACATGATTCTGGCCACTTTAAATGATATTCAGCTCCATATCATAGCCTAGATCTTCCAGATTCCCACTTCAGCCCCATTTTTAATTGTGCTTTCAGGATTTTTCTGCAGTTATCTTTTGACTTTAAAAATAACCTCTTAACCAGAAATATTGCTTGCTGGTTGTTGGACCTAATCTTTCTAGAATTACAAAGTAATCTCAATCCTTACAAGTACACTGCATCTAACATGAGTTATATCATTAAAAGGATGGTGTTTGGTAAGGAGGAAGGTATTAACATACAAAGATTTTATTATTTGTTCTTAATGTACAACTAGTTTAAACTGAAATTAACTTATTAATATTATATGTCAAAAATGCTCAATACCATTAAAAAGGAATTTGTACATGCCATTTAGACTAGAAATTATTTATGCATAATAAAAAATAAACATTCAAATTGAAAGGAGAAGAAAAGATTTGAAACAATGGAACAACCCTTTCTCTTAAAACATAAATAACAACACTGTCTTTAGAATTTACTGCAGGGAATCTTCCTACTGAGAAAATGAACAAACACAAGGGTGGGGGGAGGGGAAGCCTGGTAATGTCCTTTTTATTTTAGATTTCCTGAGATTTGTCATGCTTAAACAAATCATTTAAAAATGTCTTTTCCGTTGAGGAAATCAACTTCCAGGCAAAATGGTTAAAAGACAGTTCTGCAAAATATGACAAATTACTTAAAATTTATAGTACAATGTTACTTCCTTGAACATCAATGACAATGCTGGACCAATAATTTTGTTCAAGAATGATATGGAATGTATTAGTTCTGCTGAATTTCACTGGGGATCTGAAAAATAATGTGTTAACATGGTAAAGTTTTAAAATGGCTTAGACATTTTGTTTAGTAAAGTGGGTCTCACATGTGCAGAGCCCAAATGGGGAAAAGGCAGGGTAGATGAGGGCTTCTAGTGATTGTAGACAAGTTTAAATGAACTAAGACTAAAACAAAAGGATCTGATAGAAGAGAACATGATGAAGGATGTGAAAATTCAGGAAAGATCTCTAAAAATAAGAGGTATCCCAGAACAAGAAGGTGAGGATTTATGGCAAAAGATTATTCAAATTTTGGGGAAATTTTCAGAAAAAGACTTTGATAAATGTGAATTGGAAGTGGATCATTTATATAGATTGAAATCATATATGGCAAAAAGAAATAAGATCCCAAGAGACGTGGTAGGGTTGTGTTTTTTGTTTGTTTGTTAGAAAACAATTAAGAGATACCGTCTTGTTTAAACATAAAAATAACCCTATGAGATTTGAAGGTATAAAACTGCAATTATTTAAAGATTTGCCTCTAACAATAATAAGAAAAAGGAAAGAATATAATTTCTTGACGATTACACTGAGAGAAATGCAGATTAATTACAGATGGAGGATGCCAGAAGGATTAATCTTCTGCTTCCAGGAAAAAAGGATAAGAGATAAAATCAGTTCAGGAGGCGAAAGATATTTGGAAATATTTTAGAAAAGAAAATAGAAAGGAACATAATAAAGAGAGGAAACAACCAGAAGAGCCCAACAATAAAGAAAGGAAGAGAATAGAAACCACTCAGATAAATAAGATAGTAGAAGGAAAGAAAGAGGAAGAAGATAAAATACAGCATAGAAATTTAGAAGTAGAAGATAAAAGAAAAAGGAAGATTCAGAAAGGGAAGGGGAAGACTAATATAATAGAGAAAGAGGATATAAGGCTCTCACAAGAAGAGAACGAGGGAAATTTAGAAGAGGAGGGAGAGTTAGAGGAAGAAGAATTCATAGTGCAAAAAACTGAAACTGAAAGTGACATAGAAGAAAATTAGGCGAAACTAAAGGAAACAAAAAGATGAATACCTTGAAAATAACATCTTGTAATATAAAAGGGCTAAATGGGTGTAGCAAGAGAAGCAAGGTATTCCATTATATAAGGAAACAAAACAATGAAATTGTGTGTCTACAAGAGACTAGAATAAGAAAGGCTGAAATAAGATTTTTAGAGAAGCCAAAATTAGGCAAAGTGTTTGTCTCGGTGACTAGAAACAAAAAGAAAGGTGTGGATTTATATATTAGTTCAAAATATGAAACTGTGGAAGTGTTAAACAACAAACAGGGGCATTATATTGGTGTGCAAATGGTACTGGACAGGGAAAAAACTCTGTTGCTTTGGATTTATGGTCCGTTAGAACAAAAGGGTAAATTTCATAAAACATTGTTAAATAAAATGGAAATATTATCATTTGAGGCCTGTGTTATAATGGGGGACTGGAATGGAGTTCTTGACCCACAATTTGATAGATACTCAGAGAAAAAGATAAAATCAAATCAAAGTAAATAACCTAAAGAATTTTTTGAATTAACAGAACGTTTAAGTGTACAAGATATATGGAGAAAAAAATATGGAAGCAGATGAGAGTATACCTTTTTCTCGGATAGGCACCAGTCGTGGGCGAGATTGGGCATGGTACTAATGTCACCCCCTTTAGTCTCTAAAGTCAAAAATGTAGAAATAAAGCCAAGAATATTCTCAGATCATAATGCGGTGGTTATGGAATTTAGCTTAAGAAGGAAGAATTTTAGTTGGAGATTAAAAGAGGATCTGTTGAACAAGGACACATTTTATATAGAAGCAGTAATCTTATAGAAAATTATTTTAAAGAGAAAAGGCATAAAGGCACGAATATGGTCTGGGAAGCAGCTAAAACGGTAATTAGAGGATACTTTTTGGGAAAAGGCCACATAACTAAGAAATTAAAAATACAAAAATTAAAAGAATTACAAAGAATATTAGAGGAAAAGGAAAACAAATTAAAACAGTCCCAAAAAAAGAGAGAATTTATAACAGAAATTAAACTATTGCAACAACAGATTTCATTATATATAACAGAGGACTTACAAAAAAATCAAATATATAAAGCAAAGGAACTTTGAAGGAGCAAATAAGCTGGGAAAATGGCTGGCGTACCAGATGAGAAAAGAAAAGGAGAAAAAACAGATAATATGCTTGAAAGAGAAGGAACAACTATGCACAGAGCAAAACAAAATGAAAGAAGTAGTCTATGACTTCTATAACTAGTTATATAGTAGTGAGGAGATACAAAAAGAAAATATAAAAGCATACTTAGATAAGTGTATATTGAAACCATTCAATGAAAATCAGAAGGAACAACTAAATAAAGAAATTACACCACAGGAGGTATTTGAAACAATTAAGAAAGCCAAGATAGGGAAAACCCCAGGCCCAGATGGGTTCCCTTCAGAATACTATAAAAAATTTGCACAGCAGTTATCAAACCCGTTATGCAAAGTTATGAACGAAATATTGGAAAATGAGCTTCCCCAAACATGGGGTCAAGCCAATATAACACTGATTCTAAAAGAAGGCAAAGACTGTAAAGATATAAGAAATTATAGACCAATTGCATTACTAAATTGTGATTACAAAATCTTCGCAGCAATACTGGCAGATAGACTAAAAAAGATCCTTAAAAATTGGATTAATAAAGACCAAAATGGTGTTTTGCCTTCTAAGCGAATAAAAGACAATTTAAGATATGTATTAGACTTGATCGAATTGCATGATAGAAAAATTGATAAGAAACTGGCTATATTCTTTATAGACTTTGAAAAAGCTTTTGACAAAGTTAATTGGTGATTTTCAATCCTACTTTTAGAAAAGCTAAATGCAGGTAATAACTTTGTCAATTGGGTAAAAGCAATTTATTTTAAACAAGAGGCTTGGGTATTACTTGATGGAGAAAAAACAAATAAAATAGCAATTCAAAATGGGACAAGACAAGGCTGTCCTTTATCACCCCTTCTCTTTTTGATAGTTATGGAAATCCTTATGAATAGCATCAGGGAAAATGAAGGGATTAAGGACGTTAAATTCAAAGGTTTTGAGTTTAAATTGAAACTTATGCAGATGATTTGTTGGTTACATTAGCAGAACCTGTAGACAGCTTGAAACAAATACTGAAAGTAATAGAAGAATTTAACAAAAGTTCAGGGTTAAAGATAAATAGAGATAAGACAATGGTAATGACAATGAACTTAATGGACAAAGAAAAAAAATCATAACCGAGATTTCAGGATTTAAAATATCTAGGCATCGTGCTATCAACAAAAAATGTAGACCTATTTAGAAACAATAATGAGAAACTTGAATGAGATAAAAAGAGACTTAAAGATCTGGAATAAATTATATCTTTCTTGGGTTGGGAGAATCTCAGTAATAAAGATGAAAATATTACTGAAATTCATGTTTCAATTATTACTAACAATACACCATTTAAAATTTGGAATGCAGAAATTTCAAAATTTCTATGGAGTTGAAGAAGGCCAAGAGTCAGATTTAAATTAATGCAAGATTCAAGAGAGAGAAGAGGCCTTGCATTACCTAATCTACAGATTTATTATGATGCCAATTGTCTAGAGTGGATAATGGAGTGGTTGCTATTGAATGATAAATGACTGCTTAGTCTAGAAGGAGTAGACCAATGATTTGGTTGGCACGCATATTTGTTTTGTGAGAAACAAAAAATACATAAAGATTTTACGAACCATTTTATAAGAAAATCTCTTATGAAAGTATGGAATAAATATAAAGCGAGGATATGCCCAGGATTACCATTATGGACTTCAGTTCATGAGGCCTTTCATAATAGAAAGGTAATAACACAGAATAACTGGATATCGTATAACGACTTAGTGTTCAGACCACAGATAAACCAAAATCTGGAATTTAAAAAATTTAAACTTTTAGATGAAGGCTTTTCTCTAGGATGGTTGCTATATAGGCAATTAAGGGAGAGATTCCTAGTATATATGAAAACAGTAGGAATAAGAACTGAAAAAACTAAATTTGAGGAAAGCTTGCTATCAGAGATCATACATAAAATAGCTCTTTTCTATAAATGTCTAATGGAGATTGAAATGGAGGAAGAAATAGTGAAAGAACAAATGGTTAAATTGGCGCAAGATCTGAAGCAAAATATTGGACTTGATCACTGGGAAAGAATGTGGAATAAAACATTAAAATATACCGCATGTTACGACTTGAGAGAGAATTGTTATAAAATGCAGTACAGGTGGCATTTGATGCCAGATAAATTAGCTAGGATTTACAGAGGACTCTCCAATAAATGTTGGAAGTATAAGTGTGAAGTAGGTATGTTTTATCACTCATAGTGGTACTGTTAAAAAGCAAAAAAAAAAAAATGGCACTGTATACATGGAATTTTCAAGGAGATTTTGCAGGTACAATTTCAATGGAACCTAAATTATACCTTTTAAGCATGTAAGACAATGAGGTTATTGAGCCTAAACATGGAAAACTTCTATTCTATATTACCACCTGCACCAGATTAGTATATGCTGCTAAATGGAAATCAGGAGATCTTCCGTCATCTGAAGAATGGCTTCATAAATTGATTGATGTAATTGAATTGGACAAACTTACTAATTTGTTAAAAGGTCAAGATTGGGATGAAAACAGGAAAATTTGGGAACCATTATTTGATTATCTATACAGAAAAGAATTTAAAGGCAACAAATAGAGAAAGTAGCAAAGAAGCATGAATTAAGGTGCAAAAAGGTTGGAAATGAAGAATATATTAAAATGAGTTGAAGACAGGAGATTTTGGATCGAGCTACAAGAGGAAAAAAATTATAATATAATTTTGCCTTAATCGTAGAAAAATAGAGAAAGAGTTAAGTTAAAAAGAAAAAGAAAATGACTTGATAAGGATTCAAGAAGTCTTAGATAAGAAAGATAGAATTGAATGGAATATTAGTTTGGTATCTATGTGTAGTGAGTTTGTGTAGTGAGTTTGTTTGTCTTCGTATATATATATGTATGTGTGTGTGTGTGTGTGTGTATATATATATATATATATATATATATATATATATATGGAATGTATATGTGGATATACTTTTTTTAATCTAATAAAGTAAAAAATAAAAAACTTTTTGACATAAACACTTAGGCTTGAAACAGACAGCCAAAAAGGGCCACAATCGGGCTACATTGGGGACATGGCATTCAGATGATGCATACCCTGAACGTGGCCAGAAGGTGATCCGGGCACGGCTCTTTCCTAAAGAACCGGCCCAAAAAGTAGCAGTAAAATACTGCTCCTTTCTGGCACCCAGTTCAGGACCACAGCAGCAGCCTGGATCAAATCTGGGTGCATGCAGCTGTTGTAGTCCTGGGGCAAATGGCAGAGGTATCGTCCCAGCACAGACCTTTTGAGCCATCTGCTTTGCCCCTTAGTTTCTAAACACTTGTTCAAATAAAACAGTCCTTACCTGTTGGCAAACGACCAAGGAAGGGGCCAACTTGGTAGATTGCCACACTACAGTCTTATAGTACTGCTATTCCACTTTTGCTGCTCAGTCTGCCTCCCATTGCATTCTGGTGTTTGTAGTTCAGTGAGGCATAAGAGCTTTCTGGCTGAAAATTCTAAATGCCCTTCCCTAAACTGCAAATCCCAGAATGCAGCAGTAGGCAGCCAGAGCAGTTAAAGTGGAATAGCAGCACTATAAGTGTGTAGTGTGGTAATCTCCCTAGTCTCCTATATCAGAAGCACCAAGAAGGTACTCTTCCATGTCCATTCCCTTTTCCCGCTCAGACAGTCCACCTCTAGCTGCTTTTATGAGGCAGAAAGGGCAAAGTCCCAGAGGGATCCTGTCCACATGTACATTTTTAATCATTTTTCTAATAATCTCCAGCATGGCTTTTGCCTTGTTTACTACCACAGCGCAATGAGTTAACATTTTCATTAAATTATTCACCAGGTCTAAGAAATCTTTCTCCAAGGCCTGAAACAGATGGGCTCAAAAGAACGGTGCACGGCCACGTCAGCACCAATTGTGCCAGGGCCATGGCAACTGCATGCATCCAGCCCTAGTTCAGGCCACCACCATATTCCTGAACTGGGCCACCAGATGGAGTGGATCCTATCCACTCCTCGTCCCAGTTTGTCCTGGATGACGCAGCATCGGCGCAGCTTCCAGCCATGTCCAGTATGTGCGTCATCTGAATGCTACATCCTGAACCTGGATGGAATCTGTGCCATTTGGCCCATGTGTTTTGTGCCCAAGTCAGAAACTCTAGATCAGTCTCCAGTTTATATTAGCATCTTTTGCTCCATTTACAGTTACAATAACTTACATTGAAGTACCATATACTGAACTACCATGCAGGTCCAAAATAAATGCTTATCATCCATAGTGTAAACATAGATGAGCCATAGGAAGCCAGTATGTTCAACATTACCAACATTTAGGTGGGAGAAAATCAGATTTGGTAGCTTTGCCAATCTGGTTGAGACTGTGATAATGAGGAACCCTCTCACTATCAATTTTCTCCTCAGATAACAAAGAGTTAAAGGTGGGAACAGACAGTTATATTTAATTTGATTTAATGCTAAAGAATTTAATGCAACTGGCTAACAGCCCACTGCCAACATTGGCTGAGGAGGCAGTAGCTGAGGGGAAGAAGCCTCTAAGAGGTCTCAGGAGAAGAGGACTCTAAGAGAAGTCTTGGAGCAGTTCATAGGAGCCAGAAGAACTTCAGCCTACTCAACAGCCTGCACTAAAGGGCCAGCATTCTGGGCTCAGCCCACCTGACTCAGCCCAACTCAGGGGAACAAGAGAATCTGAAGTGGTCAAGTGCCAGAGGGGAGATACTAGTAATGAAGAATCACCAAGAGAAACAACAGCAATGTAAAACCCAGTGGACACTCCAGTTCCAGCACCAAAGACACGCACTAAAATCCCAAAACCCACCCACTCCCTAAAAAAGTATTAAACCAAATATCCATTAAAACAGATTAATGAGGCTCAGATTCACAGGAGATGAGATAGCAGTTGTCCAATGAAGGGGCAGTTGGGCAGAATTCTATAAAAAAGTTTTTTTAAAGGTCTGTTAGGCACCATGAGGAGAGAGCTGAAAGAATGGAACATTTCCATTTTGGGAAGGCTGGTCGAAGCCAGACAATGGAGTACCATTCTCCAGCTATCCCATGAACATCAAGGACTACAAATCCCATCAGATCTGTGAGTAAGATTAGGAAAATGTACTAGCCAATCACATTTGGATATTCTGATTGTTTTCTTGATTTAACTGAAATAATATACTCTGTAACTTATACTTGTATCTGTTTGAAGAACAAGATAGCTCTTCGTGTAAAGAGATACCCTTTTGTTGTAGAATTTCTTTACTTAAAATAAAACATTCCTTAAAAGTATGCTGTCTCTGTCACACTCCTTTTCGCATGCCTTAGCTCAGCCTCATCCTTCTCAGGACTTGGAGAAAGATACTGAAGCGTACCTGCAGCATCACAGGCAAAAAGTGCAAGTATATTGCTAAAGAGGAAGGACTCAAAACAATAGGTGGTGGCAGTGAGAGCTAATTAGATAAGAAAAATGGTCTCAGGGGGTCCCATCCAGCTCAGGCAAAAGCTGGAGGGGGACCTACACTCACAGAGGAAATAACAATATAGACTGGGGAGGGTGTGGCTTGGGAGTGGAGATGCTACAGTCTGTGAAAATTCTGTCTTACTCTTCAGACCTCCTGTCCAACTGGGTGTGAAACTTGAGACTTCTGATCTTGTGTTGGACATGATGGATAGACTGGGGATTTTGCTGGTGTACCATACACTCCACTGCTCATTACTGCCCTGACTGATTAGTCAGAGATGGTCTTGGATTTGGGCTGATGATTCTCAAGCTGATTTTTCTAGGCAATCAAAACATCCATAATGAAGCAACTTGACTGGGGCAACTCAAGACTTCCAACATTGTAATTGTGTTGTCTTGATTTAATCAGCCCACTGCATGTGGCAAACACACTCTTCATTTGGGTTTCATAGTTAGGAGGTTAGTGGTTTTACAGTGAGAAATTTAACATTTGTTCCTCAGATCCTCTGTTATTGACGTTTCATTTTCAGTGGCCTTTTCTCTCTGTTAAAATGGTCCACTGCCAGAGGCTAAACGACTCCAGTGTTTTGGTCCATCTTCCTATTGAAGAACAAACTGCACTGTGGAATGTGGATATGATTCAGGCTGATAGTAGCAAAGCAAGATTGCTTTTCCACCACCATAACATTTTCACAGCATCATTCAGGCTTCTCGGCCTTTTGGCTAAGATCAAGTGTAGTCTCATCCAGCAGAACTATTCCAGGTAATTAGAGGTCTACTACTAACTGGTCCAGATAGGTATATCATATTTTATTTATTTATAATGAAATGTATATCCTACTGTTCTGTTTCTCAAGCACAAATCAATTAAAAATAATAATGAAATGTAATAAAAATCTAAAAGCAACAATATGGTAAAAACAACAGACAAATGCAACAAATAAAACAAGTGTGGATAAATTATCACTGATACTGTAGAGACCTTGGTAGCACACTGGGACACGTTTGCAGAAAGTTTTGTCTTCCAGGTCACATGACTCCATCACAAGGACATCATGCGATTAACCTCCAGTTTATGAAGTTCCATTAATGGCAGTATCCATAGCACTATCTAATCCAGTTTTACTGGATGTCTTTCAGATGTTGAGCCCAATGACCAATTACTGAGGAATCAATACATGGAGCAGGTGCTTGGGCAATCTGGCTGATTACCAGTAGAGCTCAACTCTTTCCTTCTTCACTTATAACATCTATTACAGAGAGGATGCTCTTTCCTGAGAGAGGGGAAAGAATTAATGAGAGAGAGAGAGAGATCTACCAGACGCTTAAAAGAGGTAGTAATGCAGCCATTCCTAAATAAACTCAAGAAGAAACTAACTGCAACTATTCTATTCCTGGGAGAAATGCATGAACAAGTGGTTGCCAGTTAGCTCCAAAGAGACATGAATGAATGAATGAATGAATGAATGATTTTCTAGATCCATTTCAGTTGGAGTTTAGGACTAGAATGGAAATTGAAATGCCTTAGCTGGTTTCAGGGATGGTTTTCACAAAGAGAAGGAAAGATGGAGTCCATTCATTCACTTGGACATTTCAGTGGTATCCAGTTCCACTCAGTGGTGTCACTAGGGGTGCTGGGGGTTTGGAATGCATTGGGTGACACCCTAGAGGGGGATAGTGCTTTTCATTTGGGGTCCACACCAGATCCCAAATGCAGCCACACCAGATCCCAAATGGCCATCCGGAGCTGCAGCACACACAAACACACACACACCAATCAGCAGTCTTGCCAGGTATCGAGCAGTGGTCTAGGGAGCAGGCAAGCAAGGCTTCAGGGAGGTAGAGAGAGCAGAGAGGCAGTGTCATCCCTCCCCCCCCCGAACTGTGTGATGTCAAACACAGGGACACCACTGGTTCCACTGACTATGGGGCAAAGCAGACCACCCCGAAGGAGTGGTTCTGTGCCATCTCTTTGAGCAGTGGATTAGGGTTGTGGCAACTGCATGCCGCGGCCCTGATCCGGCATTTTTCTGGCCCAAAATGGGGTGGAAAAATGCCACTCCTTTTGGGGCAGGAAAAGAGGCACAATTTTTGCTGCAACCATGGGTCTTCTGCACTCTACAGAGTCCTCTTCTGCGTCTAGTTGCTGTGTCACAGGAATGTCCTAACACTGCCTGTCATCTGGACAGATGGGAGGCGTGACACTGGATTGAGCGTGGAGTTGAGGCATGCAGTTGCCACACACCCATGCCACCAGGAGCCAGCTCAAACTGCCAGTATGCTTTGCCTCTATGTCATCTTCTTGAGAAGGCTGTTGAGTTGGGTGTTGTAATGTATTTCAGTATTTCTACCTAGATGGTTGATTACAGAGGGTTGTGCTATGGAACTATAGCTATAATTTGGCAGGTGTGTTTTAGAAAATACTATGACATAGTAAAACTGCCCTGGTTTATCCACTGTGCAAACTAATATCTGTATGAAACCAGTGGAAAGATTAATTCAGAAATGGGAGTTGACACTCCTTCAGTGTGCTGACATGCAATTCTATTTCATTTTCATCAAATCCAGATGGCTGCTGCTGTTCCAAATCTGTTCATGGATATGGAATTAGGGTGGAAAATTGGGATTCAATTTGCATAGTACTGTGTTGTTAATTGATGGTAACTTTGCCCAGCTGAATGGTATTCAGCCTCTTCAGGGGGGTGGGTGGATTCCAGTTCTCATAATGCCTAATATTGGCCAGGTTAGATATAATATGAGGCTAAGAGTCCAGAAGACTACTCACTACTGCCATCCTCTCCAGAAAACGCTGAACTTCCCTTAGCTAGGGAGATGTATAACACACTAACAGCAATTCTACCTCATCAAGATTTGATCTCAATGGTCTCCTCCCTGGTGATGCTAGATATCTTGACAAAAAATAGATATTTTTGCTGGCTGTTGTTCAGATGTTCAAATAAAATGAGATGGATGCCTACAAGAGAGAGAAGGGATTTTTCCAGTGGCACTGTTGTTGTGGCTTCCCTAAATATGCTTGGTTTGTAGCTGTGCTCTCTTCTTTTGGGTACCAGCCTTTTAATTTCTCAGGCTTTTTTACTTTACATTTTTAATCTTATCGTATTTTATTGATTGATTGATTGATTGATTGATTGTGATCTGTTAGGAATATTTGGTTTCTATTTTAAGCAGACTGCAGCAGGGCCAGTGCAACATGAAGTTGTGGGAGAAACAGAAGAAATGACTCTGGATGCTCTTATAAAGGAAAAACAGGGGGAAAACTTATGGTTTTTGTCTCAGGAAATCCATCTCAGGATGGTAAAAGAGACAGGCCAAAGAGGATGACCTAAACATGGATAGAAGAGTTCCTAAAAGCTGGCTCTATGTGCAGATGTTCCCTAGCATCCATTGTTGTGGTTGGAGTCTCATGGATGTTTCTTCCAAACAAAGGGAAAACAATAGACTAACAAATATTGAGAGAAGGGGGAAAGTGGCATTTTTGCAATCAAGAAAAAGCAAAACAAATAAGCCCATAGACTAACGAAAGATACAGAGCAGTGAAACAAATGGCAGGCATTATGTAGAGTCCACTCTCTCACTAATCACTTTACAAGCATTGATGCCTCTTTGCTTCGAACAATCAATTGATTTGAGCAGGGGTAGGCAATCTTTCCCCTTTAAGGGCCGAGGGACTTCAGCTCCCAGAAGCCTCAGCCATGTTGGCCAATAGTCCCATGTTGGCCAATAGCTCCTGGGATTCTGGGAGCTGAAGTCCCTCGGCCCTTAAAGGGGAAAGGTTGCCTACCCCTGGATTTGAGAGTTTAAGATTTGTGAAATTCCATATTCTGCAGGGTATTATTATACTTATTTTATCCCTCTGTTGCTGGTTTTATGTTGATACAGATTTAATGATTTTATCATTCATGTATTAATTATCAGACTATAAAATGCCCCAAGAATTTTTTTTAACTGGGCTGTATATGAGTATTAATAAATAAATAAATGTGCAAATTTAATTAAAAAATAAGTCATGTTAAGTTCAATGAGCTTTTCTCCAAATCAAGCACGAGGCTGCAACTTTAGTTGCCCTTTTCCATCTTTTTCCAACTCTCACATATCATTTTAGATTTTAGGAGCATATTTTAGGAGCATATTAAACATATTATTACACCAGGCATTTATATGTTGAAAATGAGTGACATTTTTAAAAAATTCCAGTTTCATTTCTAAGAATAGCAAATATTAGATGTTTTTCATTGCTGCAGCATATTGGGTTTGCACTATGACCCTAAGATATCTTTCCTGTTGTAGTCACATTCAGTCTAGACCTCATCAGTATCTATCTGAAGATAGAAAACTTTTTCATCCCATGTGCATCACTTTTTATTTCATCAAGCAAGAAAGCTGAAGTGTGTGTGAGAAATTATGCAAATTAACCACTATAATTAGCTTAAATTATTTTCCTTTAATGCAAATTATCCTGATTTAGGGGTTGGGTTATGGCAACTACTTTAGCTGATTAAACAGTTATTCTTGCTTCAATAAAGAAGGCAACCATTTTGAAGTCTTGAACTAATTTAAATAAAATTACACTGTTTTAGTGTTTATCTTCTCAGTTTCTTTTCCTCTGAACGTGTAAATTATGGTTCCTTCATTGTTTTTGCTTTTATAAAGAGATGGGCGGGAGGGAGAACACTTAATTATTGGGTTATGTCCTCTCACTGAAAGGTTAAAAAAATATTCCTCACTTCCATTGGAATGGCAGATTAGAGTATCAAAATGAGAGACAAAAATTTTAGTTAGAGATTGTAGTTCATAGGAGGCAAAACAAATTAGCATAATATTACAGCTCTGTGTATCATTTTTGGATCTTCCTTTCAACATCTACACCTCTCTCATACAGCTGAAAAGAGAAGTAAAGAAAAAATCTGCTACATATTACAAATCTCTTCAGTACTAGCATATTGTTTGTACTTAAAAGTATTAGTGGTTAAAGTATCCACCTATGTTTGTAAAATTAATGCTCAGCTGGGAGGTTATCTGTTTTCAAGCGAAGTCTCATCCTGAAGAAAATGCAATCCAAAGGTTATTCAGTGTATTCATTTGGGAAACCTGCAGTTCAGTCCCAGCCAAATAATTCTACTACGATAACCACAATGAACCAGCCATTAATTGCCAAGGAGAATCCTATAGGTATAATCAGAGATATCTAATGTGGATGTAAAATATGTATTGTCCCTTCCTCCAACAAAATGGTGCTTACTCCTAAATAAATGCATTTAGTGTCAACACCTACTAGTGGATATACTCAACTAGAGGGGCATATGACAAAGGGTGTAAAGGCTGAAGCAAAGGAAAACAATGCCAATGAACTTACAAAATCCCTGCAGGCATAATTGTTTGTGTTCACACTAAAGGCTGGATGAAGGAAGAAACGGGGGTGGGGGGAGGTCAGTCCTTCCAGAACAGATTATGTTCTTGCCTTTCAGCAGGGGATGGTTTCTTTTTTAATAAGAGTTAAAGTACAGTACTTACATTGACCTGTGGATACGTCAACTCAGGTTTTTGGGGGTCAATTTTTTGACTTCAATTTCTAGGCTTATACATAAGTACATACAGTATTTTATATCAGTAGTGAGGTCAGTATGCAGTGTTAAATTTGAACATGTGTTAACTCAGGGGTAGGCAACCTTTCCCCTTTAAGGGCCGAGGGACTTCAGCTCCCAGAAGCCTCAGCCATGTTGGCCAATAGTCCCATGTTGGCCAATAGCTCCTGGGATTCTGGGAGCTGAAGTCCCTCGGCCCTTAAAGGGGAAAGGTTGCCTACCCCTGTGTTAACTTTTTAAACAATGTATCAGCGATGTCATTATTAATCTTTTTACTAACATATCTTTTTACTCACACCAGTTGGCAGAAACATTTTTGCCAATAGCCTCAAACATTTGATCAGAAGGGCATTAAATTGAGTTATGTGGGGGAAGGAGACAGTATCTTGGAAAACAGTAGTACATCATGGGCTGGAGGTAATAGTCAAAATGTTATAGATGGAACAATGCAAATGATGCCAGGGCCTAACAATGGGAGGCAAAAAACCTCACACAGGAGCAAGTGGGGAGGACCCATGCTCTTAGATGTCTCTAAACTAATGCACAGAGCATGGGAAATAAACAAGATGAACCTGAACTCCTAGCACAAGAAAGCAAATACAATATAATAGGCATGACTGAAATCTGGTGGAATAAGTCTCATAATTGGAATGTAGGAATAGAGGGGTATAACCTTTTTAAGAGAAATAGGCCAAACAGGAAAGGAGGAGAATACCATTATATGTCAGGGGTGTTTATACCTGTGAGGAGATCCAGGACTTAAATTCTGGAAATCAGGTGGAGAGCATCTGGATAAAGATTAAAGGGAAAGGAAACAACAGGAATGTTATTGTGGAAGTCTACTACAGACCCCCAAGTCAGACTGAGGAATTGGATGATGCCTTTCTAGAACAGATGACCACTCAGAAAGGAGAAATATAGTAGTGATGGGTGACTTTATCCTGATATTTGCTGGAAGTCAAACTCAGCCAATACCTCAAGGTCTAGCAAATTCCTCACTTGCCTCAAAGACAATTTCATTGTCCAAAAGGTGGAAGAAGCAACATAGGGATCAGCTATTTAAGATCTGATCCTAACCAACAGGGATGGCCTGATAAATGGGATGCAAGTGGTGGGATCATGTTCTCCTGGAGTTTCTTATACAGTGGAAAGGAGAAGCCAGGCATAATCAGACACTCATTCTAGACTTTAGGAGAGCTGATTTCAATAAACTTAGGGAAACAATGGGAGTGGTCCCATGGTCAGGAATACTAAAGGAGAAGGGAGTTCAGGATGAATGGGAGTTTCTCAAAATGGAGATACTGAAGGCACAATCTCAAACTGTTCCAATGAGAAGGGAAAATGGGAGGTGTCTCAAGAAACCAAGTTGGATGACAAAAGAAATTTCAATTGAGATGTATAAGAAATGGAAAAGGGGCAAAATCACTAAAGAGGAGTTCAAACAAATACCTGGCACATGTAGGGATAAAGTTAAGAAAGCCAAAAAATAGAATGAGCTCAGGCTTGCTAGAGAGGTTAAGAACAACAAAAAGGATTTTCTGGGGTATGTCCATTAAAAAAAAAAGGCAGCTGAGGGCTGATTCTATGATTCTATATCATGCATGCAACTGTGAAAGGGAGAAGAGCTCTGAGATCATCAAGTCTAGAGCCCAAAAATACAAAACAGCACAAATGTCAATCAACTTACTCAAAGTGCATCATGCTATACAGAGAAAGCCGCCTAAACAATTGCTACAGTGTGGCTGTAGTAATGTGGGATAGAGACATTCAGCTGCTGCATTTACACAATGTTCCACTTACTTCCAGAGATCCTGGAGCAAAGGCAGTTGGGAGTACTGATCAGCCAAACTGCCTGGTAGCAAGTAAGTGGCAGCCATGCTTGTCTACTCAAAGAAGGAGGGTATATGTGCCTACAATCTCCTCCCCTTCTCTGAGCAGGTAAAATGTGGCTGCTGGCTCTTATAAGATGTGTTGTTTTCTCCCAGAACTCCTGAAGGAAAGCAAGGCCTTCTAAGAAAAAGCAGCAGACATGTATTCCCTCCTCTGAGTGGAGGAAGCAAAAATGCCAGATTTTTGGCAAGTGAGAGTTGTGCTATCCCTGCTCAGGGAAGAAGATGTGTGGCTATCAATTCCTCCTAAAATACCTTACTTCTTTATAGGGTTTTGGTAGTAAGCAAGGTATTTCAGAATAATCAGCAGACATGTTTACCAAGCAATAAAAGCATAGGTGCCAGCTCTTTCTCAATGGAGAAGCTGTAACACTGAAGAAGAGGGACAGTTTGCCATGGAATTTCGCAGCAAACTACAACAGCTGAAAGGGAGAAATAAGTAGAGTTTGGGGGAGAACTAAGGGCTGCTTGCACCTTGCTGGCCACAAGATTTATACCCTTGGTCTAGCACCTATGCAGAACTGAACATAGAACCTTCCAGAGCTGAATAATCCTGACCACAATCTTTAGTGCACATGCCCAAGAGCACCAAAAACTACTCCACAGTCTACTGTTAAAATACTCACAGACAGGATGTTGAAGAGGGCATGGTGAGTGGTTCTATGAATTCAAAGATGATCACTTAAACAACCAAATTATCTAAGCAGGTGGCCTATAGTAACACTGCACTACACTTTCTTTGGTATATTATTGTGCACATTCTTGCACTGGGCCTTACAGGCTGCTATAACAATGAGCTGGCAACAGTAGACTACCTGTTTCTAGATATCCAAGCCTTCTTTTTCTTTACACACATCATCATTATATGGAATATATTGAATAAATGAAGTTTAGCATTTTTGTTATACAATACCTGAGGGCCACCATGGGTCAAGATCGACTTGAGGATGGTTAACAACCAAAACCTGTATAAATGGATGCATGGTCACTGACATACAATTCTTGGTCGTTGACATACAATGATGAAGCACATAAAGAAAAAAATGAACATAAAACTAAGGGAGACAAAGCAAGAGATCAACAAGTTTACTTTTTAGATGGATGGAATCAATTTATACTGTATAACAAAAATGCTAAACCTCATGTATGCAAAACAAGGGAACGGGAAGAATCACAAACAATCACACTGTGGGCAAAGATATTACAAAGAGTTCAGTTTCAGATCAGTTTGAAACACTGGTATTGTTATTTTGCCCTTCTATTTACTTTCTATTTTTCACTTTCTCTTTTACATCTTAATTTAAATTATTATATCTGATCCTCCACACCCCATGAAAACAATAATACCAAAGAAGGGGCGGAATCTAGTTGAGTGAAACAAAAACAAAGAAGTGGGGGGAGGTGAGCAGAATGCTTTTATAATCTGATACAGCAGCTTAAAGAAAGACTGTAATGACACACACACCCCAAAAAGGGGGGAAGGACCAATCATGCTTTTAAAATATTTTGTGCTGCTTGCAATTTCAGGTTGAAGTGGCTGATTTCCTCTATGACAGTACTTTAAATAATGTGTCATATTGTCAAAATCTAAAACTAGATAGGAGCAGAGTACTTTTTAAAACTATAAAGGCAAAGCATTCAAAGAAGCTCAAAATTTAATTAAGCAAAACATTAGATCAGTTAAGTCTAAATGGTAATATAAAATATTAAGGTAAAACATGTATTAGTGTGAGATTTGCATTTTTATGAAGTATGAATCACAAAGAAATAAAAATGCTGCTAAATTTCAGTTAACTCTTTTTTAACTCTTGTTTCCATGGCAATGCTGACAGTAAGTTTGCATGGGATATAAGATATGGATTTTTTTTCTTCTACAAAACAATTTAGCTGAGAAGTGGCAGCATCATGGCCTCTTTTCAATTTTCTAATATGCCTGAAAGGCACAAAAAAATAAGCCAGCAGAAGTCATTGACTGGAAAAAATGCAGTTGTTGAGTCCCTCTTTTTAGTCTTCTAGCTTGTGGTATGCTTTTAAATGAGAATACTTGCAAACATCTCCCACAGCATTTTAATTGTCAGAAAGAGGTCTTGTCTCTTTAATCTGCAGTCCTTACATAGATCGATTAAGGAAGCTTTTAGCAACATTAAACCTTAGTGTGGGGATCATTTGAAATTCCTGTAATAAGGCTGCCTACAACATAAGCACTTGAATCTTTTTCTTTTTCATTCTAGATCTAAGAAGAACTGCTCAACTCCCTAACGAATAATCAGGGATTGAGGTTTCTAGGCTACAAAATCTTGTGGCAAAAAGGGGGGCTGGTATCCACCCAAATCAATACTGTATTACTCTCCCCACAGGCAAGAGATGCTGGGTCAGGAAAATCATGAAAAATTCATAGCAATGGGGGTCAAGTCATCCATAAGACAGAGAAAATAATGCTATATCTAAAGATCCCTTGAGCAATCAAAGACACTTTACAGATTTCACCATGGATAAGTGCTGGTTTGTTTCATCGATGTGCCATAATACTGTTCCTGTCTTATTTCTGAAAGTAAATGAGGATGTTTTGATCTAAATTTGCTATCTTTCTTATTTACTATGTTCACTTCCCAGCACCCATATTAGTTGCTCACAGAACAATTCCAACTGTTTTCTGCTTAAAAGGGGAATAACTCACCAAGAAGGAGTGCTTTTCTAAGTGCATATTTCTCAGTAGCAATAACTTAATTTGATTGTACAGAGAAAGAGCCTATGAGTTCAGTTTTCCAAAACAAAACAAAACAGAACAGAACAAAACAAAAAACACACAGTCCCTCTCAGGTCCAAAATACACTGCAGAAATAATCCAGTTTGAGACTGCTTTAACTGACCTGCTAGGGAATTCTGGGAGTTATTTTGTGAGACATTTAGCCTTCTCAGACAATAAACTGAGAAGGCTAAATTCCCTAGCACTGAGCCAGGGTAGTTAAAGCGGTCTCAAACTGGATTATTTCTGCAATGTGTTTTGGAGCTCACTTACAAACTCAAAGTTCTAAGCAGTGCTTAGAGGAAGAAGGAAATGTGCTATACTCATCAGCAGCAATGCAGTCGGCTTACCTTCCAAGTCTTAAAGGCAGATGAAAACATTAAAACAATGTAAAAGAGTAGCACATTAAAACAATCATATATAGTAGAATTTAAAAGGACAAAATGAAAACTGCATATTTTCATTGTACCTAAAGGGTTTGAGACTAGAAAATGATCACAACTTCAAGGAAAGTGGATTCCACTGCAGAAGCAAAAGAGATAAAAGTCTTCTTCTGTGTGGTTTCTTCTAACGATCTTAACATCCAGGCAAATTTATAAAAAGGCAGACAGGGCCCAAGCCATTTAAGGATTTAAAGATGCACACCAACACCCTAAATTGAGCTTGTCAATGAGTGCAGTTTTTTCTATATTAGGATAAAACAGAGCTGGTACTTTATACTAATTAATGGTTTAGCTATGTTGCACCAACTGACATTCCCAGATATGCTGTAAGAGTAGCCTCATGCTGAGTGCACTGCAGATATGATATAATTAAGTCATGGATAACTGTTGCCAGGACAGGTTGATTCAGAAATGATAGCTTACATACAAAATCGAGTTGTACAAAAGCACACTGCTGCCACTAGGAATCAAGAAGTACCCCTAGACTTGACACTCACAAAGCATTAGGGATGGGACTGAAATTCAATAATTTAAGAACTAATAGGGCCATGAAATCTGCCTCAAGTTCGTGGTATAAGCCATCTATCAGACTGGCAGCAAGTCTAAAACTAACTAAAAGGTTATTTATCAATGGTAACGGAATCACATATTATCACCTATAGTTCAAGTCCACCAAAATGGGACACGAACTCAAAAAAATGCTTTACTACATGAGGTCCAGATACTGAACTAGAACATGTCCATGTTACCAGAGTAGACTAAAATCCTGAGCCATTCCTGATTGAGAGATCCTAGAACTGTGGTGGCGAACTTATGGCACACGTACCATCTTCCCTAGCATGCGGAGGGCGGGGAGGAGGAGGAAGAGATGCATGCCTGTTCCTCCTCCTTCCCGGACACTCCTGGGCCTTTAAATGCCTCTCTGGAGGCAGCTGAAGCCCAGGGATGGTGTGAGGAAATGAGTAGGAAGAGGTGCACGCCTGTTCCTCCTTCTTCCAGATCCTCTCTGGCCCTCAGATGCCTTTCCTGAAGCAGCTGAAGGCGGGGGACAGCACGGGGGAAGGAAGAGGAAAAGGCATGCCCCTGTTCCTCTTTTCCCCCTCTCCCCCATGGCCTTCAGCTGTTTCTGGAGAGGCAACTGAAGGCCTGGGAGGGCGGGGGGAAGAAACCCTGTCCCAGAAGTCCCACCCTTGGAGGGCAGAGGTCCCACCCTGGCACATGGTAACACTCAGCCCTAAAAGTTTCGCCATCACTGTCCTAGAACACTAAACAACAGCAAAGATGAAATCACACCATCAGACTCTTGATAGGGGACTATCAGCAACAGAAGAAAACCCTACAGCTATGCAGCAGATAATTGGGCAGAGTGCTGAAAGTTCCATCCAATCAATGAGACAGAGCTTTTACAGCAAAGCAGAGTTGATTTCAGTCAACAGAGAAGATCAGTCACAAGCAAGAACTGTAATACACAGATATAACAATGCTAATACTGATATAAGCCCCAACCAAACTTTCTAGCAATTTTATCTGTCTTGTAATACATATTGCTAGAAGTGATGGTAAATCTTGATTTTCCTAGTTCCCAATAGATGTCAGGAACACTGGATCAGTTTTTCATATTATAGCTGTCATGACAGTTGGGAATTTTCCATCCTCCTGTGACAGGAAATTGTAGCTTTCCTCTAAAATATGTGCAGCGTGTCAGGAAATTGGACAGTTTTCCAGATACAATGCAACTGCTCCAAAAACTATGCAGCCTTGCTTAGTAACTGTGTACTTGCAATCTGCCCTCCCCTTCTGACTGCCTCGCTGTCTTCCCCATCCCAGCCAAGCCATCTGGCACACCTCCCAACCATCCCCCTGCCCTGGCAGGAAAGGGAGGAGAAGCCCATGGCTGACCCTGGCACCACCAGCATCTCCTTTTCCTTCCCAGCCAGCACCCCCGCCAGACCCTGAAGTAGTAGTTCGGAAGATGCGCAACATGTTTTGTAGAGGACTTTTGTGTTATATGGGTCACAATCAGTAGTGTGGATCCAGTACTATGTGCTGTGGCAGCCTAAGGAAGCCTGTGTAGGCTATGGGAGAAGCTGCTAACATGCACTGTGTAGTGATTTTATATCATTGCCTTTTTAAAAGAGGTTGAACAGGCAGGGCAGATTCCATGACAGTTGATTTTACAGTAACTATGGTAGCTCTTTTAGGGTACCAAGGTATTGGTGCAGATTTTGCTCAATCTGTTTGAATTTATTTGAATCTCCCTGGACTGGAACATATCACAGGCATTTGCTAACTGTTAGTGATTTACTTGTACTGTTCCTACAGGAGAAGGCTGGAGCTGGAGGGAAGGCAATCTGACTTCTAAGTCAATCTTCATAGGGCTGCTAACCTGTGCATTTATCAAACTGTATTTTGGATCAGATAGAGTTCTCTCTTTTAAGCTGCTTTTTTGTTAAAGGAACAATTCCCTTCCTTGCACTGCCTTCAGACTTTTAAAAACTACATAGTGAAGGGAACATTTTAACTATCCAACTCCAGTACATATTGCCTAGATATTTCAATATTCCCTTTGCATCAGGACTTTAGCTTTGCTCATCAAACTGAATCAAGTATCAAAAGACACCATTTTAACTAATTATTTAAACAACTATCCCACGAATAAGAATCAATACATTTAACATTGAACTGAGAAATTGTGTTGATTTGTACTCGGCTGACTGTGTACTCGATTTGTACTCGGCTCATACTGGTTCTTTTCAAGCTACGGCCAAAATCGTGCATCATGGAGACACAATATACCGTATTTTCCGGTGTATAAGACGACTGGGCGTATAAGACGA
>CM034706.1:195891999-195903250 GCA_020142125.1 Phrynosoma platyrhinos | reverse complement strand
GAGACCCTTTCCCAGGGTTAAAAAACCGTCTTATATGCCAGAAAATACAGTAACATTTCTGCATGCAGAACTATGCAACATCTCCCTTCTCACCCCCCCAACCCCAACTTTTAGCCACAGAAGCCCCACTCCACAACCATGTAGTGGCAAGTGAGTAGCAGTAAACTATATCCTTATAGCCAAACACAAAACAATGCCATCATTTGCCAGGGTACATAGCCAGATATTTCTCCAATGCTCTCTGCTCTCCATCAATCATCAAAGGACTATGGAAGAAGGGCTCCTCATTCTAAAAGGTGTCTTGCATGATTTGGGTTGTTTTGTGAGGATGGCAAGAGAATTCCCACCTTTGCAACAACCAAAAACATGATTTATGATAGCATATTAGATTTACACTATTGTAAATCAATTATAGGATGGCAACCTATAAGTATTTATTCTCTCCTTGGCCTGTTCTCTATAATTTTAAATAGAGCCTACACTTACAGGTTTCTCAAGATGTGCTAAATAACCTCAGTTTTGAAATTCCTAACGAAAGAGATGCCTAGGTCTGAAAGGCAAAATTGGATGGTGTACGGAAACAAAATCTGGCTTTGGCTCTGATGACCTCTTGCCTCTGCTTTTTGCCTTACTAGCAGCTACCACTGGAAACAGCTATATTGATACTTCAAGGTCTGACTTTGATAATCAATTAAGTAAGAATTAAGACCAAATTCCATGCAATTCTGATTTTTAATTTGTACAGTCTAATAGCAGAGAATGGGGAGGGTACAATTTAGATATGGGAATCAGCATGTGTAAAAGTATTCAAACAGCACCTCTGCCTCTGAACTTCAACTGTGGTTTCTTTTTGGCAGTCAGCAAGAAAGTTTTGGGGACAGATGTTGACCTTATAAAAGCAGTTTTACTATAACAAGAAGGGAATTTTTAACATAGTTCTTATAGGCTTAATCTTAATTATATAACTTCGATAAACTGTTATCCTCACACAAAATATATTCTGCTGATGCTGCAAAATTTGCATTTTCATTAGATTTGAACATTCACCACCTAATGTCATAAATTTGTTCTTTAATTCCCCTGAGTGTTTCAACTTATTGAATGCTATTTGCTTTGTATTATGTTGGCAGAAAATCTGCAGTGAAAATGCTGTCAATATATATTCATAGCTAACATTCATAGCTAACATTGTTAACTAAAAGCAGTATTATTTTTCTATTGTAAGCTGTCATATATGTTTGGCACCCTGTTGTGAATGTCAAAAATGTCAAAGGACGGAATAATATATTTTCTTAAAAATTTTGGTGATACAGTGTCAAATTTTCTGCTTTATAAAGCATCCTGTTTATGTAAACCATTACAATGTACCAAGAAAAGGAAAGCCTTTTTCATACTATTTTAGAGTCCTGAGGCACTATCCATAGTCGTATAGGCATTACTTTAAAATATATCATATGACAGCATAACTATAATGCATCTACATTCATGAAAGCTGCTGTTATACTTCTTATATAAGAAATTTCACAGTTATAAAGGCATTAAATATTTAAAAGGCATTATACATTTGGGAACTGAAACTTGCACTTTTAAAGAGATAACCTCTCCTTGGGAATGTGACACAAAAAGTCAGAATTCTAATTTTTTCTATCTCCAACCATGAAGCTTTTAAAACCAGGACTGCAGTTTTAAATCTAGGCAAACCCCAATGAGTTTGATGATGCAAGTAAGTATGTGCAGGACTACAGCCTTAAAACACAGGGCTATTCATTAAATTAATGTTTCTGATTTTAAAACAACAGTAGAAATCTCAATTACAAATAAGACATAGCTTTTGTTAATGTAATTTTTTTTTAAAGTGCAAGAAGAGTATGAGGAACATGCGGCTGGTAACTATGTAAGCTTCAGACTCCCTTGACTTCCATCCCTGCTTTTAAATGCTGGCTAATAGTTAATTCATAGCCACAATCAGTATTGGTTTAAATCTTACCATGAAAAAAGAACAATGGAGGGAGATAGCAAGGATGTCAGAAGAAAATGCAGGGGATGTACAGCAATTTACAACAAGGGCCTGAAACAGATGGGCCAAATAAAGTAGCTTCTGGCTGCTTTGGGGATGTGGCGTTTAGATAACATGCATCCCCAACGCAGCTCTAAGACCACCTAAGGCAGCATGAATCTGCCAGAAAAATGAGCAACAAAAAGCAGCTCCTGATGGTGGCCTGTTTGGAGTGAGCCATCTGATCGCCACAGTCCCGGAGCGATTGAGTTGGAGAGATCTCAAGCCACTCCTTTTAGCCTATCTGCCTCGCCCCATGGTTACATTTTAAAAGCAATATAACAATTTACTTGCATAGTTACTTTTAGTATGTTTATTATATTAACTGTTTCTAGTTATATTCAGTAGTTGCCTTTAAAGGCATTTTGACAAAAATTTCTCAGTTTTACGTCATTCTCTTATCAATCATAAAGGTTTTTCCCCCCTCCAAAAATTAATAGCAAGCAACAGGGAGGAGAAAAAAAGCAGTGTAACAGTGTTCTTTATTTGCTTTTGGTGTATTTCAATCCTTTTGAATTTTTAAATTGTTTATATTCATTTTCTATTTATGTAGTCATTATGTGATTTATTCTATGTTGTACTGTTCTATTTCACTCTTTTTTATTTTTGTGGGGGGGGTTTTGTATGTGAATAGCCTATAGCCTATGTGAGAATAAACTACAACATTTTAAGTAAAGTAACAACTTAGATTGTTTAACTATAATAATGAATAACAGGAATGAGTTACTTTTTAAAATACTGCAATGAATAAAGGACAAATTACTTTTGGAAAGTAACTTTTCTGCCTCTGGGCCACAATTATGAATTAAAATTGTCCAAACATCCCCAGCATCTTTAAACATCTTTCACATAATAAGTTTCTAATAAACTTATTTATAACTCATAACTATGCATAGTAAACCTATTGTTAGGCATCTTTTTAAAGGAGTTGTGGGAATCATGCAGTCTTTCAGATGTTGCTTAACTGCAGCACCCAGCATTCCTCTCCAGTGGATGTGCCATATAAGATTAATGGAACTTGTAGTCCAGCAACATCTGGCTACCCACAGTATTCCTGTTTCTTCCCGTGGAAAGTCAGCCATATTGTTTATTTATTAGGTCAACCCAAAAAAGAGAAATTTTCATGTGCTAACTTTTGAAACAAATTTTTTCTCATCAGGCAAGGATATTTAAAAACATGCAAGGTGATATTAGAAAATATGGTATTTGATTTGTGTAATTTGCATGTTGTCTGGAGATGGTAAAGAATTGAGAACTTCAGACTTGCAACTTAAGCTAATCAAACAAATCCAAAGGTCCTGGGTATACTCAGAACAAGGAGGGGTTGTAAAAACAGAACAATAAAATTTGATTCTCAGTTTGAAAATAACAAAAGAATCACTTGAAACAGCATACTTGTCTCCATCCAGTTTGTAACTCTTTGTTAAAAGAGAGAAGTGAGTTGCAGCATTTATTTACCTTCTGGGAAGCATTAGGCCATTGACAATTTTTAATTCTTCATTCAATCAATCCCTCCCCAACAAATATGTTAATGTGTGCTTTACACAGAAAGATAAATTAAGACAAATGCTTTCAGATATTTTATTTATAGTTTTTATTCAAATCTGCTAATGTTTTCAGGATTATACTTTAACCAGAAAATACTTAAGATATTTAAGAGTGTTATATACATTTAGTAAAAATTAAACCCAAATTAATTTCCCCTGTAAAAAATGGAAAATCTATACAGATTTTTTTTATCAGGCAGCACCTAGAGAATCTGTTTTTAAAAGTATTTAACAAATGGGATCTGTACCTAAATTCAAGCTTTAAATGTGTTACTCTTATTTCTCAATCATGTTTCCAAAAATATGACAAGTGTATTAAACTTTTTCTTTGAGATATAGTAGTTCAATTGGAACATTTGATACTAATAATATGTGGGGTGTTTGCTCTCAGAGCCCTGGCAAGGCTTTATTAAATAAACTCATCACAGATTTCTACAGAAACCCTATGAAATGTAGCATTATGCAGATGCTACCAAGTCTCTAACCCCTTCACAGATTCAGTTTTCAGTACAAAAGGCACTAACCATAATGACAATGTGATGAATGCAAATTTGCTCACGTTTATCTTTGCTTGCTTATGAGGTTTTGACAATGTAGGTACACTTGTGACTCATGTCTTTGTTTTGCAAAATACAGGGTTTATGACAGGATTAAAACACAATTCAGTTCCATTTTGAAATGAAAATGGGAGAAGTATCTAATATTGGGTTTTTTAGCAGAATTCTTAAGAGCCATCCATTATAGTGTGTGATGATACTTTGGGCTAGCAAAACAATTTAATATATATGATCAATCCCTTCTAAAATAGAGATGATTAGAGATAAATTTTAGCCAGAGCTGAGATGTGGAATATACATGTGAGTTCATTTCTGAACCTGTTATAATTTCTGGTGAAGTTATAAGGCAGAATTAAGCAACTGGAGACCCAATGGTTAGAATTGGCTACTTGAGTACTATCTCCCAGATGCTAAGTGATAAAGGAGATAATAAGAGGGGATGCCATTCACTTCTGCAGCACAAAGGAAGATTCCCTTCTAAATGACATCCCCCCTCCAAAAAATTTTGCTGACTAGAGTTCTAGTCCAAACAATGTCACTGGAAGAGGATTAGAGCAGAATATATCTCCAATAACTATGTAGCAGGTAACATGGCAGATACATAGCAGCATCTGTTTCTGTCACCGCTCTTCCCATATCACACTATAAAGATATGGCAGGCACCTCTGTAAATCCAGGGTGAATCAGCAAAGGTTGCTAAAAAGCAGCATTCTTACCCCAATTGTGGCTAGGAGATGATGAAGCCACCACCTGCTTCAACATCTTATTCCCATTTTTTTGGCTTCAAAAACCCATATTCCATGTACCCTGAAGAGAAATGCTTTATAGCTTGAAAACCAAAACCTTAAAGAAAGTTTCTACCTTAGGCCACACCAATAGCTGCCATCTGCTTACAATAATGAGCTCCTCTTCACTAAACTCATTATAGTTCTAAAATAGAATGAAAATATTTCAGGCCATTCCTCAGTTTGTAAGGAAGCTTATTTCATATATGTACATTAACTTATACCTTCTGATACAAAATTAAAGGCCATATATTTAGCAGGTAAAATTAATGCATTGGCAATAACTTTGCTGGTCAAATACTAATTTTATTGCTCTGAATCTTAATGCAGAACATAAAGATAAAAAAAATAATGATCACCAAGGACCTTCACAAGTTCAATCTAGACAATGAAGAAATAGAAGCAGTAAAAGAATTCCCATACCTGGGATCAAACATTGATAGAAATGGGGACTGCAGTTAGGAAATCAGAAGAAGATTAAGAATGGGGAGATTGGCTATGAATGAACTAGAAAATATTCTAACATGCAAAGATATACAGCTCAGTACAAAAGTTAGAATCATACAAGCCAATGTCTTCCCAATTACCAATTATGGATGTGAGAGCTAGACAGTTAAGAAAAATGACAGGAAGAAAATCAATTTATTTGAGATGTGGTGCTGGAGAAGAGTGCTGAGGATCCCATGGACAGACAAAAGGACAAACAAGTGGGTTTTAGAGCAGATCAAATCGGAAACTTTCCTAGAAGCCAAGATGACCAGATTGAGACTGTCATACTTTGGACACATCATGAGAAGAGAGGACTCTTTGGGAAAAAAACAATAATGCTGAGGAAGGAGGAGAGAAGTAGGAAGAGAGGAAGGCCACATGATAAATGGATGGACTCTATTAAGGAGGTCATGGGTATTAAGGGGTTGCAGGAATTAAGCAGAGCAGTGGAGGACAGAGGGTCTTGGAGATGTCTCATTCATAGGGTCACCATGAGTCAAGATCGACTTGCGGGCAGTTAACAACAACAAAAATCTTGTTTAAAATTTTGTTTCATAGTTGTACATTTATGACACATTCAACACATTGACTTTGCATCACTTGTTCATTCCCTCATATCAAATTAATAGTTTCATTTGTATAATAGCTAAATCAGGTTATTACCATTATCTACCACATATCATACCTATCCATATTTCCAGGACATCCAGGAAAACATTGAGGGCCATTGCTTGCAAAGAAACCTATGTGCCATCCTCTACCTATGTGCCATCCCCTATTTTGCCTCTCTGCTCCAAATTGTACGATGACAGAAATCCTGAATTCCATCCAACTGTCAGAATTACAGGCAGCCACTATAACAGCAAGGATAGAAGAATACAGTATGAGGGAATCATTAAAGATTGAAAAGGAAGGGGAAAATATGGTTGAATAACCATCTTCTCTAATGTGATGGAATTGTCCTGGCAATTGCCACTTACCAAAAACTAGTACTAAATATGGGTGGGTTGAGACATACACTAAAAACAAGTTCTTAAATAGAAAGAAAATTAAATGTGTCACTGATACTACAATAATCACATCACAGTATCTTTTTGTTTACAGCATTTAGAATTCTTGCTTGACATTCTGATTGACAGATGTCAGGCTAGGAAATTAAACACACCTGGCTATTCAGATTCTACTGAACAAACATCAGTGTTACCATCAGAAATATAAAATATACTTATTGTCAATTTCATTCATTTGACTAGTGTGATATTCTTACAGACATTGGAAATAAAGCATGTGAATTTTACACAATTCAGTCTAATCTAGAACTGGCAAAACCATTTCAGAGTATTCCTCGCCTAAGAAATCCCTAGGAAATTTATGGGGTTGCCATGAGGCAACAGGCAACTTGAAGGCACATGCACACAAAACACACACCCATGGTAATTATATTCTAAAGCTTTAATATATTATGGAAACTCCACAAACTCACTGTGAATTGAATATTAAGCATTACTGAGTCCAAATCTGTCTACACCCAAACATTTCCTACTTGAAAGATTAATAACCTATTAAGTTATAATCGAGGGCAGCTTTTGGGCCCAAAATTATGGATTTTACCATGACCCATGGATAAGTTAAGGGTAAAACTTGGAGGTTCCTTCAGTGTGTGTGTGTATGTGTGCATACAGCAAGAGAGACTCTGAGGCTGTTTGTTTCAACTTTGATTTACTTTGTGTAAATAAGTCACCCTGGGATTTTGGGGTCAATTTTGGGGCATAAATTTTTAGACTCATAGACAAGTATATACGGTAGATATCATTGGTCCCCTATTCAGTGTACTAATTCAGAAGCAGAAGTCACAAGTAGAAAAACTACTTAGAATGAACAGAATAATACTTGTACATCTTTTCACTCTCCATGTGAATGGATTTGGAGATGGAAAGAATATAAGAATTTCCAGGCTGAAAAACAGGTTCACAACAGACAGGAAACTTTGTGGAAAGAAATATAGCAAGGCTTTTGGATAATTTTTTGCTGATATTTAAAAGTCCTAAATGTTATGTAGGAATTATTCACAGAGAAAAATAGATAACGTTTTTGCACAAAAATATGTTTAATGAGCAAAACTGGGTTTTCTGCATGGAAAATACAGGCCAAGATCCTACATTGCTTCAGCATAGTTTTCAGTGATTTATACCCACCACAATCCTGTACATATCTAGTCCTTAGTTAAGACTTAGTCCCAGATGAGGAACTGTATATTGTCAGACTTAAATATTTAGTGACATTAAAGTTAACATCCTATTTTTAGTTATGTAGCCTTAAATACCATTAATTTCAGTCTCATTTAAACATGAGTAACTGTGCTTTGGATAGGAGCTTATATGTAGCGATAGAGATATATAAATACATACAGCTGCCCCTCCCAATTTGTGGGGGATCCATTTTGGACCCCACCACCACCATGAAAATGGCAGCTCGCTAATATTGGAGCCCCACTGAAACTAATGGTGTGTGCAGCCATGGTGCACACGCGACCATTTTAAACACAGGCAATTGTCCCTCCCTGCGAAGAGAGAGATCGTGGACTCGAAGTCCACGAACAGTAAGAGACAACTGTAATCAAAAATATATATGATCAGTGTTGGTTATCTAAAGTTATTGTAATTATATTTACAAAAAATAAAACATGTAAGGTATATGCAAAGTAATATACTTATATACTTATTTAAATAAATAGATCCTACCTTTTTAGTTTTCTTGATCTTCTCTCAGTACCACTGCAAAACTCCATTTTCTGGTTCAGTGATTTGACAAGTTGTAAATCCTAGCATTCAAAGGCAATTGCCCTACCCCTTAAGGCTGTCACATTCTTCAAACATCACTTTCAATCCTACATTCATTATTCATAATTGTCCATTATTAAAACTCCAGCCCTTTCACAAGGTTAGCTTTGGATAGATTTCTGCTTCTAGTGGTTGTTCAACTGTCTAGGTCAATTTAAGAATTTCAATTCTATGATCTTTTAATTGTGAAATATAGCAAAATGCAAAATATTTCTTTTGCATTACTCAAATGGAATAATTTTTAAAGAAATACACAAGATTGGATCCTAAGATAAGCTAAAGGAACTTATGGAAGGAAAATGTCCAGTCATTCCCTTCTTGCAGCTTCTGTACCCTGTAAAATATCCACTCAGTTTTGGACTCAGTGTCTCCTTGGAGCCCATAGTTCAAGAGAGTTACTTTTTCATAACAGCCAAGTTTTTGGCTGTTATGAAAAAGTAACTCTGACCCATCCTGAGTATTTCTTGCAGGATCATGTATGCTGCGATTTGTCCCTTGAGTATATAAGACTTTGGGGATATAAGAAAATTTGGGATCATTTTATTTTCTATTCCCAAATTTTCTAGAATTATGTAATACATGCACTCAGTAAAATGCATACACACAACTAGAGTTCAGGATTATCTTGAGACACCTATATACACTATGTGCATGTAGTACCTATACAATATATTTGTTTTTGTAGTTAAGCAACCTGGGTTATTTTTATTACACTAAGCCTATTTTAATGCTCCCCAGTTAACAAGTGACTATCACAGTACAGGCATATAAGAGAGACCCAGAGTGATATCATGTAACCATTTAGAGACTACTGTTTTCCAAGTATTGGGTAATTGTATGGCTTGGATCCAGACTTGGGGCATCCCAAGTACAGAGCTCCATTCAAAAGATGAGTCTTTTGGCCAGAAGATGGAGGGAGACATGACTTTTGCCAATTTCATGTTCCATGCAGATACCTGGACACTCCCTCAATTCTAGAGGGAGAATAGTGATGGAAGTGGCTGGACAGTACCACTGCTATTTAGTTTACTAATTAGTTTAATAACTAAATAACTAATTAGTTTACTACCAAATTGATACAAGTATAACTGTAGTCAATTGAACTTACTCCCTGTAAGGAATTTAAAATCAAGATGGTTAGATTCCTACAATACTTAAGAAATGATAACTTAATAATTTAGAGAACATATGGTAGTGCAGTTGCTGAGTCACTATAAAGCGCTATTTCTATCACTTCAGCCACAACAGGTCAGTGCGCTAGAGAAGCAAAGAAAGTGACCATAATAGAAAAATAAGGACTGCTGGACTTGTTACAAACCCATGAAAAGACCTATGCCAAACACATGAAAATTAGCCTCAAACAGGAACCAGAAATCACTTCCAGTTTTATTTTTACCCACACAGTGACCAATTTTCAGGGGGCTGCAGCCTACTACCAAAAATTGTCCCCATGACATCTGCAGTTGCCCACTTTTGCTGTATAAGGTGAAGGGTAGCTTGTGCAAGTAGAAATGTCCATGACAAAATGTGTACAACTACTACATGTACAAGATAAAGTACAACGGAAGTGAAATGTAACTCTGCCATCATATTTTCCTAATTTTTCCTATATATCACAATTACAGGATCATAGAATTAAAACTTTTAAAGGGAGTTTTATGTGACTGCAATTACAATAACTTTAGATGCTACCTAAACTGATCACATATATTTTGATTATATAATTACGCATTTTACAAATAGTCTCCTATCCAAACCATGCTTAAATTACACTGAAATAAATGTTATTTAAGACTGCATAACTAAAAATAGGATGTAAACTTTAACATCACTAAAATGTTCTTAAGTAAAGTCTGCAAGTGTACAGTTACTCATCCGGCAGTAAGTCTTAACCGAGGACTAGATATGTACAAGATTGTGGTGGGAATAGATCACTCAAAACTATTTTGCAACATGTTCAGTAAAGAGACTTTAAAATTTATTTTGTTCAATTACAGAATTTAATAAACATAAAACACATCACTTTACATATTGCTAAAATATGTAACATTTATTTAATACATCTAGGTTGCAGTGTCTGATGGTACCCAGCCCTGGATATTGTTAAGGTCTGATTACTTTCATGTAGGACTCATTTTAACGGATATTTGAGAGATGAAAGGTAAGATTACAGAAAGACACATTATAAAAACAGGCCTCTTGAGTCAAAGTTGATAGTGAACCTATTCTTCTTCATGTACACAACTATGAAAACAAATATCCTGTGAACTCTGTATATATCTGTATCTCGTCAAAGGATCACAGTTCTCATTGAAACTAATCCCCATTCATCTTGTGCTTGTATAATTTGATCATTGACTAAGGTACAAACAGGAGAACAGGACCAATGATCTATAGCACACTATGATCAGACAACATATTCATTTTTTCTTGTAAACTGATATGGTTGTCATCATATTAAATAGGAATAAAAATATTGACATGGTGATTTTAAAATACTAAATCATTCTTCTATTAACTAAAATTATATTTTGGTTATGGGGTATATGGGGGAAGTTATTAATGTTTTTAACATTTATAATAATAATAATAATAATAATAATAATAATAATAATAATAATAAATTTTTTATTTGTAACCCACCCCTCTGTTCGGCAATATGGGCGGCGTACAACAAGGTTAAAAAGACAACAGTTAAAACATTCCTTCATCCCACACCCTAGCCCTCCCACCCCTTAAAACAAAATTAAACTGCAATGGAATTAAAATCAGATTAACACATATAAAATACAATAAAATCAATATTTGGCTGACATGCCATGGCGGGAAAAGGGGTAAATAGCAGATCACCTCCAGTTAGCCAGGTGGTTATTCTGTGAAGGCCTGCCAGAAGAGATCCGTCTTTATTGCCTTTTTAAGACAGATCTCTTCCGGCAGGCCATTCCATAGTCTGGGAGCAGTTGCAGAAAAGGCCCTC
>CM034706.1:195865016-195891899 GCA_020142125.1 Phrynosoma platyrhinos | reverse complement strand
CTCATGTCCAGATAAGGGTGCAGTTGGCATATCAGCCGAAGCTGATAAAATTATATATGTAATGTATAGGTATTATATAGAGAGCCAGTATGATGTAGTGGTTTGAGCATTGGGTTATGACCCTGGAGACCAGGTTTCAGATCCCTGTTCTGCCATGGAAGACCACAGGGTGGCATTAGGCAAGTCACACTCGCTTGGCTTCAGAAGGAAGAAAAGGCAAAAAAAAAAAAATCTTGCCAAGAAAAACCCATTATAAGTTCACCTTAGGGTCATCCTAAATTGGAAATGACTTGAAGAAACACAACAACAACAACAAACAACAACAAATATATTAAGCAGAAAGAAAATCTTAATTGGAACACAATTAGTACTGACAACAGGTAATTGTCTACTAGTACCATAAGAAAATGGCCATAAAACAGTGTAAATCTCTATGGAAATGGGAAAATTCTTCAGTGGAGAATTTTAGGCACAACACTAATCATAAGCATGAAGAAAAGAAAATACAAGCTGCTTTAAATTATTTGGAAGAAGAGCAACATATACATTTAAGAAATGAATACTTCTCCTGACCTCACATTTCATAACCTATGACTTTTCCAGCCCAGCAAAGCAAGCTCTAAAGTAAACTACATGAACAGCAGGCATGCATCTTGTAAGACATCAGTAAACTTGTACTCCAGCAACTTGGTAGCAACAGCTTACATAAATATTTTGCTTTCCACTCTCAGAAGAGTTTTAACTTTTTTAGAAGCAGAAACATAAACTTTCTCACAATTTATAGTTTCTTTGGAACCCTATGTAAATGAGAACATGTTTTCTTGCTTACAATCAATTAACAATTTGGTTCCAAAAAAACCATTTTCCCCATGTCTCCTATGCTCTACTTCAACTACCATCAACTCTTATAATTGAGTATCGCTGAATGAGAGTTCAGGAAATCTTGCCGAATACTTACACAGATTTCATTCTTTTATCTCTTGTTTTAAAAATTTTTTAAAGATTTTATGTAATTTTCAAGCATCCACCTGGATAATTTGTGCCTTTACACAAAAAATCCTGATTATATATATATTTAAAGTTACAACATCTATTAACATACATACAGAAGACCAGAAATGGTCACAAATGTATTCATATGCAAGTTATTTAGACCCCTTCTTTTAATGTTACTGGAATATTTGGACTATGTGGCATTCCATCTGTGCTCAGCAACACATGAAATATTTTGCTTCTAGTTATGAGACTGTCAATGCAAAAAAAAAAAAAGGCTTAATGGACACAAACAAGAGGAAAGTAAGAAGTGAAATATCGCAAGATGCTGAAAACATCCTAAATTCTTTCATAAGAGGCTTTGGGTAGAAGAGGAATCAGCAAAATATGTTTCATTCCTTCTGGCTATCAGCACAAAGAACATTTCTACAGAAATGGGTTTGGAATCAGTTCATATCTCCTAGGCCAGTGGTGCCAAACCTATGGCAAGCGTGCCAGAGGAGGCACTCAGAGCCCTCTCTGTAAGCATGTGCACTGTCACTCCAGCACAGAGTTCGCCACAGTTCGTTACTAGAAAGCCAGAGAAATGCGGTACTTTGTGATAAATAAGTAGGTTTGGGGTTGCAGTTTGGGCACTTGGTCTCTAAAAGGTTCGGCATCACTGTCCTAGACAGCCAACTAATTGGTCTGAGGCATGAAACAAGGAATAGTTTCAGGTCCAGTCCAGAGTCCATTCTGCTCAATTATCTTACATGGCCCCAGATATGGTGTGATAATTTTCCTTTCTGGAAACAAGTTTATTGTTAAATTAACTTGTACAATCCTTTAAACTGACAACATGATACCACAGATCTTCCATATTTCGGCTATGAAAAATCTAACAAGCTTCAAAATTATCTTGACAACTTGAACATTTTTAACTTTTTAACAAAAAAAAATCATTTTTTTTTTCATTTAAGTGGTACTTACCTGAGATTCTTTCACATTTTCAACTGTGAAGTTGAACCAGACTCGAAAACGTGGATTACATGTGTCAGGTCTGATGAACAGATCATACTCAAATTCAGTAATATGGTCCACACGCCCAAGGTTACCTAAAAAGAATAAACATCAAAATGTGGTGTGAGTTCAGAAAAATATCTAATGTGGCAAGGTCTTTGTTAGAATAAATTCTATCAGAAGACTTGATAAAACTGCACAGGAAATGCACATCTGGTACTTATCTCCAGGAGCACACATTACTGGTAAAATACATGTAAATCTGTTGTTAATTTTAGTATAGGCAAACCACACAGGTATCAGCTCACAGACCAATTAGCTAGCAAATCAAGATGATAAAATCTTGATACCAAAGCAAAACATTTGTACAGTGGGACCTCAGTATCTGGGGGGGGGAGATCTGTTCTGGACCCCACCACCACCGTTATCAAAATCAGCAGGACCTCAAGTCCCACTGTCTCCAATGGCAGCACAGCCACATGCATGTGCCACCACTGGGGGCAGTCCCTAATGGTGGTGCAGCCACATGCATACACTGCCATTGGGGACGACAGGTGGCTCATGAAATTGAGTCCTGTTCTTGGGAGGGAAAGATGTAGTACACAACAAACAAAAAGCTGATAAACATTTCAACAACATAATTTGTTTGTGCAAATGAGGTTACTGCATGATGGAAAGAGTTTTGAACAAAACAGACAATTAGGGGGAATAATCCTTTCATCAGTAATAATTATTGAAACAAAAACATTGAATTTTCAGTGGAATCCAGTTTTAACCATTCAGTTAATGACATAGGTCTTATTCTATTCTATGAACAAACCTTGTTTTACAGGCATTTAACCTTGTTTCCTCAAGGCTAATTTTCTTTTAAAAATATTTTCCACATCTCTATAACATTTTTATTCACTTTTTATAATACATAAATGAGTATTACTCCTCATTAATTAGAGATGAGTTGCTGTTTTCCTTCTTATAAATCATTTCAACAATAACAATTAAAATAATACCATGTAACATGCAACAAATTCCAAATGCAAATATCATAAATTAATATAAAATGACTCATAAAAAACTGTTATCATTTAATTTATGCTATGAACTTAACTATTCATAAAGTATTAAAACACAGTTCTTCCTGGAAAAGAAAGAAAACTTGCAGAAGGAAAGAAATCCTGCTTGAGTAAAAACTGCTAGCTACAGTTTTTAAATATGCCAACAATTATCATAAAAATGCAAGAAAACACAAGATATGTTAAGCAATCCTAAAATCTTCTTAAACCACACATTGTGCTTTTCTACAGAGAATTTTAAGATGAAAAATAGACCTTGAGGGTCTTAGACAAGCCTCAGGCAATATAAAGGAAAAGGTCAAACAGACTGCTAAAAAGGACTGTTATCTTCAGAACAACAACTTATCAGCCAGCTTGCAGCCCCGCTTATTTACACTTATTGGTCCCAGAGGAAGTGCACTTCAACACAGGCCAAGATTACTTTGTAATGAGTTTGCCAGAAATGGTAAAGGAAACTAATTTGTAACAATGTGCTGTTCTTTACACATGAACTTTTGCAGATACTTTTTTTTTTTTTTTGGTCCAGAAATGAATAACTAACTTCAGCCTCCCTAACAAGCAGTGAAAATAGAAGTGTACGCAAAAGACCAACTTTTAGGCATGAATGTGTTGAAATATCAGTAATTATCTATCTCAGCTGTCCATTACACTATTCATGATGACGATCAATTCCCCTGGGGTGGCTATACAGAATATAAATTTCAGGGGATGAATTTGCACACGTAAATTAACAGCATTTGGAAGTAAATAGGTTGCACCTGTCACAGATTAATAACAAAAGGTCAGGTGCCCCCATTTGCACCTAGAACACTTGGATATTGTGTGCCTTGACAAATATAATTCTGGCTTGACTAAATAGAGAAAAGTGAGCACCATGGAGAACAGAAGGATGAAAAGAATTAAACCTTAACTAAAAGCTCTCATAAATTCATTCTTCAAAATACAGAAGAAAGTAGACATAACCAAGGCAATCTCAGGTGTTTTTCAAAAGAAATACAGAAAGTAATCCTCTGGTTTTGTTAATATATTGCCAGATACTGAAGTACTATTTTCTGTCTCAACAATAAAAATATGGCCAAGAAGCAAAGAACAGAAAATCAGTAATACCTCTGCAGCTGCAATTTATATAAAACCCTTAAATAAAAGCAATCTGAAAACAGACTTGTAGAAATGCATTTTTCCCGGTAATTTACCCCCACAATACATTATATACATTTCCATTTTGTTTTGTTTTCCTACTATAAAAGGTATAGATAAAATGATGAGCAGCAATCAAATGCTATTTTAGACAACAGATATATAAAGGAGAAGGAAAATAAAAAAGAATTAAATAAAATTATCTGTTTTCAGACTCTTCAGAAAAGAATTATTAAAAAGCACGCTCTGGCACGATCCTCTTGAAGAAATATGTTCAGGGATGGCCATGTCAGCCATACAGCAAAATAAAACAAAATCCAAAGAAGACCCTTTGTTGGTTAACCAAAATGTGCAACACACATCATGCAAGTTTTCAAAGCTTCATCATCAGTCAAAGGATGTTTAAAATATCATATCGGAGGGGGGAAAGTGACAGTGTTGGAGTCAAAGGCCTACACTTTGTATCAGATGTTGTCTCTGATGTAGTTCAGTTTGTTTGGAGGGATCTCAATGCTGGCAGAAGCCACTATCACCCATTGGCTATGTGAGGACTGAGACAAGGGACAGTAAAATTTAAACTCCATGAACAGCTATAAAGTAACTCCCCTTGGGATCCAGAGTATCTCTTGTGAAGCCACAGGCTCCTTTCTTAGGCAGAGAACACTGAACCATAGAGGCTTTAAGAATGTTTTGAGTTTCTTGTTACAGCTTGAAAGTCATAAAACATCCATGTGAACTACACATAGGCAACTTTTTCTTTCACAAGCATGTGGTGCATGGCCCACTCCCATTCACCTCTTTTTTTGGCACCTCCTCAAAGGCTAACTTCCACAGTATGTTTTCCATGATAAAAGTTTTGTTTTCTCACTATTAACATTCCCAGTTGGGAGAGACTGTGCTAATTCACAGGCCAAGCATTTGCTTTCAATGGAGAGGGTGGAATTAAAAGAACATTTCTTCCAAATTCATAATTTGCTATCATAAAGCACATGTAGACATTTCTTAGAAATTTCTCAGACACCCAGCTACACTTTCTGTGAACTTATGATAGGGGAACCTATTCAAGGTTTTGTTGATTAATAAATGAAAAAGCAACAGTGAAACAAACAAATAGATCTTAATTATCTTCTCTTGACATGGGAGAAGATGTTCAGAGGAGGGCAACCAGGATCTGGAAACCAGACCCTATGAGGAATGATTTAGGGAGCTGGGTATGTTTAGCTTGAGAATGAGAAGACTGACAGCTGACAGGATTGCCATCTTCAAAAACCTGAAGGAAAGTCATGTGGAGGATAAAGTGAACTTCTTTTCTGTTGCTCCAGAGACTAGAACATGAACCAATGCATTCAGATGACAAGAAAAGAGATTCTGCTAAACATTAGGAAGAATTTCTTGATTGTACGAACTGTTCAAGAATAGAACAGACTGTCTTACAGGGTGGTGGACTCCATTCTCTGAAAGTCTTTAAACAGAAGTTGGAAGGCCATCTTTCAGGAATGCTTTATTTGTGTACTCCCTGGTGTTAGACTAAATGGCTTTTGCTGCCTCTTCCAGTTCCATTTGGAAAGAAGCAGTGGCTCCTTCTTTTCCATATTCAAAGAATTTTAAAGAATGTTCACCTAAATCTCATTCTTGTTGCCTAAGCATCCATGATGGAGTGGCAAGTGTACCAGCAGAAAACACAAGAGATTAGGATACATACATTTTGGGTTTTTATTCTGTTGTCATTCAGTCTCTTTTCTGAATTTCTAAAGCAAGCTTTGGTATTCATACTCCTATTAATTTATTCAATACAGCACCACCAGCATCTATGGAATTTCGTAAAGCATAAGAGAACAAGGACCATATCTTGTTTGCAGTTACTCATGTTAGCAGTGATTGCCAAACTCTGGCATTCCAGGTGTTTTAGATTGCAGCTCCCCAAATCCTAGACCCTTGGTCAAGATGGCTGAGGCTTTTCAAAGCTGAAGTCTAAAACACTTGAAGGACCAGAGTTTGGGAATCACCATGTTAGAAAAAGGTAAAGAATAAACCCAGTTTCTCTGACAGCATGGCAGGCTGGCACAGTGATTCATCCATTTGTCAAGCCAGATATCCATTTTATTTGCCTGTCGACAGCTAGTTTGGTGCATAAGAATGAGACATGTCCTAGGTGGACCTGGAAAGAATGCTCTTCTCACTTTGTTCTGCCCAATACCTTTTAACTTACCCTACCATGCTTCTTTCTCTCTCCTTCCGTGTGGACTTTGCAATGTTTAAGAGCATAGGTCCATGTCACAGGTGAGAGGCATTGTTTACGTAAAGTACGCAAACAATAAAAATCAATTATTAAATTGAATTCTTACCCAGCTGCTTCATTAGCAAATGACCATATATGAAAATTCTCACACTTCAATGGGAAGCTGGAATATTTCTTGGCACATAAAGAGAGATATAAAGGGATCGAGAGGAGAAAAACACGTCTGTTTAGTAAACAGTAATGAAGAATTGTCACATCCCACCTAGGGACTGTAGACTATAATACACTGCAGCTTCCTGGCTTCATGTCCTACCAGCTTAGTAATTTATTGCAAGCAGCAGCAGCAGCAGCAGCAGCAGCAGCAGCAGTTGTTGTTGTTTCTGTTGCTGTGTCTGACTTATGGCGACCCTAAGGCTCATGGGGTTTTCTTAGAAAGATTCTTCAGAAATAGATTGCAATTCTCTGAGACTGAGAAAATGTGACTTGCCTAAAGTCACCCAGTGGGTTTCATGGTTAAGCAGGTATTTGAACCTTGTTCTTCAGAGTCATAGTCCAATTCTCAAACCACTACTACATCACGAGAAGCCCAAATAAATTCAAAAACACCAAGTAGCATCAAGCATAAAAAACCAAAAAACCACCACAAACTTTTCCCACTTGATCTCTTTTACAACTTCCATAAAAAACTGCAGCTCCTCCTGTAACAGTTTTTGTATCAAATATAGTGTCAAGTACGGAATTGAAACAAACTGAAGGATCACAATGAGATTTAAGGAAAATTATGATGTTTTTGTATGGTTACTACTCTTTTAAGATATATTTGTATGTATAAAATTATATATACTTTTATTTTTCCTTTCCTATTTTGACTATGGATACTTGTATAATGCGGAACTCGAAATATTGATGGATGTGTTATATGGTGTGCTATTTTAATTAATATTTTTTATTAAAAAAGAAAAAGAAGGAAAAACTGCAGCTCCTGTTTACCGTCTGATTGACCAAAAGGCTCATATATTTGCAATTTAAATCCTATTTAGTTGTTATCGTGTTGCTGGTTGCTATCATGATATTTCTCTCAGCTAGCCCTTTAAAAAATTCCTGATTATTTTAAAATATCGACGTTTTGAAAGATATTGTGGTATTTTGGACTTATCTTTTGATTAGGGTTTTTTTTTTCCAAGTAACTAGCCTTTTCCTGTTATTTTATTTTACCAAATACAGAATCATTGTTTTATTTCAATGCATTTCGGTGTTTGCAGCAAATAAAACAGTAATCTTTTTCTGCAAATGTCAAGTGATATTTAAATGTTTTCCTCGCAGATAAATGATTATTAATATTAATGCAATGAAATTTCAATTTTTGTCCTTTCTTTGATATTTACAAATATACTAAAAATGTCAAAACAGTTTCATAGCAAAAGAATTCATTGGCCTACCATCTATCTTCCTATTACCATGAAAGGTAAAAAGAATAAAAAATGCCAAACTTAAAAAAAATGTGTTTGTAGCAAGAGGGACAGCTGAAAATTAAATTCATTGCCACTCACACATACACATATTACTTTCATATGTATAACTGCAATAGTGTAGTTCAATTTAATTTAAGCCTCATTTTGGAAATTTAAAGATTGCTTTAGTATAATGAAAGAATCATTGCTATTCTCATAATTAGCTGCTGCTGCTCTAAATGATAATAAAATCTTACCTGCACTATATGCAAGATCATAATTCAACACAGAAGGGGCTTCATATACAACTTTACAAAATTTCCAACATATGAAGGGCAGCAAACAAAACCAAAATTATGTAACTGTGCCCTGTCCCACTCTATGCCTTTGAGAGGTTTGATTTATCTCCATATTCTGTAACCCTTTAAATGTAATTTGCTGTTTAGATATAGATCTTAAAGACCTTCCATTTGAGGAGCTACAAGATTCACTGGAAGTTTTTATAAGCTGCCAGAGCAGCACTCATAATAAATATGCTGCTAGAATTTCTCCAATATGTTTGCAGAATGAATGAAACAGTTATGGGCGGGACATGAGTGGAAGAGGACAGGAACATGTGTGGGTATGTGCCTTCAAGTCGCCTGTTCACTTATGGCAACCCCATAATTTCATAGGGTTTTCTTAGGCAAGGAAGACTCAGAAGTGGTTTTGTCTGTCCCTTCCTCTGAAATATAGCCTACAATGCCTGGAATACATGCATGTTAAATTCCACATACCATCAATTCACCAACAGTGAAATTTTACTCTATGGGCTGACCAGGGCACAGAATCTTCCTCCCAGTAACTTCAATCGAAGGAGGGATATCCAAAAAACAGTGGTCATGATGTTAACATTGATCCACTTCATGTTGCCACAAAAGAGGATAGGGTGTGATATAATTCAGCTGACAATCATAGCACAGCTCCATCTCTACAGCCTTAGGTCATGCACATTGAGAGCTCAAAAGGAAAATTTCTGTATGTAGTGTATATTGTCCACATGGATGGAAAGTATTTGTGCACAAATGCAGACAAACTCTTTGTTGGCAAATGCCAGACAACCTAATCATTGTCACAGTGGGTGGCCAAACACTAATCAATACATTTGCAGTACAGAAACACTGTCTTGGCTCAAGCAAAGTCTTTCTCTACAACCCCTAAGGCTCTCTGCAATCTCTGCTGACATTCCCCACTAAACTTCACAGGTAGAGATTCTTTGATAGATGATTCACTGTAAGGAGAAATTCCTGAAGGAAGACATGTCTCTAAGGCTGTATCTGCACTGCAGAAATAATGCAGTCTGACACCACTTTAACTGTCATGGCTCCTTCTTATGGAATCTTGGGATTTGTAGTTTGTTGTGGCACCAGAGCTCTCTGATAGAGAAGGCTAAATGTCTCACAAAGCTAAAGATCCCAGAATTCCATAGCACTGAACCATGGCTGTTAAAGCAGTGTCAAACTACATTAATTTGGTAGTGTGCATTAGCCCTAAGACATACAAAACAGTAAGAGTATATTTAATATTTCTGTCCAAGAATCCTTGAGGCAGTCATATTTCATCAGTTCCAGAGTTATCTAGAATACATGTAGCCCATATTCAAAGTCAAAATGAACATTTTGCATTTTTATTGCTGTTGCTCAAGTTTCAAGTACTGTAATAACTCCCAAGAAACCTGCTTTACTTTTAACATTATTTTGTTGTTATGTGCCTTCATGTTAAGTCATAGGCTTTCATGGCCAGCATCCATAGTTTTTTGAAGGCCACATGCTAGATGGATGAACTTTATTAAAGAGACCACGAATATGAGTTTGCAGGAGCTGGGTAGAGCAGTAGAGGACAGGGGAGCCTGGAGATATCCATAGGGTTGCCATGGACCAAGACCCACGCAAAGGCAGTTAACAACAACAAAAAAAAAACACAATAATGTTACTTTTAACATGTTTCCAGGATTTGAAATTGGCTCAGTTACTAGACTGGATTTTTGGTGTTATTCAGTGCTATTAAAATGCTGTTCCTACTCCAAATTGCCTTTGCCCAAAATATTAGAGATAGCAGCCTATTTTACAGCCCACCAACAGATGAGTTTTCTGTTAGTAATGTATGTGGGGAATATTAAGATTACCAGCGTATGTAGAGAGGCATTCTCTTTATGCTGTCAGTGTGGGGCTACTATTACCAGATTCATACATTTTGTTATTTATCCATTGTTTTGAGAGTTGTGCAGTCCTAGCCCCAACTACAAGAAAATTGGATTTAGACAAACAGATACAACATTTATAGGCCATTCCTTAACCAGGTATTTGAACATGTTTTTATGCTTGCTGTATATTAGGAAGAAGTAAGCAACTAACAATACATTCCAAACCTCATCTGCTCATATCTGCTCATATTTAGTGTGGTATTGTGGTTTGAATGTTGGACAGGACATGACAGAAGAATTGGAAAGAAAAGCCCTTATCAATCAATCTTTTATTGATTAGCCCATATCCATTTCAAAAAGAATATAGCAAGATAAAATTCAAAGAGAATTACACAAAATTAAAATTAAGAATGAAGAAAACTACATATAGAATACATATAAATGAAAATAAAATATCATATGATTACAGTAATGTAAAAACAATGTAAAAACAATACAATGGATACCATTTTCTTAGCAACTAAAACAAAGAATAACATCAAACATTAGATTTCTTCATTGACCCTACAATTTACACCAATCAACCCCACATATCTAGATCTTAACTGTACCGCTTTGTGTAAGAACTGAGCTGTGCTGTTAGTTATTTTTGAATCTTGGCCACCCATAAAATATGAGATTCTAACATGGGTATCACAAAACAAAGTTCATCGAATGTGAAGACCAATATATTGCTCTCTTTCCTGATGGTACAATTTCATTTAAATAAAATGTGGGATAAATCCTCAATTTCACAATCTCCACAAATACAAGTTCGCTCATTATAAGGAATACCAGTGAATTTTCCATCTTACCATGGTGTCTAACTGATCAAATCTGGCTCAAATAAATACCTCCCTTAGGTGTTTATGCATTTGTGTTTTTAAGTAATTTGCTCTTTGAAAGGTCCATTTTTATCTACTCAGCCATTTTTAATTGCCTATCTTAGTCAAGGTGGCTATATCTTTTTGGACCTTGATATCCAGTATTCTTTGTCTCGCACCCAAAAAGCCCTTATCATTATCTGCATAAACTGTATATAAGGGACATATTTGTGCACAGATTGGCATGTTGACAATACTTATCTGGGAAGAATAATATCACTAGACTTTTTGTGAGAAACAAGGAACGTAGAGTCTTCCTACTGCACAAAATGATTTGGCAGAAACATAGTTCTACATAAATCTGAAATGTCAAGGAAAGTTGTACCCTCTCAATTCGCTCCTGCAGAGCTTTTCCTAGTGCACCAGAGCCTTTTCAATTAGGGTTCCATAAAAGCTAAAGTAATATTAAAAAGAATATTACTAACTTCTGTCACACTGACAGCTAAGCAGTTCAATCTGCATAAGCTGTTTTGACTGCCTCTCTATGGTTCCCAAGGAATTATACTGGAATACTTATTAATATTCTGGGTTAGGTTCCAGACTACCACCATAAAGCAAGTATCACTTTAAAGTGAATCACAACTTTTTTTTCCCCCACTGGCCAGTATTTAAGCCTAAAATATATTTACACTATCATTTATAAAATGCACAATATTGCTAGGCCTAAAAAATGTCAAAATAAAAATAATAAAAACCATTGCCCAAATATGACACTGAGATGCAAAGTACACAAATGCTGTAAACAAACTTAGTGTGGGTAGCAAAATTGTATCATTGAAAAGTATCATTATTTGTTTGTTTGTTTGTTTTATTACATTTGTATGCCACCTTTCTCCCAGAAGGGAGAAAACATTTTTTAAAAATTATAATAAAATTTAAAACTGTCAAGATCATCTAAAAACAATATAAAATTACATTAAATATACAAAAGTTAAAAGGCATAACTTTTAATATGCTCCATATTAGTGAATCACTCTGAAATGAAGCACCTTAAAGTGAGGTATTCCTGTATATACTGCAGCCTTGGTTTTGCTTAGTCACCACATTTCTCATATTGTAATATAGTGTTTAATGAGAAATCTTCTGCTAGTAATTTCACTAGAATTAATGGAATAGCATTACAGTGTGTCCTGTCCTCCCACTGCACCAGCAGACGGGTGCCAGATGTTCAGAAGCTGAAGGAACAAGCAAAGTCCAAAACCAAGCAGTTTAAGGTCATGGCAACCCATGGTAGCAGATAACAAGGTCCTGCACATCCAGGATCATAAGTCACAGATTCAGATCTCACTGTAAATGCAGTTTGTTTGTTTGTTTGTTTGTTACCAGCAACCAGAAGTGGAAAAGCCCTTCACATACAAAGCATGCTGCCTTAGACCCACCCAACTTGCAGACCTTATTTCAGGAGAGCATTTCCCAGCATGGTTTTGAATGCAGTATACAGCCAGTATACAGAAACCAAAGACAGAAAGCTAGGGTTTTTAAAAAAAAAAAAAAAAAAAAAAGCAGAAAGAATCAATACAGACTAGGGAGGACAGTAGAACAAAAGGAATGTAATAGATATATGTGAACTAAATAATACAAGATTACAGGTGACAATAACTAGCTTTAAGTTTTCCCAGCAAGATATGGAAATGCACTGAAATGATTCTAGGAATATAACCGTTAAAGTTAAAATATGGAAGAGAAATGAAGCCAGAAGAAAAAAATTTGTGGCATACTATCAGAGTAAAACAGCTGCAGTATAATGATAAGTTAGATAAGAAAATAGTGATGGATGAGTGACACTAAAGAATATATCTAAGATGAAGTCTTTAAGCTGAAAAGGAACAGAACTAATGAGATCATGTATGAACGGGAATAAAAAGAAATGTTTAGGAGCAAATCTTGAACAACCATCACATATAGTTCTTTTATAGATGAAAACAACTTTTTCCACACTGATATTAAATTCACATATTGCTATACAATGATTTCATGTTATGCATATAATCTTGACTAATATTAGAAACTCTTGAGATAACTTTCTCTCCCACTTTCTACACTTTGTACATGGACTGCCAAAATGAGCACTTCTTCAGTGCACCTTTGGAACATGCCACTCATTCAGGTACCATTGATTTCAAAAAAGAGTGTTGCTCATATATTTAACTCTTCTATTGAATTAAATGGGCCTGTCAATAGCTTACATCTGAAAAATTGGAAGGGGTGCTTATCCCCCCCTCCCCCTGCTGTCCACCACACACCATCAAAACCTGTTTCAGAAGGCTTGGAAAGCCCCCGGAAATAGTTTTCAAAGGGCATGAAGGAAGGGAAAGAATGTTCCACTAGGAGAGACAACAGCTATTATTAGATTTCGGCCATTGGCTGGACCATACACCATACTTTACCACCATATAGTTAGAAAATGCAATCTGACAGATCAAGATATCTCCCTGAAGAAAAAGAATAGAAGTTCCCCATCCTCATTTCTTGACAACAGCCTTTTATTGTGTAACAGTTCAGTTATATGGAAATATTTTTAGCCAAGTCCAGAAATTTCTGCTGTTAAAATACTGAATATATAGCCTCAGCCGAAGGCCATTTTGTATCATAAAGGCCAAATGTCTTGTGCTCATCACAACACATTATTATTACACACTATAAAGCACACCCCTCTGTTAAAACAATTGGGGTAGCTTACAGGAATTAAAAATACATCAATACAATCTAAAAACCCCACCCCACCCTCCCCCATAAAAATGTATTAAGCTAACATCCATTAAAACCAACTAAATCATAAATAATATACAAATAAACAATAAAAATAAATAGACAATAAAAAAATCAGACAGCAGCAATCAGAGACATGAAGGGCAAGGGTATAGCTCCTAAGGCTGGGATCAATCGAGAAAGGCCTGCCGAAAGAGATCCATCTTTACCACCTTTTTAAAGCTACTCAGGCTCGTAATCTGACAAATCTCATCCAGCAGGCCATTCCATAATCCACAAACAACTTCCACTTAACTTGCTAAAATTGTAGGTTCCTCGTCAAATGGTTCTTTCTTCAATGAATGTGTCTTCCTTTCATCTCTTTTATATAATTCTTAGACAATTACATTGGGTATTATTTCTACTCGATCATGTAATATTTTCCCCTGCTGGTCATAACTCTTGGTTTGAATTTCTATTTGATTTCTCGGATTTTATGAAAGAGGTCTTTTGTTCTTTTTTTATTGTCATCTTCAATTTTTCTCAACTGACTATTATAGTAGTTCTCCTTGTCCCTGGGCACAAACTGCTGAATAGCTGCATTCAAAGTACTAACTGTACTTCTGTCACTTTAGTTTTACTTCTTGTCTGATCTTAACTGCCTGAAGAGTTTCATCTGTCATCCATTAAGACTTCTCTTTCTTTTTGACTTCAGATAAAGTCTTTTTGCAATCCTCCTTGAGAATCACCCAGGCTTCAGTCCAGAGTGCATCTGGCTCTCAGTCAATTAGGCTTAATAATGCAAATCTATTTTTTGCATTCCCTTTAAATTCTATAGAAATGTCCTTCAGGTTGTATTTTGGCATGATGGTTCGTTTAGTGTTCTTTCTTTATCTTTACTCTCATGTTTGGTATCAGCATTTCATGTTATGTGCCAATCTGCACCTGGTCTTGTTTCTGCAAAGAGAATGGAGCTTTTCCATCTTCTGTTTAAAATTATATAGTCTATCTCAGTGATGATGAATCTTTTAGGGACCGAGTGCCCAACTAAAAGGTGTCCCAGCAGCGGGTGTTACCCAGTGCCGGGGAGTAAGGCAGGAAGGGAGAAGTCCCTTACCAGAAGTCCAGCCCCCAGAAGGCTGAAGTCCCACCCCAGAAGTCCCACTCTCCAGCACTGGGTAACACCCAATGCTGGGGCACCTTTTAGTTGGGCACTCGGCCCCTAAAAGGTTCACCATCACTGAGATAGAGGCAGCTGAAGGCTCGGGAAGGAGGCGACACAGGTGCATGCCTGTTCCTCCTCCTCCCCTCAATCGCTCCCTGGCTTTCAGTTGCCTCTCTGGAGACAGCTGAAGGCCTGGGGGTGCCAGGGAAAATGGCTTTGCATGCTATCTCTGGCCCGCAGACCATAGGTTCGCCACCACAGGTCTATCTGATTTCTATATTTAGGCTTCAGATGATGCCCATGTATACAGTTGCCTCTTGGGTTGCTTGAAGAATGCATTTGTGATGAACAAAGTGTTGGCCTCGCAAAATTCAATCAGTTCTTCTGCTTCATTTCTTGATCCTAGGCCAAATTTTTTCTACCATCTTTGATTCTGCTCTCTTTCCTACTTTTGCATTCCAATCAGTTATAATTAACAAGAAATTTTTGGAGGGGGGGGTACTCAGTTTCCTCCTGGACTCCAGCATAGAATCTTTCCATTTCTTTTTCTCCTGCCTCTCTAGTTAGAACATAAACTTGGATTAAATTAATAGGTTTTCCTGATGACTTATGGATATGATTTGGTCAGACTTTGTGTTATATAATTTGCTGCTTTTGCCTCCTTGCTATCTTTACCATTTCTTTTTAGATTTTCATTTGCTGAATAAAACACTTTGTAATCTGGTTCTAAATGTCCCATGCCTCTCCACTTTAGCTCACGTTCCCCAAATACTGAAATTTTTACACATTCCATTTCTTCTTTTACTTTGTCTAGCTTCCCCTGATTCATGCTTCTCAAATTCCATGTTCCTACAATATGTGTTGTATTGTTTGGACTTTGCTTTCAACTCTGAGCACATCAACAGCTAAGCATCCTTTCAGCTTGAGCCCAGTTGTGTCATTAGCCACAGTGCTACTCACAGCGGTCCTCTTCTGTACCTCAGTAGCTCACTGAGTGCCTTAAAGCTGGAAGTATCATCTTCTGACACCAATATCGTTTCATTTTGTCTCATCATAGCATTTTCATGGTGAAAGGCATTCAAAAAGGGTTTACCCTACCTCCTTCTGTGCAGTACTAACAAGTGTTAACTATGGTGCCACTGCCATTGTCTTGCTGTTGTCTCTGAGGAATGCATTCTCCATTACTGCTTCTTGGCACATTTAGTCTGACTCCTCAGCAAAAACCTGTCTGACATGGGAGACTCTACAAGCAGCATTGCTATTATCAGCATAGAGCTCTTGCCTCAGAGGAGCACACAATCCCACCACCACAAAAAACAGTGCCATGGTAGGATATGTAAGTATATATTAACTTAAATATAATTTAATAATTATGCTCAGGAAGAATGCAGTATTTTACACATTACCAGGAAATGGAACCTGAATAGCCAGTTTCGTTACAATCTGCTATTAACCTGTACATGGTTTGTTCCTCAGTACCTTCCATTTATTTGCACCTCAAGTAAATACATTAAATAAAAACCAATTCTTTAAAATACACCAAGACTGTGACATCGGATACCAGTTAATATCAGAGAGCAAAGGAAACAAAAAATTCTGTCCAGGTGCAATTCAGACTATTAATCCTGAGCAAAATGCTACCATACAAAAATAACCCTTTTTATAGTATAGTAATTTACCTTCACTTTATGTCATTAATTGATCCCAAAGTTCCCCCCAGCTGCAGAAAGACCATGCAGTGATAATAGATGGTATGCACTCAGTTTGTTTTTAAGAAATACAAACCCTAAATCAAAATTAGCATGGTAAAGGCTAATTCTAGAATGCAATTAGTCCACTGAACAGAATCAATAAAGGCAAACATGAAGAGTTATGTGCCTAATCAGAGGAATTTTATGTGCTTAACCAGTGGAATATTATGCTTCAAAGGCAACATTTTGTATTCAAATGAATTTTGAGCTTATCAGGAAAGATGTTAATAAACTATTTCCCTCCGAGTCTCATTATATAACATGTTCATCCTGAAATGGAGGGGAAATGCTGATTTTGCAACACATCTTCCTAACACTTCCTCCAACAAATATAATTTAAGAAACTGAAGAGACAGACTGTTGTTTATTTCATAAAAGTCTGACCAAAATGTCCCTAGAGCATGTAGAAAATTAATCATGTGCTGGCCCCACTTCAACTTTGGTACGATTACCATATTATAGTAAATTTTAAGAATAATTTCAGGAGAACAAAAAAAAAAAAAGCATTTGCTGAAGCAATTTTTCATTATCCAAGAGATTTGAAATACATTATTATTTCCTTTTTGGACTACTACAGATATAAGTATCCGTATTACTATACATAACAGCTTCAATTGCAATAGCAGCTTCATTTATATACCACTTTATACCGTACTATGCAGTTTCTAAGTGGTTTACAACTGTAAGCTAATTGTCCCCAACAAGGCAGGTACTCATTTTAGTGATTTTGGAAGGATTCAAGCCTGAGTATATACTCATTTAAGTCTAGAAATTTAGGTCAAAAAATTGACCCAAAAACATCTGAGTCAACTTATCCACAGGTCAATATATATACTGTACTTTAACTCTTATTTTAAAAAAGGAACCATCTCTTGGTGAAAGACAAGAGTAAAATCTATACTGGAAGCACTAACCCCTTATTCTTTCATCCATCCAGCCTTTAGGGCAGGGGTAGGCAACCTTTCCCCTTCAAGGGCTGAGGGACTTCAGCTCCCAGAAGCCTCAGCCATGTTGGCCAATAGTTCCATGTTGGCCAATAGCTCCTGGGATTCTGGGAGCTGAAGTCCCTCGGCCCTTAAAGGGGAAAGGTTGCCTACCCCTGCTTTAGGGTGATCGTAAACAATTATGCCTGATGCAGTTTTCTAAGTTCTTTGGCATCATTTTCCTTTGCTTCATCCTTTGGCTCTCTTGTTACATGCCCCTAAGTTTTACCCTGGAGTTATCCACAGATCATATTTAAATCCTTAATTTTGACCCCAAAACCTGCCCTCGACTTATGCATGAGTTGACAAATAGTCAAGTATATACAGTACATCCTTTAAATAACTCTAACAGTGTATAACATTATTTCCCTCCCAAGTAAGTCTTGAAATTAAAATGCACATTGAGTCATGCATGTATACTATATACATACTTAGTTCAAATGAACATGGCATTGTTTATTTGAATAATTATATGGACTGTATCGACTTGTACCTTTAAAAATCAATTTAAACCAATGGAAATTATTAACTTAAATTCTCACTGATTTTACATATGGTCAGTTTTGCATCCAAATTCAAACACAAAAATATTTTGTTATTCAAAATACAGACTTCTGCATGTTTACAGTGTCTTGAGAAGCACTCACATACTCAGCACCCTCCTTGATTTTTCCAAGATTTGTGGAATGGAAATTAATCTACCTGACATTGTTAACAATGTATGCAAGATACTCAACACTGTGAATATGCAAAATATTATTATGGCATAAGAATTAAATAAATAAAAATAATGCATTTGTGGTTTGCATAAATATGCACCTGCTTTGCCATTACACATAAATATGCTCTGATGTAACCCACTGCTTTCTGAAATCAGATAAATAGTTGAACTAAGTCTATTTGTATACAATTCTGAGAAATACTTCTATTCTAGAGAAGGTCTTAGGGTAATCATTCAAAATACTGCTTGACCGTCTTTTTCTTAGCTGTGGTGGCAAGGGAAGGACTCTCCCCCCCATCTGTCCCTGCTGTAGTTGACCCTCAGATTCTTAGCCAATATTGCAACTACACCTTTCAAAATAAACATCTCCATAATTTTTATCATGTCTCTTATAAAAAAAGATACAGGGCATATTCTAGAGGCTAAGATAACACCTACTATTATTAATCAGTAGAAATGTTCAACATTGTTTATCACTTTACTGTTACATACCTAAAATGGATAAATAAAAGTTGGGAGCTGATTGAAGGTTACTTATGATTTTGAAGCTAACAAGCTGGAAAAATGTGAACCTTTACAAGGCCAACTATTTCCAACATCATTACAGAATAATTTGAAATCATGTTGATCTGAAAAGAAGTATAAGAAATAAAATTGATGACCTAGCCAATACTTACTTATGACCTCCAATCCATTATGTTCAAAATAGGTCAAAGAGAAGCAATATTCCACTTTAAAAAGAGCAAGAGTTTTCTGGCAGAGAAGAGAATAAATGTCAGAAAAATAATTTCATGAACTCTGTACCACAAAAGTAAAACACTAATAAGATGTTTCGAGTTGCAAAACATTTTATTCACATATCTCTCAAAGAAGTCAACTGGAGTCAAACTGAAAAACCTTCTAAAAAACAACTGCCAAAGAACAGAAAATAGCCAGATATAATCTTTTTGAACATAAGAACTAGGCAAGCTACCTCACGTCAAGTCAAACTAGTCCGCTGAAATGTATGGTGACTGGAGCAGGAATTTGTGATCTCAGACAACAGCCTTTCACTTCACCTGCTATGTGAAGTAATATTTTAAACTGAAGATACCAGAAATGAACATGGGATAGCCTGCTTGCAAGATATGTGTCCTACCACTCAACTATTCCCTCCCTGCCCCCCGTGATTATTCAACAGAGAAAGACTGGAGTCAGTGTATCCCTATGAAATATATGAAATATATAGCCCTTAATTCAAAGGGATTCCAGAGATACTTCAACAATATCTAATAGTCAGGGATAGAAAAATGATGGAAGTTTGTCGGCCACATTAGATTCAGTTGTTACAACTGGGGTCTGCATTGCTTTCTCCAAAATTCAGTGATGGCTAATTTTGCCACTGCTGCTGATCCTGAAATTTGCTGGCAACTGCCATGCTTTTAGGGAACACACACGATACAGCACTGTCCTTCATCACAGAGCCCTACCAAAACACACACACACATACAGCAATTTTGCTACAACATGATAAGCATTTTTAAAATTATCCATAATGTGGAGAAAGTAGAGAAAAATAAGTTTTTTCTTTCTTTCTCATAATATTAAACTGTAGGTCATCAAATTACATTGATTTAAAGCAAAACACAGGAATAAATAAGGTCAGAGATAACAAAGCAGAATTAATTGATGGAATTCACTGTCAGAAGATATAGTGTTAGCACAGATGCCATGAAAAACAGGAGTAGGCATATTGATAAGTTGACCAGTAGTTATTAGTTAAATGGAATCTTCAGATTCAGAAACAGTGTGCCACTAAATATAGTTGCTGGAGAATAATGGCAGAAGACTATTGCCTTCATATAAGTAGTTAATATTCAGTAGCACTTGACCAAGTAGAACAATCAACTGTGGATGATCTCATACAGTTAATCAATTCTAGGTTTCTCATTCAGGTCTATTATAAGAATAGGATAAAGAAAATCTGGTAATAGGTTGCATAAAATAAATATTTCCAAAGGTTGCTGTCATTAAAACAAGTTCAGCAGTTACTAAGCAACCTTATGTGTATCCTCTACATAGAATTCCTTTGTTTTCATTTGGCCTATTAATTGTTTTTACTGAATTTATAAAGTATTATTATAAAGAAAATAACTGAAATAAAAGGGGAAAAGAAGAAAAAGGAATAAGGGGATTAAGGGGATTAAGGATTACCCAGGATATGATCATTAATATAAACTGATCCTATTTCCATAATACATTTTCTTTCCAGTGAAATCTACACAATACATATTCATACATAGCTAAAGCACTAAGATCTTATGACCAGACACTATGATTGGCAGATTAGTCAGACTGACAAATGACTGAATCAGATATCCAATTGAAGAGCAGTAAAAGGTTGTGTGAGGTATCTGCACATAGCCCAGTATCTTTCAGTTGCATATTTTCCATAGTGCTACAAGTGTTGTGCTGGACTATGTACAAGGGAGTATCCAAAAAAGTCTTTACCTGTGCAACAGTTTACACAAGAAGTAGCATATGATGTAGTAGATTTGCAGATGGCCAGGAAGGTTGACAGAAAATCTTGTCTAGTTGTGACCAAGGGAATGATTAGTAATAAGTATGCTGAAAGAGTAGGCATCTACTGACTGGACAAATTTCAATCATGGTATTGATCTTCCTTGAGTATGATCAAAAAACATTATAGACCACAGACTTGATAATATGTCGTTATGTATGGGCCTGGCAAAGCTTACAGTGCTGAAGTAGACCTCAAATAGACTTCTAAATAATGGTACGACATCATCTGTAAGTGGAGGTGACAGTGCCTGATATTGTATACAGAGCAACATGGCACAGGCCACCATCATCCTCATAGCTTTCACAGGGAGTAGCAAAAATGTAGTGCTGCATTTTGAAACACCAAATGAGGTGTACAAATGTCCTTCCGATCAAAGCCCATGTTGTCCTGTCTGCCTTCTTATATGCTGCCTCAGGTGTCCTTGAGGAGGCATGGTAAGAAAGCATATCTGTAGTCACTTACAAAGTAAAAAAATTAGCTTCCAAATATTGCAGAAGGCATAAAAACCAGCACAAATTATGCTACTCATCAAACAACTAATACTATTGTACAGGTAGACTCCCAAGTGATTAGTCAAGTGATTACATCCATGAACCTCTCCAAAAAACAGTGTGTACATATTTGTGGATTATTTTTCATGCATGCCAGGCAAACTGTACATTCAAGCTTCCTGTGATTCCTATAGAACATCCTGTGATTCCTATACATTATACATACATTCAACCAATGGCAGATGAGAACATATGTAAAATAAATGAAACTGATCAGATAAGCAAGGTATTTTGATCAAAGCAAGTTCTACATTTGGGAAGTAAATGAATCTATTAACATGTTGTGTCATGCTATCTAAACAAAAAGTATGGAATTAACTGGCAGATGTATTGTGTGATACACATGGATCCAGAAATACTTTCTAGGATAGGTCATGAGGTAGGAATCCAGAGGCCAATAAGCATTCACTGTATGGCTGGAATGGTCTATTGTGTTCTGTTGTTAGCTATCAGGTATGGCTTAAGAAATTATAGGAGATGCTTCAGGGCACTTTAATTCAATCTGTGGAGATATGTATACTTCTCATTTGCATCAGACAGACTAATAATAATAATAATAATAATAATAATAATTTATCTATTTATACCCTGCCCCTCTGTCAACAATCGGGGTGGCTAACAACAATTAAAATTCCATACAATATTCCATACAACCCCAAAACCCACCCACCCCTTAAAAAACTATTAAACCACTTAACTATTAAAACCTCATAATTAAAACAACACCACAAAACAACGATAATATAAAAGGCAAACCAAAGTATCATTCTTCTCTGCCAGAAACACATTCCCCATAACAGTAGACAACGTAATACAGTTGCCCCTCCCTTTTAAAAACTTGGGAGTCCGCGTTCCTTGCCCATTAGCGGGTGGCAAATGTAGTGGGACAAAATGGGATGTGTGCCCACGGGCACGTGCCACCATTTAAGCCAATGAGGTTTGAATCTTGGCAATTTTCAGTTTTCGTGGGAGGGTCCGGAATGGATCCCCATGAAAACAGAGGGGAGACTGTATAAGCCAAGTAGCAGCTGTAAGGAATAAAATAATTATCTTGTGGCAGGTATAATAATAGCAGGGGAAAGCAAAAAGGAAAGTCAAGAAAGTCAAAGAAAAAAGTGTTTACATTATTATTATTATTATTATTATTATTATTATTATTATTATTATTATTATATTGGAAACTCAAAGTGCCTTACAACCATTAAAAAAGACATTGTTAAAAATCCAGAAGATACAAAAGTTAAAACAACATTAAATAATAAAAAATTAAAACTAGATTAAAACACATATTAAACACATAAACAATTATAGTCACTTATCAAATGCCTATCAGAACAGATGAGTCTTGTTTGCGAAAATAAAATAGAGAGGGTGCCAGTCTAATTTCTTTGCAAAGGGAATTCCAGAGCCTGGGGCAGCCACAGAGAATGTCCTCTCCCATCTTCCCACCAGATGTACTTGTGAGAGAGGTAGGGCAGAGAGAAGAACCTCCACAGCAGAACTCAAAGGACAGGCTGGTTTATAAGAGAGAATACACTCTTTCAAATAACCTGGACTCCTTCAAATAACCTGAGCCATGTGGAGCTTTAAGGGTCATAACCAGCACTTAGAATTGTGCCTAAAAACTGATCAGCAGCTAGTGGGATTGTTGCAACAAAGGAACTGTGTAATCTCTGCAGTCAACTGCAGTTAGCAATTTGGCTGCGGCTCTTTGGACCAGTTGAAGTTTCCAAACACTCTTCAAAGACAGCTTCACATAGACTGCATTACAGTAATCCAACTCAGATGGAACTAATGCATGTGTTATTCTGGCCAGATCTGACAACTCAAGGAACAGGTGCAGCTAGCACATTAGCTTTAACTGTGCAAATGCACTCATAGCCACAGCTGAAAGCTGGGCCTCTTGGTTTAGAGTTGAATCCAGGATTACACTCAAGCTGCAAGCCTCTGTCTTCAGGGGGAGTGTAACATGCTGAATCCCTATTCCCCGATATGCCTTTTGACTGACCAGGAGCATCTCCATCTTATTTGGTCTAATTTGTCCACCAACATCCAATCATTACTGATGATAGGCAACGATTTAGGATCAAAACAGCTTCTTTGGCTTGTGGTAGAAAGGAGTAACACAGTTGGATACAATCCTCATACAAAGGCATCAAACCCCAAAACTCTGGACAAACTCTACCAGAGGTGTCATGTATATGTTAAATAGCATGAGGTGGCTGGCCAATGGGCAAAGGGCCAAACAGGATTTCCCAGCACAACCTCCTGGGTTTGCTCATCAAGAGGGAAAGAAACCACTGTAAAACAGGCATCCCAAGTCCCATCTCAGTAAGAGGACCCAGAAGGATACCATGGTTGATGGTATCAAAAGCCGCCAAGAGGGCCAGCAGAACCATCAGGGATGTACTCCCCTTGTCTAGCTCCCAGTATAGGTCATCCACCAAAGTGACCAAAGCAGTTGCTGTCAACAACCATACCTGAAACCAGATTGAAATGGATATAAATAATCCATTTCATCCAGAAATTTCTGGAGCTGAGAAACCACCACATGTTGTAGATCCTTGCCTAAAAAAAGTAATGTTAGAGACTGGCCGATAAGTATCCAGAATGGTGGGATCCAAGGATGTCTTTTTTTTTTTTTTTGGTAAAAAAATTATAACATTCTCCTTCAGGCAAGCTAGAATTCTGCCTTGTTTTAGCAAGGCATTAACCATTCCCTCTACCCACTCAGCCAGTTCCATACTAACTTTTTTAATAAGCCAGGAAAGTCAAGGATCTAGAACACATGCAGTGCTCTCATATCTCCAAGAATTTTATCCATTGGATTGCACAAATTGACATTGTCACTGGACAAACAGAGGGCGAAATTACTGGATCTGTATCAATTATGGCATACAAGCCAAAGTGGATCCGAGCAATTTTATCTGCAAAGTACCAGGTACGTTGTTGGCAGCAGGCTGTTGAATGATACCAAAGGGCTCCTAAACTGGCATGTGTTTCAGCAGTGAGAAGCAAAAGCCATGTGCAGGTGCCATTGCCATTAGATTCATAAGCAAATAGGCTACACAGATTCAAAAAGATACCACTCATATATGCACAACACAGGGCATACCTGAATAACTGCTTCTAGTTCTGTTTGAACATGCAAAAGAAATGTCACAAATAAATGTCTCCAGATTCTGCTCAGACAGACAGTGTGCCCCAAAAATTCTTCTAGCTTCTGCATGTAGAGGATGTATCCACACACATGCTACTAAACCAAGTGACACACTTTCACAGGCAATCCTCCCTACACATTCTGATGTCAGGGAATCTAACCCTAAATATCCTTGCTATAACTGATCCTGTAGTTGGGAGTGTGTAAAGACATAGAATTGGAAAGAGGAAATAACAATGGTAGCTACTAATACATCATCCATTTCCTGCCATGCAGCTGTGGCCAACTTGATGATGACTGTTATTCAGAAGCTTCAATTTGTATTGATCATTGATCATCTCTATTTCAATAGCATTTCAATAGGAAATCAAAGTGGCCACCAAGGTGAAGAAGTAGTCAGCTGTTCCCAGACAAAAGATCCCAAATTCTTTAAGCAGTTTTCATAATATAGGGAAGACCTGTGGAGACATATTGATACAGATCTAAAAGCAAAAGTATGGCATCAGTATATAATTATTTAAATACTTGGAAATCTACAAAGAACTATCAGAAGAACAATCACAAGCTGAACTCCTATCCCCTAGGCTTGCAATGGAGAACTGGCAAAAAGAGCCGAAATGGGATAGGAGGATTTTCACCACTGCATGTATCACAGACCACAGTAAGTCTTACATTCCATCACTGTCCATATGATCCTGCAAATGTATTATCTGCTTCAAGTATCAAGGAGCGCTAATATGTTTCCTCTTTCCAGTGGCTGCAGGTTGGAAGACCTTGATGAGACACTGAGACATGGAAGGAGGTGAAGCCATAAAAGGGGAAAGAGTGATAGAAAGGGGAAGAAGAAAAATGCTATTCTTTAACTTTTTAACCTCAAATATATAGTTTTTTTCACCCAAGGTCACATTCACTGATCTCCCATCTGGATTGTATAGCAGACTGATTGTATAGCAGACTAGGATTTTCCACTGCAGGGTAGATCTTAAGTTGGCATGACTTCAGATGTATTGGCGGAGGTAATAGGAACAATTACTAATTTTGCATTCAGCAGCATAAGGGAAGCTAGTAGAAGCAATTCTGTCAATACAGATGTAATTCTGTCAGTGAAAACCATATGCAGCACCTGAAGCCAGCAGTATGACAAGTTCTATTAAATTTGCCTGCACTTACTTTCCACTGGCATAGTTTCTGTGAAATGCAATGAAGTGCCAATAAAATAAACAAATTCCTCTGCAGTAGATTCTGCTCTGATTCTGAACATCTAATTGAGTGACGACCTATGACCTTTGATCATCATGTGAACCATCAAAAGTCAACCGTCTCCAGCTTGGGGAAGATCAGGAGATGGAGGACTTGCCAGAAGCCATCAGAGACAACCTGGGGTTCTTGCTTTCAGTTCTCAGTAGTTCTCAGACTGCTGGGCAGCACTACAACAGATCTGAGGGTAATGGCATCCAAGGCTACTAGAGTGTGGGCCATTTCTGCTTCTGAGGAGAGTGTTGCAAAGTCAAGTTCTTTGGAGCAGGAATTGCTGCTACAGAGGACTGGTTCCAGCAAGGCAAGTGGTCTTATTTTTATCTTATGTAAATCCTGATTGGTAGTTGCCAGGAAGTTTGCACTGGGGTCGTTGTGCAAACTGCTTGTACCACAGCCCCTTGTTCTACAGCTGTGGGTTTTTACATATCTGGTTTTGTGCAATGCTAGTTATACAAGTTATACAAGACACTAGAATTCCTTATGATGGATTCCAGACAACAAATTGAGTGATTGTATCTGCAATATAATTATAATTCTTTCTCAAAGTCAGGGAATTCTTCCCATTGATGTGGCTGTTTAATCACATTCAGGAACCCCTATTCAGTTAGAAGGGTTGTGGTAACTGCCTGAACAGGAACCTATAAAGCCTGCCATACTCAGCTGGTGCAGCAGCTGAAGGAGAAGGAAACAAAGACTCAGCAAGGAATAGGATCAGTGTCAGCAGCAGCAGCAGCAGCAGCAGCAGCCAGGTCTAGAGAAATAGGGGAAGACTCTGTAGAGGGCCCCAGCCCCCAGTTATGTGAGGTTCACAATTGGAGCCTTGAAATGTTGAAGCCATTTGCTCAGTTATGTCCCAATATGATTCTCAGAGTATTGCCCATCTCCTACTTATAAAACACCAGTGAGACCAGCAAGACACATAAGTATATTTCCATTTTAAACCACTAACAGTAACACTGAACCATGTTGTTTGATGCATTCATGGCCAAGGTAAATGTTCACAATTAATAATAATAATAATAATAATAATAATAATTTTTATTTATATCC
>CM034706.1:195843505-195859949 GCA_020142125.1 Phrynosoma platyrhinos | reverse complement strand
CCCCCGGCTCAAAAAGGTTGCCTACCCCTGCTTTAAACTGAGTACCAATATAGTGATATATATGAATGCAGGAAAAGGTTACAATACATGCCCTTACCCAGTCCTTAGTTCATTTTAAACAAAATTTTTATGAAAGAGTAATATAGTTATATGAATGTCTCCTCAGAAGAAAGTCCCATTGAGTCTAACTGGACTTAAGATAAGTGAATATGGAATTATAGTTTTCATTTACGGTAAACTTATTTTCCCAGTGATTTGGAAGAAAAAATCTTCACCAACTAAGGTTTGCATTCCTTTTTAGCACTAGGAGATGGATAAAGCTTAGGAAGAAAGAATCAAAATGTGTGACAATAGGGCAGTTACTGCAGAGCTCTGAGATTGTTATATAGTTTTAACAACCTCAGGTGCCAGGGACTGAACTTGTGATCCTCCCCTTTTCTCTGCATGCAAAATATATAATCTCCACTAATTTCTGCAGGCCATGTTTCCTAGTTCTGAGTAAGTGAGAAAGAATTTTTTCATTAGTGCAGAAAAAAGGTTCTAGCTCAGCCAACAGTCTTTCCTGAACAAAGATAATGTGGCAACAATACAGTATGCAGTGATAAACTCCTGATTCACTTACTGTAATAACCTGTACGTGGAGCTATGTGGAGGTTTACTACTTAGCCCATTGCTTTCCCACCAGGTATGAGGATCTCCCTAATGTCAGCATTACCACCAAGAGTGAGGGCCTTCCTTTATCCCCACCAATGTAATGACCTCCTCTTGTCCTACTGCTGTGGACACCAACTGTAGAAATCTATTTGATCCCCTCAAGGTATCTGTGTGACTTATATCCCCACAGAATGCCACTCTTCTTTATTCACTGCTGCAACCACATACTGTATATACTCCTATATGTCTAGAAATTTTAGTCAAAAAATTGACCCCAAAAGCCTAGGTTGACTTTAACTCTTATTAAAAAGGGAACCATTCAGTGCAATCTGTCCTGGAAGCACTTATAGTCGAGTATATACAGTAAATCTTTTCTGAATCCAAACTTTCTAACATATAGCATAGCAATACTTTGTTAACAAAATTAAAAGGAACAAAAAGGTTAACTATTTAAAACATCTGGAACACAGATCACACCTTCTCACATGTTCCACTCCTAGTAGTTTCACATTCTTAAACACCACTCATTAATTTCTAAACCTGATGACTCTCTTAACCTTAATGCTCACTTAACTCATTCCTTCTAACTATCCTAATTAATATTAGATGATACACAATACACAACACAAGTACCATAGTAAAAGCTATATTTGCAAGGCTGGAGAAAGATGTGGCTGCAAAGAGACTGAGCATCTGAAAGCCAGCCACCGCCACAGTCCCAAATGGGCCACTGGCAAGGAGCAGACTTTCACCGTTCCTTTTTCTGGCAGCCTTAGAATGCCATAGGGCCTCTGCAGACGGGCCCTTTGCGGCGTGTTGGAGGCAGGGGAGGGGAGGGGCAGCTGCACGCCAGCCACCCCAACCCCTCCCCAAAGATGTCCTGATGCCACGTGCCCTTACACATGGCGCATGCCGTCAGGACATCCTCCCAGCGTTGCATCTTCACGCGCTACGCTGGAAGAGGCAGAGAAGAGCCATGCTGCAGCTCTTGGGGCAGCCTTTTGCTGCCTCTAATAGGAGCAGCCAGTGCTACCACACACACAACAGGAGAATGGAGGCCGCTGTGTGTAGTAGCAGTGGACCCGATCCTCTGCTTCCTGGGGCGGCCCAGGGCCACCCGTCTGCATCCCCCTATAGTTAGTCTGAGCAGCTTCTGACTGCTCCAGGAGCATGCCTCATCTGCATGCTATGCTCCCAAAGCAGCTGGAAGCCACACTTTTTGGCCTGTCTGTTTCAGACCTGAGAGACAAATAAGCAGGAGCACTACAGCCACTGTCTTGAAGGCAGAAGTGTGCAAATTGCAACAACAAAAAATAATCAGTGGTTCAAAAATTTTTGATTTTGGATTTCCAGATTAGGGATGCTCATCCTCTACCAAGAGACATACGCAAAACACAGCAAAGGCAGTCATCTCACCAACTCTGGGGACTGTCTATAGCCAAGCAGCCTTGTGCCTTCTAGCATGATCACACAGACCATCCTCTTCCACATAGTCAGAGATTAGTCCTGTTTTGCCAGTTTTTCATGTTTTTCTTTCTTTTATACTGGTCATAAGTCTTTTTGTACTTTTCAGCCTATCATTGTAGTGTGCCTGGCTCCATGCCTAGGTTTCCTATTCTGGTAACTTTTCCTTTCATTATATTCCAGAAATATCCAACTGTGTTCAGTTTGTCTTAATTGTCATCACTATCTTTTTTTCTCTACCATTTAGCCAGCCAGCCTATAAGTTTTACCCTCTCACTCTCCCCTTAACTCAGTACATATCTTATTAAACTTAGGCTGCATTATTTATTAACCAATGTACAGCCACATTTGCATTAACACTAATATTCCCCACTTAATGTCCTGAAACTGAAATAATATACACACAAAACATAGCATCCAAACTATAATACTTTGCTAAAGACTATGAACTGAACAGTAGCCAGTCCTAACAGAGAAGACATTTAGGTGAAAGAAAAATCCAAATAGAGAAGGGCAAGAGAACATCAGAGAAGGTCTAAAGGGAGTTTGAACAAAATAGAATTATTATTATTATTATTATTATTATTAGTTATACCCCCGCCTTTTGCTGTAGCAAATTGTGAACGCTGCTTTAACACAATGAGATCTTAAGGAATAGTAGGAATAGTGAAACTGGGGCAATCCCAGCACATGCAGTCCTTGTTCTTTATATGTATTGATATTCCCTTTTCAAGCATAATTAAGGGCTGATGCAGACGGCCCATAAGGGGCAGCTCCGTGCCGCCCCTGGGAATGGTGGGTCAGATCCACAGCAACCACAAACCATGGCCCCAATCCTCCTTCTTGCCGTCCCCAAAGGAGTAGGCAAATGTTCCTCCTTTTGCAAGACATAAAAAGCCGCCCCTTGAGCTGCCACTGTGGCTCTTTTGCACCTCTTTGGCACAGCGTGTATGCACACTGTGCCAAGAGGGCACCCTGACGCCACACGCCATATGGTTGAGCACGTGGCATGGAGCTGGGGCAGCTGGTGTGCGGTGGCCCTGCCCCAACTCCAACCCCCAGGCCAGCCTAAAGTACCAGTCTGCATCCCCCCTAAGTTCCTGTCTGTTACTGTATCATTTGAAATTCTCTGGATGAATTTTCACCAAATTTAGGGTATCTGAGATGCTCTATCTATCTTCATCGCTAATACTTGGTCCTTCCCCCCCCCCCCAGCTATGTTCCAAAATGCAGATTATTTATTTTGCCCAACAGAAAGTGAAAACTCAGCCTACCCCATCTGTACATCAAAGATGATAAATATACAGCCTCCTAGATCCCATCAGAAAGGCCAGTGATGAGGGAGCATGGAAGCTGTAGTCCAGCAATCTCCAATTATTTCTCCATATACTGTACAGTTGGCCCTCCACATCCACAGGATCTTTCTCCATAGCTTGAAAATATTCCAGGATATAAATTCCAAAAAGTAAAACCTTGATATTTTATATAGGGGACACTATTTCACTATGCCACTGTATATCATGGGACTTGAGGTTCTATGTTTATTTTTTAGAATAATCCAACAATATAGGGAAACCTTGAAATATTTTTTTATTTTTATGAGCTTATTTTAAGAGTTAGTGCATACAAGAGATAAGAAGGATCTTCTGCCTGGCCAGTACCTAGGACTTCATCTGTTAAGTGAAGACACAAACTTGGGCTTTCTTGATTTATCTTGTGGTAGGTAGTGCACACATATTCATACATTCTTCTCTATCAATTCCCCTCATTTAGACAGCCATGCTAAATAATCCTCCTTTCACAGAATTACACTGCCTTTGAAAATGCTGAGTTAATGCATTAGGAATAATCATTTCTTTCCAAAACTGAAATATTGCATAATTTTTCAACACTGTGAGGTGATTGTAACGTTGCTTGTATACAATAGATAATTTACCTCCAAAGCTTGAGAAAGCATTTAAATAAGATAACTTTCAAAAGTATCCCCATATCTATACTGATTGCTTCAGAATTGTTTTGATCAAGAAAATACAATTTCCCTTAAAGAAATGGCGATATGTGCTCTGTCTCAAATACACACACAAACACACACCAAGATCAACTGCTCTAACTAAAATGATTTTCTAAGAGAAGTTAAAAGCATCAGATTCAAGCCAATTATCCTTACCACTTTTTAAGTTAAATGACTTTTCTTTTCACATTGTCCATGTTTATTTTACAAAGGGTTTTGTATTGCTTAGGTAAGCACAGGATATCTATTATTACTTGTTACTTTGTGATCTACTTTTAATAGTTATTTACACAGATTTTTATAGCAAACAGATTATTTTTTAAATGAAATCATCTGAGTGAGAAATTTCTTATGCTTCATATTTGGAAACATCACTGTATTTAGCTACACAGGAAACATTCCAACAATTTGAAATTTAACAAAAAATATCCACTTTTTTCTTTCAAAAAGGCTTTCTATTTACAAAGTAGGCTTTCTATTAAATCAGAAAGAGCTGCTGTTACTAAGTGATTACTCTTGCTGAGGTCTGCCATTCGTTGATCTTTGGAGAAGAAAAGTGGTTTGAAATAGTCAAAAGACAGTGCAAATTATCCTAAATTAGTGAGAAGTGCTGGTCTACATGTTATTCATACATAGTACTTGAAATAAGCATTGGGTAGTTCAGGAGTATCAGAAAAACTGCTTCTAGGACCAATTTCTGTAATAGTGTTACACACAGTGGGAAAACTGTGGCCCTCTAGATAGTTACTGGACTGCAAACTGACAAAATTCCCAACCAGTATAACCAGTGGCAAGAAACATTTGGAGGGCCATTCTTTGCCCTCCTTTGATGTAAGATAAACTACTCACTGGGGATGTTCACCCTCCCAAATATATACGGTTGCCCCTCCATTTTCACAGGGGATCCGCTCTAGGCACCCCTGCGAAAATGGAAATTCACGTATATTCAAAGCCCACGTGTGCCATTTTAATCCCTCCCCACCTTGCCATCGGGAATAGCTAGACTACGGACTCCAAGTCCACAAATTAGAAGGGGCAGCTGTATTTTATACAGGATAACAGATGTGTTTTGACTGAACACTATTCAAAATTGTTCCTCAGAATAAAGGGCATTATTCCACAGCCTCACAACAAGCTAGAAATGACCCTCGAAATTTTGCTGATGATAGGGGGGGGTGCGAGGGGAAGGATTCCAGGGAAAAGTCTATATATGAATTGTCTGCTCATCCTTCCAGCCCTACCTATACCTACTATTTTTTTATCTGTAACATGCAAAGCATTTAAGCACATAGAGTGGTTTGGGGACTGCAATATAATGTAGTCTGCCATTATGCACGAAGCATGAAAATAGGAATTTTGGTTCCTTGTGTTGCCATCTGTGAACTTGCCACCATTAGATTTGGTGCCTGAAACAAAACAGAGCTGAGCAGCTTTAAGCACTCCACTCCAACATGTATGGCTAAGTGTGCCAATGCTCCTCCCTTCAGTTCTGCAGTCCACCAGCAAAACTCAGATATTAATAGGGAAGATTTGTAGGAGTTCACAGATGATCACCCAAAGAGTCAGAATTGCAGGCAAGCAACCTATTCTTCTTCTTCATGGTCTCTGTGACTTTCATAATTGGTTGATCAGTTATGTAACTCATCCATGAGCAGTGTCACACCAACAGAAATGACAGAACTGCTCTTCCAAAAGCAGCATTCTTCCTAGCTCTAATATCCAATCTGCAACGTGACATCAATATGGACAGCTGAAACCAGGTAGTTCTATACAAATCTGGCATATGATGCCTGAATGCATAATTCTCCATGTATTATAGCTGTAGGCAATGCCAATGCTTTCACAGAGTGCCCATATAGCTGTTCAGAAACTGCAAGACATGTTAATAGCCTGCATCATCCATTTCAGAAATCGCAGTGGAGAGACTGCTTGAGTTTTTTGCAGACCTATCAGGAGTAATTTTTGTGCTGCCTAAAAACCTGTTTCAGAGATTCTCAGCCTTCCAGAACAACTTTAGAGGGTGGGCATGATGCTGTAGTGAGGAAGGGGATATCTACCACTTCCTTGTTCTCTTGATGGAAGCCATTCTGCCAGCAGAATGATTGTAGTAGTAGATCCCATTCTCTGGCCACCATAGAAACATAAGAAAATCAAAGGAGCAATATCACAACAGGAAGGCAACTGCTCTTAGGTGTAGAGACACTGGGTGTGAATCTTGGTTTTGTGTAATAGTATTGCCCACACAGTGGACTGTGACCTTTGAAAACTACCAGAATCCCTAAGTAAAATGCAGGGGTTAGAAAGAAGAAGCAGTGAAGCGATCAGGTGAGAACTGAGTGCCTTCGATAAAGAGTGTTTGTGTGGTGTGAGGAGGGATGCAGATGGAGCTTAGATGAATGCCCTGGCCTATTTATTAATCTATAGTCGGCCCTCTGTATCAACAGATTATTTATTATAAATTCACCAATCCACCCAAAAGCAAATCTTGATTTTGCCATTTTATATAAGGGCCCCCATTTTACTGCATCTTTCTATTGAATGGGACGTTAGCATCCATGGATTTTGGTATTCATGGGGGATTCAGGAAGCAAACCCCATCAGATAACAAGAGCTCACTATATTTAAATAGTTTCTGTTCATTGAGAGTTTTTCATCATTCCTTGCTGTTACTGTGTATGATAGATCAGTTTCCTAAACTGTCATGGAACTCATATCTTGTGCTCAATCGGCTATTGTATTGTATACCATACATACGTTTGAGTGAGACCCAGAGAGAATCTGGACACTCTTATTAGTATTAACTTGGACAGAGAGAAATATGCAATTATAGGTTGGATATGCCACATGAGGGGAAGACAGAATAGGTGTCTATCCTATGTTTCAGCCATTTTTCCATTCCCCCAAGATACAGTTCGCCTTCCCAGCCTGTTTTGTAGGGTTAGTGTGTTGCTGAATGCCATGCTTGTCCATAGTAAAACAAGTATTACAGTTTCATCATTGATGAAGGGGTCAATAAATAATGTGACCTACTGAGCCCTCAATGTGTTGGAAAGGGTGGTGAATTGTTGCTTTCAAGGTTCTGAAATAATTATTCTCTCACTCTGTCCCCTTAGATCTTTCAATGACTAGACAGGTTTTATTTTTCCAATTTTTATGTCTATGTCTTCCTCATGAAGAGCCCTGGTGGCGCAGTGGTTAAATACCTATACTACAGCCACTCACTCACAAATCACAAGATTTTGAGTTCAATACCAGCCAGGGGCTCCAGGTCAACTCAGCCTTGCATCTTTTCATAGGTTGCTAAAATGAATACCCAATTTGTTGGGGGCAATTGGCTTACACATTGTAAAATACTTAGGGAATGCCTAAGTGCATTGATAAGTGATATAGAAATGTACTTGCTATTGCTATACATTTAAAAAATCAAGTACCTTGCCAAACAGAAAAATTATTTCCCCAACATTTTGATTTGGCAGGGAGGGAGACATTATTTGAGGTCTGAATTTCTTTGTCTATTGGGGTATAACTTCTACCATGACTTGTTTTAATCTGAATGTTTGTTCTCTTTGGGGATTTATTCTCAAGCAGCTGCTGAACAGTTCACTGAAGCATTCAGAATCACAGAACTGAAGGACAATCTAAATTCTCATCAAAGCATCAGATCGAAATTAGTCAAGCTATGGTCTATACAACAAGAAACACTAATCAAACTGTGATTTCCACCTCAGATTTACAAGCAAACAATATGGTTTAGTACAATTTAAATATAAATCCAAACACAAACTATGGCTTGCTGCTACAGCTGAAATCAAAGTACGTGAGGCCAAGAAGCTGTGGTAAGCCATGGGAAGTGCATACACACTTGAGGCTCTACATTACATCTAAAATAAAAAACTGTGTACAATAATGACTAGGCCAACGTTAAAGGAGCTTAGAGCTGAATAAAAATTACAAGGTATTATTGCCCTAAACTGACCCCTCTAAATAGCACACCTGAAAAACGTGTTCCTGGTATGCATATCACCACTTTTGTACTACACATTTCTACTGAACACACTAATTACAGTCTGTCCTCGACATTTGTGGGGGTTAGAGGTGAAAATGAAAAAAAATCACAAATGAGGGGGGCAGTTCATGACAGAGGAGTTGTGTGTGCACCCTTCCAAACTTCTCTGGTCCTGGGCCTGCTGGAAGGGGGGGGAAGCCCAGGACAGCGGGGGGGGGGCACACACACACTTCCAAACTGCTCTTGTCTTGGGCTTGGCTTTTTCTCCCTCCTGCCAGGAAGTGGGCAAAGCCCAGAACTGGAAGAGGATGAGGACAAGGAGGATGCCCCATGCACCCTGCCAAGAGGGGGGAAAGGCCCAAGTCAGGAGGAGGGCAAGGAGGATGACGGCACATGCACCATTCCAAACTGCTCTGGTCCTGGGCTTGGCTTTTTCTCCCTCCTGCAAGGGGGGGGGGAGAAATCCCAGGACAGGAGGTGGAAGAGGACGACGAGGAGGAGGGCCTGTGTACTTTCCAAACTGCTCCCATCCTGGTCTTGGCTTTTTTTCTTTCCTGCTGGGAGGGGAGCAAAGCTCAGGACAGAAGGAGGATGAGGAGGATGGCACATGCACCCTTCGAAACTGCTCAGGTCCTAGGTGTGGTTTCTCCCCTCCTACTGGGAGGGACAAAAAGCCCAGGACAGGAGAAGATGGCAAGCATGCCCTTCCAAACTGCTCTTGTTATGGACTTCGCCCCCACCCCACCCCCTTGCTGGGAGGGGAGGAAAGCCCAGATCAGAAGGAGGAGGAGGAGGGGGCACATGTGCACCCCTCTGAGCTGTGCGGGTGGGCAGAGCACAGTCAAACAGTCAAATCCATAAATATGAAACCCATAAATATGCAAACTGTACATCTAAACTAGGTGGTACAAAGAGACCTGAATCAAACAAGGTATCTCACAATAGACGGACTTGTCCTTGAGATCCTACAAAACTATGTGTGCTTAATATTATACAGGTTGAGTTTCCCTTATCCCAAATGTTTGGGATAGAGGTATTTTTGAGGATTTTGGATTCTGGAATACTTGCATATATATATATAAAACCAGCCACCACACTTGCCAGAGCCTCCCTTGGAGAGACCCCAGTCCTGCATGCCAAATTCATCCACAGTGAATGAGTGTGTGGTGAGGGGGAGACAGGCCAGACTTAAGCCCTTCTGGCTCATGCTCTTGGCCAAGGCTCAGAGTGCAGCTTTGGAGTGGCTTCATACCTATTACTTCCCAATGCATGAGGAGAAGGTGGCAGCTGGGGACATGGTAGTACAACCGCTGCTGCCACCTCTCTTCCCTTGGTGCTGTGGCTATTCCTACATGCTTACCTGCTCCCAGATGTGATAGTGGCTATGAGCTTGCAGGAGATGGGTGCCTCCTTATCTGGACACTCACTTATTTTGCCTTGAGGGCACCAGTGGTGGGAGTGACTGAGGAGAGCTCCCCGGAGCTGCTAGTTCTTCCTGCAATCACCACTGCTGCTTTCTCCTGCCCTACCTCCCTGTGAGCATCTCCAGCCACCTGGCAACTGCAGGATCAGTGAGCAATTCTGGGGAGCATCCCACAGGTGCAGCCACTGGCTTCCCGAGGGAAAAATGAGTGAATGTCCAGCAAAGGAGGCATCCATCTCCCACAAGTAGCAGCTCATAGCTGTTATTGCATCTGGGACAAACAAGTATGTAGGAGTAGCTGCAGCAGTGGGGCAACAACAGCGTACTCCCCAGGGCTACTCACTCATCCTGCAGTTGCCAGGTGGCCAAATGTGCTTGCAAGAAGGGCAAGAGAGAACAGCCCCATTGCTAGAGTTGGCTGAATGAGATCTGGGCTCCAGCAGTGGAAACAGTGGAGAGTCGAGATGGGGGCTGGGTGTTTTGTTTTTGTTTTGTTTTGTCATGGGACTATCTTCTGGGCCTAGTCTAGAGATAATCGCCAGCAGTCGCTGCTGCAGCATCCTGCTCTAGACTTCATTTTGGCTGCAAGATTGTGTTGGAGGAGCAGCAGCAGCAAATGTGGCCACTGCTTGTACAAAGTTTGTTTAGGAAACTGGCCACACCATCTCCCTCCCTGCCTCCGCTGCTGCCCTGTCATGTTAGCGATCAAAAAAGTTGTGGATTTTTCAATATTTCAGATTTTAGAATTCCATATCACTCAACCTGTAATCATCATATTAATTGTTTTAATAGCTGTCACATGTTTTTTAAGACTGCCTTTTTAGTATAAATTGGGTTTCTGCCTTATTCTTCATCTATATCTACAAAATCTGTATCTATAAAAATATCAGGCACAATATTATAACAACATTTTTCCATTCAAATCACAGTGTTCATTTTCCACGGGTCAACAAATGTAGGCAAATACTTACATATTATTTTCACATTATGAGCCTGAAAACCAACGTTAGGAAAATTTAAAATAAATGTTTAGCATTTATTGAAAGGTCTGTTGTTGTTCCTTCATTATTCTGACTGAATAAATATGATTACTTTTCATGACATAAATAAATGCAAGTTAATGATGCTTTGCTCATTTATAAACTGCCAAACTTCAAGGAGAGCTCCCAGCAGCAGGCGGCCACAGTGCAGCTTTGGCCTGATCCAGGGGCATGCATCATCTGTATGTCCTGCCCCCAAATCAGCCCAAAGTTGGCCCGTGTTTTTTGGGCCTAGTCTTCTTAAAGAAACTTTTGGCCCGTGTTTTTTGGGCCTAGTCTTCTTAAAGAAACTTAATAGTTGTGGTACATTGCTCTCATTCATTTTTTAGATAACTTAATAAGGTAATATTTCTGCTACAAGTTTAAAGAACTCCTTTTCACAGACCATCTCATCAACTGAGATAAAAACAGAAACAAATGTACAAAGTTGTCATTTGGTGTCTATAGAGTTATGAACTTTGCATCCCACACGATGAAATTCTTACCCTTCATAACTGTATTTTCATACAGTTCCACAATGCTACTTTTGTAATCCATCAACTCAAGCCACATGTTTCACATAGTTTCCCATATCTCCACAGCAGGTTTCTAGAGTCTGTGGGACTTCAGGAGAAAGGAGGAAATGGCATCCCTCCCATTTCAACTCACTTGAACTTGAAACAGAAACTGTTTCCAGTGCCATAATGGTATCATTCTCTGGGTGTGACTGTTTGCCTGAAAAAAATCACGAGGGGTTGAGGGGGTTTGGGGGATCCAGAAAGAGGTTAGGGTTGCATTTGCAGGTCATACTTCCTCCTCTTCCATTTTATAGTGTGTTATCAGTGTAGTTACTTCTTGCCTGCAATTCCATGCACACTCGCTTCAGAGTAAGTAATATTCACTATCTTTTTTTACTAACAAGTAAACATACATGAATCCAGATGTACACCAACTTTTACTAGCATAATAGGTTACTTCAGTCCCTTCTAAAACATGAAATACAATTTTAATTACCTATTCTACAGAACAATCCTAAACATGCTTACTTATACTTATTTCCTACTCAGCATAAATGGGGTAATGCCTTAGTTAGAGATATAAAAATTCTGTAAATTCAGAAACCACTAAATTGGGGAAAGGGGCTCAGAGGGGCTGAATATTTTGCAAAAAAATGGAAATACCGGTATGTGCAATGTTAATTTTCAGATCATACGTAAATTTTATTGCTTTTGCAACATAAGAATGATTCACAACTTAGCATATGAAGTTGCAATATTTGACATTTCTATAAAATTTAAAAATCTAAGATATATTTTTGTGTAAGCAAAATTCTGAATATCCTATACTAAAAGATAGTTGCAATATCAGTACTTTGTACACATATAGTCAGCCCTCCGTATCCACAATTTTTTTTATCCATGGATTCAACCATCCACAGCTTGAAAATATATATTTTAATTATAAATTCTAATAAGTAAACCTTGATATTGCCATTTTATATAAGGTGAATTTTACTATGCAATTGTATTTAATTAGACTTGAGCATCCATGGGTTTTGGTATCCACTTGGTGTCCTGGAACCAAACCACAGTGGAAACCATGTTCCCACTGTATATCACAGGCAGGGTAATCCAAGGGGAGATAAAGACAGGAAACAGCAGGAAAGGAATATAAGTGGGGGTTTTGAGTGTGAGGTGAGTGAGAGTGTTGGGGTGCAATTCTGAGCAGCAAAAATAATTATGAGTTTGAAGGAGTAGGTTTATGCTTGGGGCCCATATCACACCTCTGCCTTGTCCTCAAGTCCTTAGGTATCTACTTTCTAGCATCATCAACTCAGTGTCACCTCTAATAGCCATTCTGTAAAACCATCCATGAAGCTTGCTCAGCTCATGTGTCTATTTGTGATTCCACAATGCCAGAAAACCAGTTGGTTTATTAACAAGACTTCCTAGCCCCTTCCAGAATATCAGCAGTTTTACAAGACAGCCAAACAATGTATTTTAAAAAGGACAAAAGGGGAATAGAGGAAGCTAGCAGCACTTTTAAGACTAATTGATCTATTTCAGCTGCAGTGAACATCAATCAAATTCAGGGCATCTGAAGAAATGGATTTATATCCATGAAAACACATGCTAAAATAGTTGGTGTTAAATGAGCTACTAGATTCCTCTCTCCCATTTTTTCCCTTTTTATTACTTTGAAAATTAATATATTTAAACCATACTAAACCAAACAGTAAAAGAAACAAAAGGAAAGGAAAGGAAAATTAACGTTTTAAATCCTAAGAAACATAAATTATGTCATGTCATTTATCTCTATGACACCTCTGAATTAATTCCTTACTTTATCTGTAGCTGGCACTGATTTCAATTAAACTAGTCAGATCGGCTGTCATTCACTAATCTCTTTCAGACTTTCTGATAGATGCTGTTGTTTTCCAAGGTGCATCTACGCTGTAGAAATAACGCAGTTTGATACAACTTTAACTGAAATGGCTCCATCCTACAAAATCCTGGGATCTGTACTTTTGCGAGGCACCAGTACTCTTTGACAGAGAAGGCTAAAGACAATGTAAAACTACAAATCCCTTGATTCCATAGGATGGACCTTTATAGCACTTACAATGGTGTCAAACTGCATTATTTCTACTGCACAGATGCACCTCTTGACACTCCTTCCTCATCCATCTAAGTGTGTAGACAGGGTCGCCTTTTCTCAGTACAGTCATCCCTTCCCATTCAGACTAGGAATTCTCAAATTTGGTTATAAGCGATCTCAGCGTGAGCCTCACCCACCTCCTCCTCCCGTACTCAGGACAGCTGGCCACAGCTATCCCAACCACAGGAGAAGGTGGGTGGGACTCACACGTGCGCTGCCCTGGCCTGTTCTTCCATGTCTGAGACAGCTGGCTATGTTCCAGGAATTGGAGGAAGGGGTGAGTAGGGCTTGTGCTATTCACGAATTTTCCATATTCGTAAGGGGCTTGTTCCCCTAACCCCTGCAAATATGGACTGTATTCAGTTGCTAGCTAAGGAAGCAAGATTCTTCCCTTTTGCCTATGCTCCTAGTACACCTGTATGGAAGCAACACTTTCAGAGAAACTCTCCTCACCCACTTCCTGCTCTGCCACTGCTCCTGAAACCCAGGAGAGAGTACCAACCACTCAGCAACTATGGATGTTGTAGGATCCCAGAGGACAATGCTGGTGGCTCGTTTTGTGTCTTTCTAACTCTGCAAGAAGGGATGGGATCAGTTCTCTCAGATGGGACTTCAGGGCACCCTGCATTGCTCCTTCTACAAGCTGCCAATGCTTCATGGGGTCACCCATGGGGATGCAGAGGGAATCAAAAGGAGGAAACACCACCAGTGAAGGAATCTGCCTGGCCTTGGTGCTAAGGAGAACAGCTGGCCAGACTCTGGAAGAAAATGCTACTCTATGCTGGACACCCAATCCCCTGCATGGACTTTTCCTGCTGCAAAGTAGTCTGTCCTGGGGGCACTCACCTTTGTATCAAGCCTGCCCCTCCAAGTACTTGCCTACCGCTCAGTCTAAAAGTAGTGAACACTTACAAGCGTGCCTCCAACCTGCTAAATAATTACCAATAGTAAGCCTAGGTCTTCCAATCTAAAGCATATAGGGAGACATCAAGGCCACCAAACTGGGTGACCAGATGGTCTCCACCTTCTCTCCAGAAGGCATTCCAAGACGTCCTCCATTTTGAGCATGCCTAAGAAGCATGCACTGACATTTATACAAGTGTTGCTAGCTTTTAGTTGGTAGTGCCCTGCCTTTTCTTGAATGCCCTACATTTTGCAGTGCCTTCTCCTCCTTTGTGGTGATGACATCTGGTCAGCCTGCTAATAATAATAGTAATAACAATAATAATAATAATAATGCTCATGAGGCCATACAGATGTGAAAAGGTACAGCTCAGAAAGATTAACAGAGCAAACCTCAATCCTTGAAGGGCTCCAAGGACATTGTTCCAAAATACACTGCAGAAATAATCCAGTTTGCGTCCACTTTAATTGCTCTGGCTCAGTGCTAGGGAATTCTGGAAAGTATAGTTTTGTGAGACATTTAGCCTTCTCTCTCTGAGAGCTGTGGTGCTACAACAAACTACAGTTCCCAGGATTCCCTAGCATTGGGCCAGGGCAGTTCCCAGGATTCCCTAGCATTGGGCCAGTCAAACTGGATTATTTCTGCAGTGTGTTTTGGACCATTGTCATCCTGTGCCTGTTGAAGGGCCAAGCACACTTTGGTGGGACAATAAACTCCACAGAATACACTAGCTCTCTCCTCCAGCCAGATTTGCACAGTAGATTTGAGTCTCCAAGCATTATGCATCAATTTAAAGCAGACATTTTCATGAGAAAATTGGGGGCCCTCAATTTTGTCTAGCAAAGAAGGGGAGGAAAGGAAACCCTTGGCCTCCAAGTCTGGAAACTCACCTTTTTTACATCAAAAACTACAACAGGCCACTGTTTTACATCAAGAACTACTACTACTACGTCACCACTCAACACGAACCAGCTGGTTAAGACTTCAGTCCTAGACATTCAAGGACATACTTTCCAGTAGCTTTGGGTGTTGCAACTACTTATGTTAGCATAAAACCTGGTCCAGTGTAAAGCCTGTAACTAAGGGCCTTTGCAGACTGCCAGAAATAGTGCACATTAAATTGAGGCACTGCCCTGGCTCAGTGCTAGGGAGTCATGGGAATTGTATTTTTTTCTGAGACATTGAGCCTTCTCTGCCAGAGAGCTCTGGTGCCACAATAAATTACAGTTCCCATGATTCCCTAGCACTGAGTCAGGGCAGTGCCTCAATTTAATGTGCACTATTTCTGGCAGTCTGCAAAGGCCTTAAGGCTGAATCTGCCCTAGAGAAAATATTAATCCAGGTTGACACCGCTTTAACTGCCATGGCTACATGCTATGGAATCCTGGACATTGTAGTCTTGCAAGATACTTACCCTTCTATATCAGAGAGCTCTGGTGCCAAAACAAACTACAAATCCCAGGATCCCACAGCATGGAGCCGTGGCAGTTACAGCGGTCTCAAACTGCATTATACTTCTTCAGTGCAGATTCAACCTCGCCTCAGCATTTAGCCTCGTATTACAAGGAGGTAAGAAGCCTTAGGGGAGGTAACCTTGTTCTGTGACGGAGAAATAAAAAGGAGGTTTCAACACAAAAATAAAAAGGAGGTGCTCATGCCTTCTTTTGGCCCTCGCATAAAGGAATGAAGTGCTAAGCCCCAAAATGTCGACGTCCAGAAAGGAAATGTTCATTATTACAGAGAGGTCTCCATAGGCTCCCTATTCCTCCTTTCCCTCAGGAAAACACACACGTCACGTCAGAGTCTCCCTCACACCCGCAATAATAATAATAATAATAATAATAATAATAATAATGGTCAAGGCTACTTCCCCATCTCCACCAAGGCATTGCTTGCAAGGTCATTCCTCATCCACCAATATTCATTCCTAGGGCCCAAGTTGAAGAAGGCCGCCCCTTATTAGCCCCTATAACCAACCGGCTGCTCAAGCCGCATCCTTCCGGGCCCCATGGCTCTCCGGGGACAGCAGCAGCCACCGCCGCCACTCTCCCCAACTCACCCGTTTCGGCCGTCTTGCTCCGCTCCGCCATGTTTGTTTTCATTCCGGCCAGGCCTCCCCCTCCCGCCGCCAGACGCTCTCCGGACGTCACCATGGCAACGCACGCCACTGCCCAGGAGTCCCTCAGCTCTCCTCCAGAGAGAGCCTCCTCTTACCTGGGCCAGGCAGAGAGAGGGGCAGGAAGGGGGGGTATGTACCTGGGACACACACACAGGCTGTATCTCCCTGATATATATATATATATAT
>CM034706.1:195824345-195843405 GCA_020142125.1 Phrynosoma platyrhinos | reverse complement strand
CACACACACACACATATATATATATATATATACACACATACACATACACCCCAGATAGATAGATAGATAGATGGATATAGATATACTCACACACTCTGAGATAGATAGATAGATAGATAGATAGATAGATAGATAGATAGATAGATAGATAGATAGATACACACACACACATACAGAGAGAGAGAGAGAGAGAGATTAATGGAGACTGCAGCCAGGAAATCAGAAGAAAATTAAGAATTGGAAGGGCTACTATGAAAGAACTAGAGAAGAACCTAAAATGCAAGGATATCAATCAAAATGCACAAACACACACCGTGAGGATAAAATGAGGATGTTAGTCACACACACATAGGAGTTTATCACATGGGACGTATCCCATGCAGAAAACTAGATTTAAAGTGAAAACAACCTGTTTTTGTAGATTGTTTTTCACATGATGTTTGGGGTTAACCCAAACAAAAAGTAGACAAAACCCGCAATCAGACATTTGTGCAAAAGAGAAATAACGTGAAAATAACCTGAACTTTTGTGAACTTGCAAAAGTAAAAAGGAGCGGGTTTTGGCTACTTTCCATTCGGGTAAATGTCACATTATTTCATTATTTATACAAATATGTTTGAAGAAAAACCACTTTTGCAAGGTTTTTTGGGGATTTTAATCCCATTTCTGCATGGGTTTTAAGCAATTCGCCTCTGTGTGATAAGGTCCATACATACACACCCCACACACACCCTGATACATATCAGTATGTAAAGGCATCTTGAAGCAAATTTGAGACTAGGCATTGTAGTACACGCTTTCTTAGACTTAGGGCCTCGGCAGACGACTAATAGAGTTGTCTCCGAGGCAAGGAAGAGGAGGGGCAGCCGCACGATCGGCGCCCCTTCCTCCTCCCGAGGTTGCCCTCGAAGCAGCCAGCCCTCCGCACGGCTGGCGCTCCGAGGGCAACCTCCCGCCGCAGCGTCCGGACACGCTGCGGCGGAAAAGTCAGGGAAAGTGCGCCCTATGCTTTTAGGGCGCACTTTCCTTGACTTCTGAAAGGAGCGCCGATTTAGCGCTCCTTTCAGAGGCGCCGACGGTGCACCTCGGTGCGGATGCCGTGGTTCCGCGGCGCACCGTCGCAGGGCGTCCTGGACGCCCTCGTCTGCTTCCCCCTTAGTCTAAGTAGCTATACCACTATACACTTTTGCAGGAGGTGTGGGAGGTAAAAATTTCCATTATCTTGCAGAGATCTTATATATTCAGGGGTAGCCCTGTTGACCATGTAGCAAAGTACAATAACATCCAGTATCCACAAAACAGTGATACCTTACATCAGCCAATCAAAATGCACAAAATATGTGATGCAAGCTTTCAAAACTCCACAAGCAAAAGTGTTAAGAATATACAGGAGAAAAAAAAATAAGGATGTTAGTCACATTGTTGTTGCGTGCCTTCAAGTTGTTTCCGACTTGTGGCGACTCTAAGGCGAGCCAATGGCAAACCCCCTTTGAAGAAGCTTGCCAAGAAAACGGTCGCCATATGTTGGAAACGACTTGAAGCCAAAACAACAACAACAAGGCAGCCGTATCATAGGGTTTTCTGGCAGAATTTGTTCAGAGAGGGTTTGCCATTGCCTCCCTCTGAGGCTGAGAGAATGTGACTTGCCCAAGGTCATCCAGTGGGTATCCATGGCAGAGCAGGGATTCAAACTGTGATCTCCAGACAGTCCACCACTCAATCCACTACACCACACTGACTCTAAAGAGGAAGAATTCAGTTCCCACAAACCATCTAGATATGCTGATTTATAGACTCCACCTAAGTAGGCCAGTCTAGAAAAGCTTATGCTGCAACATCTAGTCTCAAATGTGCTACAAAATCCCTTTACCACAGCACAAGCCTCTTGGAACCAAGTGTTAGCTTCTGTATCAACGTGCATATGAGAATTGGCATGTTGTAGTGGTTTGAGTGTTGGACTAGGATTCTGGAAACCAGGGTCCAAATCCCTGCACAGCCATGGAAACTCACTGGGTGACCTTGGGCAAGTCACACTCTCTCAGCCTCAGAGAATGGCAATGGCAAATCCCCTCTGAAGAAACCTGCCAAGAAAACCCTATGATAGAGTTGCCTTAGGGTTGCCATAAGTCAGAAATGACTTGAAGGCACACAAGAACAAGAAACGTAAGTATGCACCATACACCTTTGCCTTGGGGGAAAGAAAAATAAATTTCAGTGAATTTTGAGAGTATAAAGGAACAATTGGCTTGCACGACGCATCACGATATGCTGATCTAGCTGTAAATGTGTCAAATGGGAAGTGTGTCTGGGTGCCAGTGGAATTCAGTGTCTCTTTAAGAACAGAAAGCATGTTTATTATCTTCTTAATTGGACCATCTGATTAAATGACACCATGTAGAAGATATACCTTGCACTCCCTCCTGGTCTAAAATCTAGTCAGCGATCCTAGAGATCTTATTATTGCATCGGGACTGTAAAACTGAGCATGAGGTCATTAAAACGTTAACACCTCAGAGGAAAGGATCAGAGAGAATGTATTTCATGTTTCCAGATCAATCCAGATTATAATTATAATGATGCAACCTTGCTTTTCCTTGGAGTGTTAAGGAAACTGGTCATGAATATCCCTGTCTCCCACCCACCCAATTAATTGGGAGGGAGAGTGCCAAAAATATGATGGTAGATGATCTGTTTGTGTGTCAGTAGCAGCTAGAAACATATGTCATAAGTACAGGATCTAGGGTTGCCAGAAGAAATAAGGGCCAAGGCTCCTGTCCTTTTAACAATTGTGTAAAGCAGGGTTTTCAGCAGGTGTTACTCCTCACACCTGCTTAAATCCCCTCTTTCTGTGAAACTATTTAACCTTGCAACCCTAATAGCACCTGATATACTAGTCCTCCATATTAATTACACCAGAAGAATTAACAGATCTTGTTTCCACACTCACAATTAAGAAAAAGTCTTAGCTTCCTTGGATCCCATTTTCAGAAAAAGGTGGGATATAAACGCAATAAGTTTTTAAAAAATGGCAATCAGAAACACAACTTTCCCATAAAAATGAATTGAGATACAAAGCAGATTCTGCTTTCCACTGTGATGCAGTGAGACAGGGACAGGTAAAGTGTGCAGGGAGACACCACTGCGCCATCATTTCCAGTCATCCCCAAGCACTTACAGGAATAGGCAAGCCTTTCAATTAATGGCAATAGGTAAAGTGGGAATTCCTGTTCCATAATAACTGCAAGGAATTAGGGAGAGGAAATACTGGTTTAATTAAAAGGCTGCATCTGTGTGTTGTTGTGTCCACGTGCATGTTAACTAATGTTAAAGGGAAGATTAATTTGCACTAATTGAACTTGAGAGTATGTTCAAGAGACTTATTGTGATGGGCTGCTGTCACACTTCAGAGTTAGTGCAGTTTGACCCCATTTTAACTGTCATGGCTCCATCCTATGGAACCCTTGGGTTTGTTGTGGCACTAGAGCTCTCTGAGTGAGAAGACTAAATAGCTCACAAAACTACAAATCCCAGAATTCCATAGCATGGAACCAAAGCACTCAAAGCAGTGTCAAACTGCATTAATTCTGCAGTGTAAATGCTGCCTTGGAGGGATAAATGGGGAAGATTCATGAAGTTCTTAAAGGGGAATTAAGCTCTTTGAGTGACTTTGGGATAACAATTATTTCAACCTGAACAACCCCACAGGGTTGTGAGGATAAAGCAGAGAGGAAGATAACTATGCATGGGTCCTTGAGCACAGTGGAGGAAGGACAAAATATGAATAAATAATAAAATGCACCATTTATTATGTGGCTTATAGAGAAACTGATAAGCCAACTATTTTTCTGTCTGGTATTCTGAAGGACTGCAAATGTTTGTTCAAAGGTTTGTTCAGAGGTTCGAAGGTACGGGGGGGGGGGGGGGGGGGGGGATGACTTGATTTAAAGTACCAAAGCTTACAAGAAGCTTATCTTCTTCTTACATTTTATTTCATTTTATTTTGACAAATGTCAATTTGCTGTCATACACTGTCAGTGCTGCCTGTTCTCCACTAACTGAAAACACACATTTGTTATGCATTTACTTACTACAATATTTTATTGTGTTTAAGCAATCCAGGAACATCAGCAGTTACAGTGATCTTTGGATGAAATACATACTGATTGTCCTGCTGCCCCATTTCACAAATATAGATAGATGTATAAATTGCACAATGGATCAAATGTGTGTTTGTACAGTTTATTGGACAAACAAACATAATTTCTACACAGCTTTCTACACAGCTGGAACTTGTTACACCATACCAGTGGACAAAAACAACAGGAACCACCACCTCCCCATGATATATCGTATTAGACATTTTAAGTTACAACATTGGATTTAGCTCCCTGCCCATGTCCAAGGCTTTTTTCACAATATTACAACAGTCCTCAGACTGTTCTGGAGTAGTCCCTCTATGCAGCAAGGCTAGGCAACTGAGGTCCAGCAACTCCCACAACACCTCACTGTTGGCTATGCTACCTAGGAATTATGGGATTTATAGGCAAAGTGTGCCACTCCATCCCAGCCTTGATCTCTAGTAAATAAAGATGTGGGCTTGGAGTCCCAGACAGCAATACTGTTATAAAAAAAAGAATAAGTCTTAATGAACTCTGTAGTAACTAGACAGAGGTCCAAAACACACTGCAGAAATCATCCAGTTTGAGACCACTTTACCTGACCTGGCTCAACGCTAGGGAATTCTGGCAACTTTAGTTTTGTGAGACATTTAGCCTTCTCAGAGAGCTCTGGTACTACAATAAACTATAATTCCCAAGATTTCCTAGCACTGAGCCAGGGCAGGTAAAGCGGTCTCAAACTGGGTTACTTCTGCAATGTGTTTTCGACCTAACACAGCTATGGACCTTATCACACGGGGGTCTGAAGCAGTCCCATCCCTGTGGCATCCCCGTCCCATCACGCTTCCTTTCCCCGGGTGATCAAACGACGTCGCAGGGAAACCCCACCCATCCCCGTCGCATCGTGGTCTCATCCCCGTCCCATCGTGCTTCCTTTCCCCGGGTGATCAAACGATGTCACAGGGAAACCCCGCCCATCCCTGTCACATCCCCGTATCATCCCCGTTCTTTTGGATTCCTGGTTGAAATGGGAATTACATTTCCCGCGACCGGAAGGAAGCGCAATGGGGCGGGGATGCGACTGCTTGGACCCGGTGTGATAAGGTCCTATGTCTTTGTAATTCACTCAGTAGTATTTACTTCTAAGCAGCCATACCAGCATGGTATAGTAATTTGAGAATTGGACTATGACTCTGGAGAACTGGGTTTGAATCCCAGCTCAGCCATGTAAACCCACTGGGTGACCTTGGGCAAGTCACACTCTCTCAACCTCAGAGGAGGGCAATGGCAAACCTCCTCTGAAGAAACTTGCCAAGAAAACCACAATAAGATTACCTTGGGGTCACCATAAGTCGGAAATAGCAGGCACACAACAACAACAGGCATGCCTTAGAAACTGTGCAGTTAAGTGAATGCAGGGCAGGTTTCATGTTCATCAGCTGACATTTTCTAACAGATTGCAAATTGTTAATTATTTACAGAATTTGGGAATTCTGGAGTGCCTTGCAGCTTTCATACCGCTAAGGTTTACTGTGCTGATTCTCTGTTAGAATGTCAGTATGGTGACAGTCTCTGCCCCAGGAATTTCAAAGATCAAATTATTGTTACAGGTTTATTATTTAAAAAAAATAATTCTGGGGGTTAGAGCCAGATTAATTGTCATCCTATTGACAATTATTGTTATTAGTTTTAGGATATCAGAAGAAGTGTAATGTCAGTATTATCCAGGAGGCTGCAGTGTTTTTTAAATACGTACTTTAAAAATAGAACAAAGATGCCTGATTTATTTATTTTTACTTTGGATAATTAATGGCAAGTATATGCAGTTGCAGTCTATATTTTGCACAGCATGTTTTTCTTTGTGTGTGTGTTTCTTTTCTGGAAATGGTCCATTGACTAGTTTTCAAAAAAAAAATTCCTCCCCACCCCCCATTATTTGTAATATACAAACTAGTTCAAGCCATGTTATCATTCAAATTTGTACAGAACAGCCACTATGTTCAATTATATTTTGGTTATACATTCATTGACCAACCCAAAGATGCAAAATACATCCCACTAGGTCTAGAAGATCATAGCCTTCTTCATATGTCAAATATGATTTAAAAAAAAAAAAGCATGCTGGAGAAGGAAAATTAAGATGCTAGAATCACAGCATTTTTCTTTGTGCTGTTGAGAAACAGCACAAACAAGTTATGCTGCACACAGCACATGATCATAAATCGACTGGCGAGAAGGTAAGAAAAGTTAAATAAAATGTGTTTCTCTGTTTTAAGATCTTATCAGTTTCTACTTGTATACCCTATGTTTTATGGACAGGAGAACTAAGGCTGCAGAAAAAAGTCAGTTTGATGCCATTTTAACTGTCATGGCTCAATGCTATCGAATTCTGGGAATTATAGTTTTGTTAGCTTTCTCTGGGCTACAACAAACTACAGTTCCCAGAAATCCATAGCATTGAGCCATGACAGATATGTCAAACTGGATTATTTCTGCAGTGCAGATTCAGCCCAAATTATTCATACCCATGCTATATGTCTGAATTTATGACATCTGTGTTGTCTGACTGGGGCAGACTGTTACAATTGGTTTCAGGATCATTCCTATTCTCTTGCAGTTAGGAGAGTTCAAAGAGACAGATATCTTGTCCTATAATTCACCAAAAGGGGTTGTTTGATTTACATAATCCTTTACGTCGTTACTCTGAAAAAAGAAAGGGTCCCTTCTAAGCAATTATCTTCTGTTGCTCTGCTCCATTTTTCCTTGACATTGGCAAGGCTTGACAAGAGTAACACTGGTGGCAGCATCCCACAAGTGCAGCACTTCCTAGCCTTGGTCTAGAGATCGCTCTCTCTGGCTTTTCTTCGCAAACGAAGATTCAGGAAAGACTCATCCCACGCTTTTTGCAAGCACGCTGATGACTAAAAAGGCCAATCCGAGATAAACAAGAGATCGACTACGAATAGTATTACACAAATAATAGCACTATTTATGGTTGTGAAAGCTGGCAGTGAAGAAAGCTGACAGGAAGATAACCAACTACCGTATTTTCCGACGTATAAGACGACCCGGCATATAAGACGACCCCCCCCCCCACTTTAACCACAGATTTTGCAGGTTAAAAAGTAGTCTTATACGCAGGAAAATAAGGTAATTTGAAATGGGGTGATGGAGAAGAACTAGGGACTGCTAAAAAGACAAATAAATGAGTCCTAGAAGAAATCACACATGAATTCTCAATAGAAGCCAAGATGACTAAACAGACTGTCATACTTTGGCCATATCACGAGAAGACATGATGAACTAGAAAAGTAAATAATGCTTGGTAAGGTAGAAGATAGTAGGTAAAGTGGAAGGTTACATTACAAATGGATAGATTCACTCAAGAAAGCCATGACTGAGTCTTCAAGACTAAACAGGGCTGTTAATGATTGGGTGACTTGGGGGTTTCTCATTCATAGGATCATCATTAGTAGAGCTGAGCTACAGCAGCCAATAGAGATGATGATGATGATGATGATGATGATGATGTACTTTGTTTATCTCCCACTTTATCCCCACATTGAAAATATTACAATTAAAACATATAAAAAGCTTATGGTTCCAGCAGTGAGGATATGTTCAGAAATGAAAGAACAATTCAATTCTAATGAAAAAAGAGTGGGTATCTAAACTGAAGGAATTAGCTGAGATGGATAAATTGCCTATTTTGATTAAAGATAATTTGGTAACAACATTTTGGAAAGACTAGAAATTGTTAATTGACTTTTTAAAAAATAATGAAAGTGATTTTATGGTTGTTGATTTTATTAATTAACATGAGACATGAAGTGAAGACAAAGAGGAGGGGAATTTATAATGAAGTGTACTGCAGAAAAAAATCCAGTTTGACAGAAGCGATAGTTGGAAGTCATCTTTTTCTGTTCTATTTTGTTAATTGTAGATTTGTTTGTAGTTTGTTTTGTATGTTTTATATACATTGTAGTTGTTTGTGTCATTTATGTTATTCAATTTTTCCTTGGTAGTTTTTATGCTATACAAATATTTTAAAAACGGCAACATTAAAACCAAATTAAAATGTTAACCACATTTTAGATATACACTGTATTTTTTTAAAAAGTGCTGAACATTAATTTAAAACAAAAAAAGCTTTATAGATTTTTGTTAAAAACCTTAAATTCTATAAAAGCCTGTCTGAATTTTTTTTTATTTTTTTTAAAAAAAGTCTTTACCTGATGACAGAAGGACAAGTAAGGAGCCTCCCTAAAATCTTGGGGGCAGCCACTGAGAAGACCCTCTGTGTACCTGTGAAGGAGCTGGACCGAGAAAAGGGCTTGTCCTGTGAATTCTTAGGGTCCAGGCATTCTCAAATGGGTGAGATATGGTCTGTCAGATATCCTATAATCCTGCCCCTATCCAGAAGATGTAACCTAGAGGAAGGACTGCTATGGTATAGACCAGTGGTCCCCAAACATTTTGGGGCTACTGCCCCCTTTCATCTTGAGTGACAACTCTAGTATCCCTCAAATCTATTTCTTGACATTAGGTCTACTGTTTGTGCAGCAACCAGCCAACTAGTAGCATCTACCTCAAACATACTCAGCTCACCAGTGCCTCCTTAGCCTCTCATGTGTGAATATGGCAACAGCACAGGCCTGCTCCTCCCTCTCACCCTTGCTGGCCTTACAGCAAAAGGAAGAAAGGAAGCCTTGCTGGCTGGCTGCTTGGTTGATGCTCCAGGGTGACTGGGTGCAAAGGAAGGAGCATACAAGCAGCCAGTCAAGCAATGACCAGGTAGACAGCAACCAAATAGCTGGCTGAGCGCAGCCAAAAAGCTTCTTGGCATGAGCATAGGCTTCTTGGTTGCTACGTGCTTGGCAACAGGCTGCTTGGTTGCCACTCCCAAGATGACTAGGTGCTAAGGAAGAAGCTTCTCTATGGCAAGTAAGGATGCTCAGGGTTTGTTTGGTTTTTTTGTCAGGGCAGATAGCATCACAGCCAGATTCCCACTTTTCTCCCCAGTGAAGAAAGACTCTTAGGACGTTATCACACGAGGAGTTGCGGGGAGAAAATGGAAATAAACCAGACAAGCGGAAGACTTTAATTTATGGGATTTGTCCCGTTCCGCCTCGCCTGATAACTACATTTGAATTAGTTATAATTACATTCGGGTTAATTCGAACAAAAACCTGATCTTTTCAAATCCTCAAAAATCCCGAAAATGAAAAGATCAGGTTTGCGTTCGAATTAACCTCCTTTTAAATTAGAATTTAGTTATCAGACGAGGCGGAACGGGACAAATCCCGTAAATTAAAGACTTCCGCTCGTCCGGTTTATTTCCACTTTCTCCCCACGACTCCCTGTGTGATAATGTCCTTAATGTGAGATAGGCAAAGGACTCTTTCAAAGAGCCAACCCTGGAGAAGCTCCTTCCCCACACAATTTCAAATTACCCCCTCCACACACAAGCATTGTTTATTCTGATACCTCTTCTCTCAGCCTGTCCAACAAAAGAAAGCAAGAGCATGACTGCAGCACCAACCTACCAGCCAAGTCCTGTCAAAACTCACAAAGGAGATTATCATACAGAGGAGGCGAGCGTCCTCCTCCCGTAATTAAATCGACATTAAATTGTCCTAATTGCCCGATCGGGGGAAGATTATCACACCCCCACGTGCTTCTCTCACTCTTTTCCCATCTGTGAACCGTAATGGAGGTGTTATTTTCCATCACATCTCTCCCACCGCCACATGCTCTAACCCCTCATCTCTTCCATGGCCCTTGTCTTTCTTGAACCGATACTTTAACTGATGTCCCCCTTTTTCCTCACTGTCGCCCCAGATCTTTCCGCCACCCTCAGGGAGGGCATATCATTCACTTTGGGAATCAACGGTATTGACAATTTAGGAAAGTGACTGACCAGTCTGGAAAGTAGTCACATGAAAGCAAACCTTTACTCCAAAAATGTATTTGGCTGAATATATGAGGCTTCTCTTTTTGGCTCTATCTAAAACAAAAAACATCTCCAAACACAAAATCAAAGCACCATCAGCATGGTGAAGATGAACAGCTGAGTCAGCTCCACTGGGATTTTAACATGTGGGTCAAGTGAGTTTAGGAATTTCAAGCATGAAGCTTAGAGTCAAACAGGAAAAAAATACCACCACTCTGTTCAGAGACAGATTGGAAATACTAACACTATACTAAATAAGGGAATAATTCTTGAAATAAGAATTTGTTATAAAATAATGAATGGAAAGTATTCTCTATTTTTTTAAAAAGAGAAGGAAATTGTTAATTTATCCTGTATTATTATACAGCACAATGAGTATGAAATGTATTATGCTTCATAGAACTAAAGGATGAAGTTCCTGCTTGGAACATCTCACTACCTACATTTTCAGAAATGTATCAGAAACAGAAAACTCTGTGGTTTACTGAGACTTTTTTCTTATCACAAATAATGAATCAGTCTGCTGGAAAATATCAGTTCTAAGGGGACAGTTTCTAAGCCAACCTCCAAAAATCAGAGTACCTCTTATAAAACCAAATAAGATTTTAAAAATCCTGTATGAACTGGATAAACAAATAATAGGGTATCCCTATATGTATGTATGGGTGTACCCTCACAGCAGAATTAATGCAGTCTGATATCTCTTCAACTACAATGACGCTATCCTACAGAATCCAGGGATTTGTAGTTTGATGAAGCACCAGCTCTCTGATAGACCAGGATCAATACTTCACCAAACTACACATCCCAGGATTCCCAGGAGTAATGGCAGTTAAAGTGGTATGAGACTGCCTTAAGATTCTGCAGTGTAGATGCATCCTGTGTAACCCCTATAACTAATAATAGTCTTGATCAAGTGAGCAGGGAATCCCCAAAGAAAGCTGTGTTTGTAAAGTTTCTGTTGAGAGACATGGGGGGGGGGGGAATGGAGCAATGGAGCTTCTGTCCTCCAGGAAGCAAGAATTTAGAACCTTATCACCTGAAATTAGCTTTTTATGATTTGGCCTATTGGTATTACTAAACTTTGTGCTGAAGCAACCAAGAGAAATGTCTGGGAGAAAGGAATGTTTTGAAACTGATTCCTTGACTATAGAAATAGGATGACTTTGCAAGACACTTTCAAGCAATTCTTGCATTGCTGCTTTATTACTGCATTGAACTCAGAAGACCTATATAAATATGTTCAAACAAAAATCCACCAAACAGTGATACCCTTATTGACCAACCAAAATGCACAATATACTTGTTGCAAGCTTTCGAAGCTCCACTGGCTTCTTCATTTGGTTTGTAACATCAATGTTAGAAACCAAACAGGGGGAAAGAAGAAGAAGGATTGCAAGAGAGGGGTCCTTGTTGAGATGCAAATAGACTTCAAGTTTCCTGGTCTTTGCATAGCTCCCAATATCCACATGGTCAGAAAAAGAAGGGGCCAACTTGCAAAAGATACTCTCCACTTACCATCTTAACTAAGAACAGAAATATCAAAATGCAGACATCTGACTAACATTTCCAATTGTTTTTCTCCTGTTTGGTTTGTAACATCTTGCCTGATGAAGAAGCCAGTGGAGCTTCAAAAGCTTGCAACAATATATTGTGCATTTTGGTTAGTCAATAAAGGTATCACTGGTGCATTTTTGTTTGAATTTGCTTAATGGCCAACACAGCTCCCCCTGCATATTTCCTGGTTATATAAACATGTATTATCCTATTTTGAATGTGTTGTGTTGTTTTTAAGTTGTCAGCTTCAAAATGTGTCTCCTTTATAAGTTTATAATTGTGTTTACAATATACATTTTTGAAGTTAGAATCCAAGAGCTTCACAAGTATTCAATACTTTTCCCCCTTGAGTTCAATGAGGCTTACACCCAGGAAAGGGGATATAAAATTGCAACCTAAATTGCTTACATAGCAATTTGAACAAACTGAAGCTACTGACTGAATAATAAAGTACACAAAGCAATGTGATCTGAGACCCCCATGGTACAGTTAAATCAACACTCCTCACACAACTCTTTCCTGACAGCTTTCCCCTACATATTATCTGTAAGAACAACATGCCAGACTACACAATCTTCCAAAAGAAGCTAAATGAAGACCTATGTGCAAGGCTTATTATCCTCACGTTGGAATGAATGGTTATGTTTGCAATATCCTGGTTTAGAAATAATAAAAATAGCACGGCCATAATCACAACTGATACTCCACAGACACAGGAGTAAAGAGGCACACCAAAGCAATAAGAAGAACACAGCAAAATATCTGAAGGCTGCAAATTAGTTTTTTCCCCCTGCTGTATTCCTAAGGTGCAGGTTTCAACTGTCTAGCACAGGGGTAGGCAACCTTTTTGAGCCGGGGGCCGGGTTGCTGTGCCTCAGACAATTGAGAGGCCAAAGCTCAGCTCCAGAAAAGCCATGGCAAACCCCCTGTGGAGATTTTGCCAAGAAAACCCCAAGAACAAATAATAACAACAATAATCAATATCATCATGGCAGGCAGCGGCGGCGGCGGCAGCAGCGGGGGGTGGCAGAGGTGGCGGCGGCGGCAGGACCGCATCCGGCCGCCGGGCCTTAGGTTGCCTACCCCTGGTCTAGCAAATTAAGGTATTAACCAAGAACTTGGCTTTGTGAAAGCAGAGATTCTTTCTACAGCTTTCTAATAGAATCACTTGGTTTTTATCACTACAGGGAGTGGTAATTTAGGGTACTTGATCAAAAGACACCTGAGACTAGATCAATGCCCAGCTGTTAAGTTCACCTGGTAGTTTGGGCAGGTCACAGTAGCTCAACCTGTGTCTAGTGTAAAGACCCAGCTGCTAGATCTTCTTGGGTTCAAACCTCTCCATCAGTCAGTTAATTTACCGATATGTGAATTCAGGCAAACATACGAATAAGTAAAAAAGCAAATATTTTCACATTCCAACACAGGCTACATGCCTTGTTGGTTGCAAAGTACTAAAGATCCATAGACACTGATCATAAGACTGGAACAAACCTCAAGCACTCCTGACCAATATCTAATAAAACATACAGTGGCAGACTCCAGCTTCCTAAGCTTCCTCCTTTTTCTTGCTTTTACAGACTGATTTATTTCCATTATATGTTTATATATATAGGTCCAAATACTTTAGGCAGTGATTTATTATGAAATGGGAGGCAAAGGTATCGTTTTCACTTTGCTTGTTGGGTATTTAAGGTGGAGACTTAATCTTATTTTTGGATTTATGAATGTTTATCTTGGATTAGACATTTATCAGCTTAGGATTTTGACTTGATTCTGTTGAACAACTAGAAGGCATTATCCTATAATAGCAGATTAGAATGGTTTTCACTATGTTGACATTTTCCCTCCAACTTCACATAGGGCCCCTGTTCAATCTGTATAAATAGCTTCCACAACTATACATCAAATAATTGGTTATTTTCTACAAAGTACAAACTGTCTTCAAGCATTCAGTAGAAGGACTAAGTAATATTTGGTTAGGTACACCTTTAGCCTCACAAACTTTCATAGCCTCACAAAAGGTTTGGAATGATTTTGACCTCAGTAATTTCATATTTATTCTCCTGAGAAATAATGTGGTGTTTTTTTTTTTCTTGGACCAATGAAACAGAAGCCATGGATGAATCCAGTTTTATGTTTTCTATTGGCCACACATCCCATTATAAATGATATTAAATGTTTTTTAAAAGCTGGATTCATCAATTGATGGTCATTATGTTTTTATCTCCTACCTATGGACTTGTTTCCTATTGTGAAGATTATTAAATGGAGCAAATTGTGTTACCTTGATTACTTGGAACCATTGCTAGTCCATGTATCTGAAATAAATTAATGTCAAATTACATAAAATAAAGTATGTGGTTTACAGTCTCATTTTTGTTTACTGTTGCAACAGCCCCCCCTTTTTTTTTTTTAGATTGTGAACTAAAGTTAGTATTCAGTTATTAGTACCTGCTAAGAGATCCAGCACGGTGTAGTAGTTTGAACATTGGACTATAACTCTGGAGACCAAGGTTCGATTTCCAGCTTGGCCATGTAAACCAGTGGGTGACCTTGGGCAAATCACACTCTCTCAGCCTCAGGGGAAGGCAATGGCAAATCACCTCTGAACAAATTTTGCCAAGGAAACCCCATGATAGGGTTGCCTTAGGCAAAAAAATTGACTCCAAAAACCTGAGTCAACTTATCCACAGGTCAGTGTAAATACTGTACCTTAACTCTTATAAAAAGAGAAACCATCTCCTGGTGAAAGGCAGGAGTGTAATCTGTCCTGGAAGCATTGATCCTACTCTACTGTCTCATCCATCCTGCCTTTAGTGTGACCATAAACAGCTATGCCTGCTGAAATTTGTCTTTGGCATTGTTTTCCTTTGCTTTCTCCTGGAAACTTTGCTTTGTTATGTGCCCCAAAGTTTTAACCTCGACTTATCCACGGGTAATATCAAATTCCATAATTTGGTCCCAAAACCTGCCCTCGATTTATACATGAGATCGACGTATAGTTGAGTATATACAGTGCATATGTGTTTATTTACCATTCAGCAATTGATTCACCAGTTACAGTCTAGCTGGGTCTAGCCATTACATTTAGGACTAATGCTGAAAACACACTTGCCATATACATGTAACAGTGCAGTAGTATAAATGTCTACTCAGAAGAATGCACCATTGAGATCAGTTGAAGTTCTGAATAATTACATAATTGAATGCACACTTATGAAGTAGTAAGCCCCTCTGAACACAAAGGGATTTTCTTTTGGGTAACTATGCACAGGATTTTCAGTATGGTGTGGTGGGTGAGCACTGGACTATAACTCTGGAGACCAGAGTTCAAATCCCCACTTCACCATGGGAAGTCACTGGGTGGCCTTAGGCAACTCACATTCCCTGAGCCTCAGAGGAAGGCGAAAGGAAACCTCCTCTGAACAAATCTTGCCAGGAAAACCCTATGACAGGTTCACCTTAGAGTCGCCATAAGTGAGAAATGACTGGAAGCCACACAACAACCACCCTATTAGTCTGCTGCAGCAAAATAAATAAATAAATAAATAAAACAAAATCCTTAATTGACATCTAGCTGGCTTCTTACTTTAATTCTATTCTTATATTAATTGTCTTACCCTGTTACTATATGGAGTTTACTATTGGCAGTAGGAGTAGGGGTTTTTACTTTAGCATTATAGGGTGTTCGTATTTTGTTTAGTGATTGGATGGTTTTATATGATTTTGTTTTTATAAGCCACTTTGAATCTGTTGATCAAATTTGATTATCAGTTATAAAAAATTAAATGCTTTCTTAATTTTAACCCCCATCTCTAATAATTATATTTTCAGAGGGATGCACTGCCCCTCATCTCCTTCCTTTCCTTCCATCCATCGCAGAAAATCCACATAGCATTGGTAGCTCCCCATATGCTGTCCTGAAACATTTACCTGGAAATACCAGGATATACTCATATCAAAATTAATTGATGTTGTCAACTCTTTTAAGAATGACAACATAACTTCAGCTGTAACTCCAGCCGGTTCTCATAAAAGCTTGTCAATCTTATGTTTTAAAATATGCGGAATATTCTTTCTTTTTACCAGACCACTACGAAATAGTTATTTTTAGACTCCATTGTCTATCCACAATAAAAGTTATGTCATATGTCTAAATGACATAATAATTTTCAGTATACATTCATGAATATGTAATTTCACATTGTATTCTAATGGTGCTTTGAAATTTCAAACCATCTATCTGAGTCAAAATGTAAAGCTGTCTGATGATAGTTTCAGGAAATCCCCATATTTTGCAGTAGGATTTCTATTAAGAGTAGGGTAAACTGTAGGAGTAGGAGTAGGGTTAGGAGTAGGTTTCAATTTGGGACTATTCTATTCATGTTGATTTCTTTAGCGGTTTCATGGTTGTTATTGTTGGATCACTGAGACTAGACAAACAGTGGTCTGTGGGAGGAGTAACTCAAATTACATGATCAGGTAGAATACTATATAGACAAAGAAAAACAGGTGTCTTTTCAGTTCATACATATCCTCAAAATCTTTGCAATTGCTTAAGAACATCATAGCCTTTATTTGAATACCACACATAGAAGACCTTTTTCAGCGAACAAATAATGTAAGTTTTAATTCTACTACCAATTTTAAGTTACCATTTTGCTTTGATTTCTGGGGCAAACATACAGGATTAAATTATTCTGCTAATTTACATTTGAACTTTTCAATGCACAACAACGATCCAAATGTTTCCACATTATTTCAGTATGAATCATAACCACATTTTACTGCTTGATGACTGTTTATTTACTATTAGAATAATAATGCTTTTTTAATCTGTAGTGATGAACATTGGTACCATTGTATTGATCTTGAGATATTTACATTATGAAACAATTTAAACTGCTCCCTTCAGAAATAATGTTGATGACTTTATGTAGGATATTCCAGAAATAAGATTCTTCACAGTTACTGTAAAGCTAAGATGCTTGCATTATAAACCCAAGGCTGTGATTTTGTTTCTTTATATCTGAAGTATTCCCACTGATGTAAATTAAATTACTGCAAAGTAAATGCCCTTATGATTATAATTACTATTGTACAGTATAGTCTGAACCTATATGTCTACATTTTCATGTAAGAAAGTCCCAATGAGTTCAGTGGTATTTACCCCAAGAAAATATAGATAGTACTGCAACTATTTACATTAAATTACTCGTGTCACTGGATGGATCAAGCAAAAATACAGAAATGTGTAAATGTTGTAAAGGAATATCACCAGTATTCTTGAACACACAGCAAAATAAGCTAAATACTAAATAAATACTTGCATTATAAATGGAGTATAGGAGAACTGGTTTAATTGCTGTCATTGACTTTATTTTCAGCAAGCAAGGGGGTATTAGGTTAACTTAACTATTCCTTTATACAGGAGATGCTTTCAGTCTGCTTAATTTTAGGGAAAAATGTAGTATATATTGAGTTATATTTTAACCAATAAAATAATATTATAGACAGACAGCATGTTGTAGTGATTTGAGCTTTGGACTATGACTGGAGACCAGGGTTCAAATCCCTGCTTGGCCATGAAACTCACTGGGTGACCTTAGGCAAGACATGCTCTCAGCCTCAGAGGAAGGCAAAAGCAAAGCCCCTCTCAGGGTTTTTGCCTTCCTCTGCTATGAAAACTCCATGATAGGTTTGACTCTTAAAAACAGGCAAATGTGCATGAAAACTGCATGCTGTATATCAGCTCTTCTTATTAAAACTTCTAAAAGTAGCGGTGCCTGTGCTCTGAAATAGTTTGGACACTGAAGTGTATTTGTTTAATATTTGTTGGCTTTTCAAGTTGAGGAAGAAGATAGAGACATGCTCAAAGCACTTTGAAATGTACCGGTATCTCATTTCTTTTTTTGTGTCCTCCCAAACTTTCTTCCTTTACCTTTAACTCTGAGGTCAAATCAAGCTCTTTCAGACAAAGTGGATAATTGTTCACCAGTTATATACTGATGATTTTAAAGTTTGGACCCCTCTCCCCCACATTGCAATGTTTTCTTAAAATGTTATCAATTGTTTTAATTTCTTTCTTTATTGTTATTTTAAACTTGATTCATGGATAAAGTTCATACATCTGTGTGGCTCTTAGTAGTGAAGAGTACTTCTGAAATTTAACGATTAAATGTTTGTAAAATTTTAAAAAATGTATAGTAGTTCAAGTTTTCACTCTACTATGGGAACTATTAATTATTGTGGGAGGGGGGGCAGATACTTTTAAAAATGGCTAAACAGCTTTGTTTATGATATAAACTCCCACTATATCTGTTTGTACTAATTTTAAGCTATCTGAACAATATATTACTCTTACAAATTATACAGATCATAATCAACATTTTTTAAATGTTCTAAGTTTTTAAAACAAATTACAGTTGGACTAAATAGATTTTGCCAGAGAGATCAACTGTCCATATGTTAATATTAAAAACAGATGGGTTTTAATCCCATACGCAGAATGAATGTAATTTAATGCTCATCCGATTGGAGCATGGCTTTGTTTCAAGTACAGGACATAAGGAATAGCAGTATCTTCCAACCCTCCATCAGTTTCAGTGACACTACCTAAGTGTTAAAGTCAATTAAAAGAGTCAAGTGTCAGAACCAGTCCCTAATCCCACATAGGTGGAACATATCCCTGTTGAAGTTACCTGTACAAATCTCAAATAGTTTAACTACTGAGTGTTAGAATGAATGTCCTTTGGTCATAGAAATATCATTAAAGTAAATTCAAGCAACACAAGCAACACACAACACTGAGTATTGCAAAATGCACTCTACTCACAGTAAGTTTCTACTTTGTGTGCAGCTGGCATTCATTTTAATGGGATTTCTATCATAATGTGAAATGATTCTAAAACAGTCAGTGATTAAGCTATTTTTATTAATCATTATGCTGCATATAATTAAACTTCTGAATTTATGAGCTGAAGCCACTGAGAACCACTTCAGCTATCTATACTGACCAGATTACCCAAGATGTTTTTAGACAATCATAGCCTCAAGAAACAGGAGCATCACTTACATGTTTTTTTCATTAGGGTAGGAATACATGAATGAAAACAGTACATGTTGCTAATAAAGATCTGTAAAGTTAAAGAATTGTGTCCCAGGGTGCATCTACACTAAAAACAATGCAGTTTGACAGCACTTTAACTGCCATGGCTCCATCCAACAGAATACTGGGAGCTGTAGTTTTGTGAGGCACCAGCCCTCTTTAGCAGAGATGGTTAAGGTTTTTGTAAAACTACAAACCCCAGGATTCCATATGTTGGAGGTACAGCACTTAAAGTGGTATCAAACTTCATTATTTTGACATTGCAGATCAGGGTTAGGCAACCTAAGGCCCGGGGGCCGGATGCAGCCCCCTGAGGCCTTT
>CM034706.1:195783534-195807332 GCA_020142125.1 Phrynosoma platyrhinos | reverse complement strand
ATTTTCCAGGGCTAAAAAGTAGTCTTATACACCAGAAAATAAGGTATTATTAAAAAAAGCAGATTTTGATTTTGCCACTTTATATAAGGGACCCCATTTTACTAGGCCATTGCATATAATGGGATCCGTGCATCTACAGATTTTGATCTTTTGGTGGTGATGGTGAAGGTTCCTGGAACCAAACCCTAGCAGGTACCAAGGGCCCACTGTGCACATACATAACTATATTATGATCATAGGCTAGTGCTTATTAGTAGAAAATAAGGAAGTATAAAATTTACAGGTATAGATACTAGTCCAGGAAAATGTGAACATATGTACATAAAGTGACAGAAACAGAAGTGTCTAATGTAGAGAACTAAGTGCAACCTCCTATTAATGATAACATTACTAAGGGGTTTAATCAGCTGGAGGAAGCTAGAACACAGAATTTTGCCTCCCTGAGAGTAATTTCATTCACAGACCCTGAAAGAAAGATATTATTTTCTTATATTGCATGTTTCTACAACGTAGGGAGTCAAAGTGGCTAACAGCAAATTTAAAAAACAATACAATTTAAAAATGATACATTAAAAAGTATAAATATAAAATTTACAAAACAACAGTTTCAAAAGTTAAAACTGTTATGAATTAAAATATAACATTAAAGATACAAACCTTAAAATTTAAAAGGCACAACATTTAAATCCCAGACCTTAGCAGCTTGAAAAGGCACCAGTACAACCAACAGGGACACACTCCCTCTGTCCAGTTCCCTGTGTAGGTCATCCACCAAGGTGACCAAAATGTCCCATAACCAGCCCTGAAACCAGACTTACATGGATCTAGATAATCCATCTCATGCAGGAAACCCTGGAGTTGAGAAGCCACCACACGCTCCAACACCTTGACCAAAAAAATATATAATAAAAATAAAAAAAAATTCAAGGTTGGAGACTGGTCATAACAATGATTAGATCCTCCTGGAAAACCTACAAAAATGGTATATTGTTGCCAACTATCAATAATTGATAGTTCAGTTATAGTTTGCAGTCATTAGGATTATAGTTTAGAATAATTGCCTATCTTAAATGACGATTGCAATTTTTTTCACTTGAGCTAGCCTCACTACAGATGTATTTTTATACTAGATTCAAAACAGATTGGTTTGCATTTCAGTAGGAACTGTACAAATGAATGGGGGAAAGCTATAGAAATGGATTTTTACTACAATATTTTTAATTCCTGTGTTTTATCCAGCTATAAGACTTGATAAAAATGTTACAGATCCACTTCAAAGAAAATTATAATGTAGCAGCACAGCCCTAATACCTTCTCAGAAATAATTACCATGGTACTCGGTGGTGCTTCTTCCCAGAAAAGTATGCTCAGGATTTCTTTGTAAGGAATACAATTTTATTCTAGCAGTATTGGCACTGTTATAGATGGCAGGATATTTTTGAAAGATAAAATGGCTTTTTAACCTGATACAGAGTCTGGTCTATTGCCGTTGTGTCGTTCTGAAACAATGCTAAAAATAAAGCACTTGTAGTTTATTAGGTGAGTTTAAAGGTCCCTTATTGTTCAGTGTCAGAAGAACAGTTAAGTTTTATCTGAACAGAACAGGATGTCCCTATACACAGGTAACAAAGTATGCAGTGATACTACTAGGAGAGAGACCTGCTTATCGCATTGATGAATCCCTATAAAATATGAAGAAAATTGGCACAATTATAAATCTATTTTAACAATGGAAAAGTTCAAATATAATTTAGTAACATGTAGTTTTTATAATGAAGCAAAAGTTGGACTTCCCACAAACTCTGATTATTTATAATTAATTGTTAGTAAGGTAGTTGGCAAGTGACATGTAGTGATGCAAGAAAACAAGCAGCTAAGCAAATTGCTGTCTAAATCAAGTGGACATCTCCACATAGGTCATAAATGGAAAGTGTGCGTTCGTATGTGTGTGTGTGTTAGGAGGGGCCTGGGGAACTGGTACAGGTTGTGCCAGCTGTAAAGAAATGAACCACAAGTAGCCCAAAGTCTGCTTATAGTTTTGTAAGATGGGGAAAGTACTTCTTGTTTTAATTATTGCTCTTAGATGGTTCAATCAATAACAGTTCTCCTTTTCCAGCAATTTTCAACTAAAGGGTGAGTCTGCATGGGATCCATTAGCTGCATGAGATCAGAGAAATGTGTGATGCCCAACCCTGTTGTATGTGAATTGGCAAGAAAATGAAGAATTCACTGTACGATGATAGAAACTGGGGCTGAAAAATCACACATGAATTGGTGGGCTCTCATATTTCAGTGACTAACCATAGAAGCAAGATTTTGGACTCATGGCTGGCATCGCAATAAAAATTAAAGAATCTGTGCCAGTTTACATATTCATCCATTAAATTTATTACCTCACCTTTCCACCCCATAAGACAGTGCACATAATCGTAACATATCTATACTGGAGAGTTAAAACAAAATCCTGATTGAAATTGAGTATAAAAGTCAATTAAAAGCACACAAGAAAAGATAGAACCACTTGAACAGATGCACAGTCTTCAACAACACGCCAATATGATGTAAGGTTTCTAGCTGAATAAAAAGGTCTTTGCATGTTAGGAGGACATCAGGGGGGAACTAGTCTAGCTTCCGTTAGCAGGGAATTACAGAGCTAGAAGCAGCCACCAGGAAATTCCTCTTCTGCATCCAGATGTGGCTCTGATGATGGCATGATAATATGGAAAAGTTCAGTATTTCAAATAGTTTGTTTCCAAGATGTATATGGTTTTACAGGTCTTAAACACCACTTCCAATTGTGTCCAGAAACAAGTGAAGCTGTCATCAGAGGAGGGTCACATATTCCCTGTAAGTGGCCTGGGTTAGCAGTTTAGCTGCAGCATTCTGGCAAAGATAAAGGGCCTTTGCAAACTGCCAGAAATAGTGCAAATTGAGTCCACTTTAAGGTTTAGGGTTAGTGCTAAGGAATCATGGGATTTTTTTTCCTGAGACATTGAGCCTTCTCTGTCAGAGAGCTCTGGTGCTACAATAAAATACAATTCCCATGATTCCCTAACCCTTAAAGTGGACTCAATTTGCACTATTTCTAGCAGGCTGCAAAGGCCCAAAGTTTCTCAAGAAATTATTTAATTAAAAGCCTGTATACCCCACTCTTCTCCTAGAATGCCTTACAAGTTCCTGCCCTCATGTTTAGGTGACAATGTATATAAAACATAGTATGTAGGGGGAAAGGTATGGGGAGCAAGGCATCAAAAATTTAGTGGAATTTGATTATGTCATCCATGTGCTGTGGCCATGAAAAGGTACATTTCATATTGCATGAGCTTGCTGCTGCGAGGTGTGATAAATGACCCACATGTTCTTTGGCTTTCAAATGGTTTTCAAAAAAAAAAAAATGAAGGATGCAGTATTTGTCTATTTGTGGATATTTAATGGTCAAAGATGGTTCATAATTGGCTGAAGGACATGGGAATATTGACCTCATGGCTTTCTTTGAGCTTTCCAGAAGGATCTCATTTTCTACCGTTGGAGGTGGAATGCTGCACTAGATTGTATTTTCTCTGTTTCAGCAGGAAAGATTTTAGTATGTGTAATCCCACTTTAAGCCATGACACACCTGCTTTTGAATCTAGTAGACTGCTAGATATGGCTCAGATTAAGTGGCAGACATGTGGTATATATTTCTCACTTTTGCAGTATAATACTGTATCTCGTACCCTTGTATTAACTGATGTGGAATATTCATGAATGCTCTTAACTGGCCAGGAGAAAAACAGCTGTAGTTTTTTAGTCATGTATACTGTGAGAGAAGAGAAGATTTCTGCTTTGGCTGCTTTGGCTGCTTTGGCTGCCTATTAAGCATCATGTAGTCCAGTGGACAGTGGTAACTTTACTATATGTATTATAATCTTCCATATATCTTGGGAGGAGATGTCCACCCTTCATTTTCCATAATTGTATAGGGGTCATGTTTAGATGCATGTAACATGGGTTTTATACTTTTCAAAATTACAGCTGTTCAATACATTGCACTTACTCTTTAATATATTTGCCATTCTCTAAAGGTGTATCTAGATTTTGGGCATGGAATAATGGAAAATCTTTGTGTGATATAGTGTGCTTTCACTGTGTCACTCACAATGGAGGTTCAGACTTAACAAGCAACATATCCCTGATCCAAGAGGTACAAGGTAGAGACATGCTAGAATATTTGTCCAGTAGCTTTGTAGATATTGTCATCATTGGGTTCAACTCTTCCTATTCACTGGCTTAGGGATCCACATGTAGTACTGATTCCATTGGGATGAGTTATGTTTTTGGTCTGTTATGTGACCCTTTTCTAGTGAAACTATTTCTTTCAGAGCACTTTTACTTTACACTTCTTTTGGCAGAACTTAATAATTTCTATTCCCTGATTAAACTGACTGTACATACATGCAGTTGCATGAACACATTCTTTTGAAAGACTTCCTTCATTCTTGACGGCTGTGTCAAAAGTCAGACATTTTTAACCAGAAACTTATTTTACACATTATAAAGTTTCATGCATTATCATTGACTACCACTGTCATCATCATCACCATCACATCAGATCTATTGCATCTTGCTTATACATGTATTCTCCTTGAACTGTCATGCCCAAAATTTGAACACATATCTCTAAATAGAATCTCTCAGTTCATCATAGAGGTAGTATTTCTTCCACAGCTACTGCAGTCTGAAATAGAAATATTTTGTTTGTTTGTTTGAGCTCAATTTTTTTTATAGGAATTATTTTTATTTTATTTTTAATTCATAAAATTTAGCTGATGGCTTCATCTATCAATTTAATCCATGAGAAGATTTAAATGTCAAGTGAGAACTTCCAGGTAGCATTAAAGAAACTTGAATATTCAAGTTTTCTGTAATCAGTTTTTGCAGTCCACTTCTTTCATCCCAACATTAATCAGAATTCTTGCTGCTTGGGTTACATGGGATTATTACAAAATTATACTGGTATGAGAGGATCGGACATAGCTGAAGGTGAATGATTTCCCATTTATGGTGGCTTGTTTTCTGGGGGGGGGGGAGACTTATAAATACACATTTTACTATTGATCTAACATCCCTTTTTTGAGAGATGCATGATTTAATTTTATTTTGACAAGGCAGGAGTTAAAAATGCAAGCAACACCTTTGGCTCGTAAGACAGTTTGAATTTTATGTGGATTGGGAATCACAGTGCCCATCTATTCCACAGCAATCTCAAGATGTTCATTTTGAATCATTCCATGCTGCCCACCTGGCGGTTAGAGAGCGAACTGTTACTTTAAAGAATAGTTTAAGTAACAACCATGTTTGGGGCAGCAGGCTATTCTAGCAAGGAGAGAGCAGTACATGTTATAGGAGTGAGTCTACTGCGTATGCTAAGAGAGAAAATGCAGCTCACTGACTAGATGTTTTAATGTGTTAACTCTAGGGAGAAAACATTATTGTGTGCAGGAAAATTGGCATTCCCTGTGCAGATAGAGGACTGGACTTGCAAAGGATTCTCTTTCTGTTTCTCTGAAGCCAAAATCTGTGGCAAGATGTTTGAAATCACCAGGACGCTTAGTGCTGCTTTGTTAAATAATGAGGTAATATTTTGTCACATTTTCTGGACAGTATTTGGTTTTTCTTCTTCTCTTCCATATGCTTAGAAAAGATTCCATCAAAGTGAGAGCTTGAAAAGAAAAGGAGAAAATAGGAATCCTTCTTTGCTTTATTTTGAACAGAAACCCCCCCCCCTTCCTCAATCATTTTGGATAACAGGATTGTCTTTTATTTGTGGTTTTAATCAGCTGCTGTTGCCTAGGACATTATGCCACGTAAGGCTTCTTAACTGCACAGAGTAGGTAGTTAATAACGCTGAATTGGCTTCAAGTATAGTCCATCTGGGCTCTGTATGAGAAAGCTTGCTGGCGGTTCCTGATGCTAAGATACCCGCAACCTTTGGGATGTATGCATGGTGGAGAGGGACACAGTGCTATGAGATCACTTCTTTTAAGGGAAACTGTCCTTAATGAGTCAAGAAACTGCTCATTTATGGTAAGGAAGAAGAGGGAGGGAAAAAGCAGTCCTGTGATTTCATTTTGAGATTGGATTAGCTGTATTTTGAGTCAAGTTTTGGGGGAGGGGTTGCATGAAAATAACACTTTTACTTGGAGGCTTCCAGGTTGATGATTGAGACACTTTATAGAAATTGTTGATGCTTTACGAATTGTGCCATTGCTGGTGATGCTATGGTCAGCTCCCACCTTGATAAATGGTCCTACTGGAACTGTGATAATAAAGACTGATTCCCTCCACCTCTTTTGCAACAATAGGTTTCTGCCTTTGTCTTTGGAGAGGGGCCTCTGTGGACATTTGTATATCTGTCTTGTGGATTTTCAGTACCTTCTTTGTTTATTTATTTTTGCAATTCTCTTCCATGTTTTCCTTGTGCAGATTTGGATATTTTTCCACCCTATGCAAAATGCATAGATTTTTAGACTGGAAAAGTAGCTAGTTTGTTGTGGTATATACAGTTGCTGCTTGCCTTTTTTTTTAAAAGACAAAGAGCCAAATATTTTCAGTGTTCAGAATAATTAAAACAGAACCCAGTGTTGTGTGTTCAGGCGGGGAAAGGGATGGATAAAAGATTTCTTCATACCCCGTTTAATTTTTTAACCCTCAATGTGACATTGAATGAGAATTAGCATTACAAATGAAACTTTTTCAGTGAGCATATTGTGCTATAGTTGGGATGCGTCATCATCAACATCATTCTTTTACTGATGTTTTCTGATTTGAAACAGTCCACAGTCAGTTAGCTTGTACTGAAGAACAGTCCATTCTGGATGGAAAAGAGGAGCTTGGTTTTGCAGTCATTTAAACGCTTCACAAGTTTGCATTAAATTTTATATTTTTCAGTGGGCTGACGTGATTTTATCCTAAAATTGTGCTTTGTTTTCACTTTGCTATTTTCTTTACCATTTTTCACTATATGATGATATTATGGCTTCAGTGGAAGATAAATGTATATTGTGGCCCATCGTCGTGTTTTACACCATGCAATAATACAGTGGGAATGGACAAATGTGTTAATTATAAATGGCTTGAAAATGTGTTAAATTTTTGTTGGCATTTAAAATTTATTTACTAGTACACAGAGAGAATACTTTCTGTCTAAAATTCATAAAACCAGTTAGTATGAACAGATAATAGTTTATTGGCTAGGCTGCTTAAAGCAAATTTGTCTATGATATATACAGCTATCAGGGGAGACCTTTTTACGACAAATAAAAAATATAACTGTTCCACATCAAAAATGGTCGACAGTGAAAAGTTTATAATGTAGTTTTAATGGGAGTTTTGTGGTCTCATCAGGTGGAAGTAACAGGGCTATTTCCAATTCTGACCGTAGCAAGACGTCAACATATTTTTATATATATTGCACTAGTCATTATTTCCCTTTGTCTTAAACAAGAGCAGAACAGTGGTATAATTCACTAAAATAGTATTCGTCATTTTAATAATTTTAGATAAGTTACTGGCTAAAGAAATACCTGATAATATTAAATAAAAATCCTACTGAAAAATACGACTGTAGCTACATTTTTATGTCAGCATCCTTTCTTAGGGACAAGGGTCTGAGAATTATATAAAGATTAAAAACTATATGAACTATGAATACATATAGTAAAATGCACATTCAAGTGTTTTTGGCATATCTTTTAAGCCTAGAGGCGGATCATGAAATATGCATTTCTCTGCAAAGCAACTGTCGAAAAAGATGAGGTGGCTAAAATTCTCTGGACTTTAGAGCCCTCCATGGAAGAGGTGAGAGGATCGGTTAGTGAAGCACGAATGAGGTGTAACACTTTTATGTCAGTGTGTTGGAAACTCTAGGTGTGGCCTGAACCGGCGTTGGCTCTGTGTGTATGTGTCTGTGTGAAAGAGAGAGAAAGAGGAGGAGGAGGAGGAGGAAGGTGTGGGTAAAATGCATGCATGTGTGATGTTCTTAAACTGGCCCTTAATTACTAGACATAAGCAGCAGTTCAGAAATCTGGTCTCTGTTGTTGTAGAGGTCACCAAATCATTAACATTGTCAATCTGGCAGGAGCTAATTTCAATAGCACCTGATGTTGCAACGCCTCCTTTAGTTTCCCTAGCCAATGGGATCTTGCTTTCAGCTGACAGATGGTCCCATAAATGGATGTAAAAAGGAGAAGCTGCTAGCCAATTTCATCAAGGCTCTATTCAGTTGTTATCTACATTTTAAAATCAGGGGGCTTCAACACAGTGCTTGGGTTTTCTTTTGTTTGTTTGTTTTTCTTCTTCCTTTTGCTGCAGCATACATCTGCACTGTGTATTTTGTGGATTTTTGAAAAAAAAAAAAGATATAATAAAACATTTCATTCCCTGAAACCCTATCAAATCTTAGAGGAATTGAAGCCCTGCAAGACCCATTATTTGCCATTAAGAATGGTTATGGTAGGTATTAGTAGTTTTTAAAATCTCTTTGTTGCAGCAGTCTTTCATAGTCTGTGTATATAGAACATATAGCTTTCCCCAAGTCTGCATTTTGATCAGTCTGTGTTGTCACATGAGTTTAGTTTGCTCCTGCTGGCTCGCTTGTTAAATGTCTTTCTTCCTTCTTTTCTCTTTCTTCTCTCTTTCTCTCTCTCTCTCTGTCTCCCCCGCTCACTTATATACTTGCCTATCTTTTAATAAAAGGCTGCAGGAGTGTACTTTGCCATTTTTAGGTCATTATAATTTCTCTTTCGGGATAAAGGGAGAAGGCTGACTTTTTGATGCAAGGCTGCATGTGGCCAGCAGAATTGCTCAAAGGTAGGGTGGGATGGTTAAATTCCCCACATTCACATACATGCAGGCAACACACATGCAAAATGGAATCCTTGGGGAAAATAAAATAAAATAAGTCAATGCCTTGGGAATCATACTTTATGGTTTGGTGTATTGCGCAGTAGGCATGGGGTTTTTTGGGGTTTTTTTTGTTTTTTGTTTTTTTAGGAGAGTGATTTATAGGAGCTTCAGTAAATGCTGCATATTGTATTTCAAAGAGTTTCCTGTCATGACCTCATAAAAAGAGGAGGCGGCTTGTATGTGTACCAGCGCCTGGTATATGCCGATTTGTTGCATCGTTGGGCAGCAGTTCTGTAAGAAGGAATGTCAGCTTTTACATAACGTTCTTTTTGCTTTTGACACTGTGAGGGGCTGTAAGGGTCCATCTTTGTGAACACAGATGGAGTGGAATGGCTTGAAAATGGTAAGTGAATGCTGGCAACAAACTGCTTATTGGCTTCGTAGGGTTTGCGTGCCTTGTGAATTGTACTTGTTTAGGATGGCAGATCATGAGCTATAAATAAAATTCTAGGTCGTTTTGCTTTTTAATGGGGGCACCTGTGTATGTAATGTGTATATATGTTCAACTATTATATAAATATAGACAAGTGTCATGGCACTGAGTGCTTCATCCAGCAAGCATGCATCTTTGCTGACAGTCACGGTGTCTTTGTACTGTGTGCTCAGTACATGATGCCTTTTAATCTTCATTTGTGTTGCACGGGGTGCTAAGTTGAATAGAAACCTAATGACTGCATGCACTGTTTCCTAAGAATCTTCATGCTGTCATGAAAGAAGGGTGCTTTATTTTATGCAGACAGAAGTTAAATCAATTGATGCAATAGTAGTATTTCTATTTTTAGCATGTTCTTCTGGCAGAAAAACCAGAAACTAGATGACTTGTTCCCTGCCGCCGCCCCCCCCCCATCCCCTTTCCTGCTTTTTTCCTGCTTTCCTTATATTTAGATTGTGCAATATGGCTAGATCAAATACAGACTTCTAAATATTGGAGAAGAGAGCACATTGTGAGGGTGGAGGGCAGTGGGAGGGAAAAAAGGCATTAACATTCACCTCCTTCTTCCTACTTTTGTTTCAATTAAACATTTAGCGGGCACTCCCTCCTCTCTCTTTCTCTCTCTCTTTCTCTCCCCTTTTCTCGCTGGATATTTATTATAAACTGGGAAACAAAGCAGTGGTATTTTCGCTATTCTTATAGGATTTTCTTTGTCTAGCTGCTTGTTTTGATGGGTGTAAAACAAATAAGATTAGACTGAGCAGCCGAACTGAAAGCGATAGCTGGGAGGAAAAGCCAATGAAAGGTTGCCGGGGAAACGAACATAGGGGAAGCTGAGTGGGGGAGCAGGTGGCAGTCATGTGGGAATACTGCAAACTCTGGGGGGGAAATTCTGGGGCTACCTCAATTATCTTTGCTCTTCTTTGTGGCAGTCACAACTCTAATTATTCTATATAAATAAGTGTTAATTACATTTCTGGCTGAAGCTGACTGTGATTTCTGGAATATTCTCTCTCTCTCTCTTTTCTCTCTTTGCATCTGTTCTTATTTCTGTATAGGTTGGGTGGGAGTTCTTTAACCATGTCATTTCTGATCTAAAACTGTAAGTGCAAGAAAGTAGAAGGAAGTACAGTAATAAAAGATTGATAGTGTTGAATGGCGTTAGCAGTTTGGTAGTTTTTTTTCTTATCGCCTTTATCAGATGTAAGCAGGAGAACTATACACCCAACTTAACAAACTAAAGATTTTTTTTTCCTGTGTAAGTGCTGTCTGTTGTATATTTAATGAATTGACAGGATTCTGTAGCAGAATCATCAGTTTAGTCAAGTATACTTCATGTATAGCATAGTATTTTCCAAAAAGGAATGAGAACATCCCTATCCAACTTAAATCCTACAGTATCACAAATCTGTACCGCTGTTCATTATTAATCTTTTGTAAAACAGTTTGCCTTAAGATACTAGTTGTGTAGTAAGTACAGACAGAAGTATTTGTCGCTGTGGTACTGCATTTTCTTGGGTGCAAAAATTAACAGGAAATAGTAGTATGCATCCAAGGAAGGTGAAGGGGTGTGTAAAGTATTAGAAAGCACTGGTTGACAAGTGATAGAAAATATAATGTAAAAGGGCTGAAGACACTTACAGTGTGTGTGTTGTGTGTGTGTGCGTAGCAAGGATACTAGAACCATATTAGAGAGAGAGCACATCTTTTGTGCCTCACATTCCACTGATTTGGAATTTGATTAATTTCAGTGTTCAGTTCAAAAGGAAGTGTATTTAGAAGACTTAAAGCATGAGAAATCAAGCCTAATTATAATTCATTTTAATTGATAATGCTTACTTAGGTTTCTAGGTGGAATCAGTTGACCCTATCTGTATGAACAGAAAGTTGTGGGGGCTCATGTGTACGTGATGTGTGAGAATTTTTTCAAAGAGAATTACAGAAACATTTTAATCTTTATACTGTATTCAAACTACCAACATCTTCCTCTCAACCTCCAACTGTGTCAGCTATATTGTTTTCTTACATTTTCTTTTCTTTCATTTACTTATTCTACATAATTTTAGTTGTTTAAGGAATACAATGTGCAGTTTCTCCTTGTACACATACCGTAGTTATCTGATACTGATCTTGCACACTGTTAGTTTTCAGAAACAGATGCAAACCCCATAGCTGCTATCTGTATGTGAATCCATATTTATTACATTCTTACACATGTAGGGTTTCTTGAGGACATAACACCTTACATATAGAACCTTAATGTGTCGAAGAAAAATTGTGTAAAACTGAGGAATTATGTAAGATTACTACTACACTAAGTTATTTATTGGAAAGCTAAAGGAAGTGAGGAATGTGCAACACAGAATGTTGCTACATTGCACACACACATACACATACAACATTGATAAATAATCTGTGTTAGATATGTTAAATATTGTCACCATTATTAACCTCAGTTCTTCCTAATAATTTGCACTTAACTAATAAAATTGACAAGCTATGTAGGGAGATGCTCTTCCTGCCGTGTGGACATCCTTTCTTTCTGGTCTTTCTCTTAACATTATTTCTTTTGGCTGGCTTAATCAAACAAGAGCCAAAATGCTGTATCAGAGAACTGGAACAAAAGATGTTTAAGAATTAACAGCTTCAGTGGATTACTGTGGTTATATCCTGTTCTGAATAGGCATAGGATAGTTTTGTGTGTCTAGCTTAAATTTAAACGGAATATGTTCATTGTTCAGGTACCTTGCTCTTGGATGACTTCTGCGTTTTATTTTTATCTTCCATTTTCTTGCCTCCATTGAGTTAGATTTGTCATACTTTTAATACTTAGAATGCTGTTGGGAGTTCTTGTTGTCACATATGTAGCATTCTGTCTTACCTGTGAGTATCCTTGCGGATTGATCATGGTTCTAGATTGTGCATGATTATCCCATAAAGTAATGTGGGATTTTGTGATGATTCTTGATATCTTACGCATAATCCAAGAGATAAGCAATATAATGGGAAGTTACGTTGAATGCACTTCCAGTTGTGAACAACACACATGCACAATATGGCACGTGCCACTTTTACTCATTGTCTGGTGTTTACTATATGTAATGATATGCCTTTGAATTTCTACTGTTTGACTTTGGGGCATCTGACAGAATACCCTCCAATACACTGGCAAATGCTGCAATGCAGTATTTTTTTTCAATGTCATTTGAGTTTGGGGGAGAAAAGAGTTGCAAGAAATTTTATGCAGGGCTGAATCACTGAAGGGATCAGAATTTTGTGAAATTGGACAATATCTTTTTTTTATGGAGTAATTATCCATTTTTTGCTGGTTCTATTTTTTCCAGAGATAGATGAATGAGTAGAGTCTGTGTTTATATGAACATGTGCACACTTATGTTTTCTAGCACTTTGGTATAGTAAAACCAAGCATACAGGGTCTTTTGTGAGAACAGACATAGTTGTATGAGTTGTACATAATTCTGTGGTCAGAAAATATTAAATTCAATAAAATAATTTCATCACCGCTTTTTAAGAAAGCGGTGATGATATAATTTTATTGAATAAAAAAGTGGTGATGCTAAACTAATAGTGTATTCTTGGTTACTCATGATCAATGAGAAATTAATTTATTTTGAACACATGTGCTACATGCTGGATGGTTATCAATAGGGGTTCAAATATTTTGTTTATATTTTTACATTTTTATTTACTTGCTGTAGACTTCAGATGTTCTCAGGTACCATTTTTTATAGGTCACTAGCTATAGTGCAAAAGCAAAGAAAATAGAGATAGTAAATTTATAAGTTATGGCAGAAATGGAGTAAACTTAGCCAATGAGAATGAGTGAAGGGGTAAAATGAGTGATTGTCAGAGATGTGAAGGATGAATTTTGACTTGATATAGAAATATGAGGCCTTGAATTTTGTAGTAGAGATATCAAATTGACTTAAATTATTGCCTTCTCCCTCATCAAATTATTGTCTTCTCCCTCTTACCTTTATTTCATAGCTTGAGACAAAAAAAAATCCTGTTGGGGATTTTAGTAGCTTGGTTTAGGAGCATCAGTGTTTTTCAAAAGCTATGTTGCTATATACAACAAACATATTTAATATTCATAATTTATGTTTACGTACCACAACCTGAAAGATCATTGGTGAGTTCATTAAGAGTTACTCTGTGGGTAGCACTTTTTATTCTCTGTAATAACCATGGTAGTTTTCTTTAGCCATTACATGGCTTTTATGTCTATGGGGTCATGTAGAAATAAAAAGGGAGCTCAGAATAATTCCCATCCGTTATTTTCCCCTCGACTGTATCTATTTAGGAAGATGTAGTAATGTAGAAGAGCTGGGAAATACTGAGAAGCAGCAAGAAACTTTTAATTACATTGGATAAAAAAAGAGCAAGAACATTGAAGAAATAAGGTCAGATAAAGGCTGAACATGCTTTTTAGAAATGCTCCGTGCAACACTGGCTTTGGCTATATTTGGGTTTGGGAACATATATTAAATGCTAAAGTGTTTCTTTGTTGCTAACATAGTGAACACAATTGTGTTCAGTACTCTACTATGATGGACCAATAAGATATCCTTAAGAAGTACTTTGATTTGTAATGATCTTATATCACTGAAACCATCAGAAAGGATGCCAAGAGCAGATAATGCACATGCTAGGAATACAGGGTTTAGTATTATTAAATCAGTGTATTTGGTAGGCATTTCAGGGATCCTAAATCTTGATTATAAAGAGAAGTTGTGTTTTGCTTGTTTTGCTTTGAAAAAGATGCAAATGAGTGTAGAAGTTCTACAATAATTTGTAACGCTTCAAGGAAAATCCACGCAAAGTGCTTCTGTGTGCACTTAAGTGTTTCTGAGTGTTGGCATTGGACTGTGATACCACTGGAACCTTTCCAGTACTCAGAGCCTTTAAATTCCAATCGCTTTTGCAGTGCCTTAGGCATATTTGTTTGGATTGACATGATACTTAAGACACTTTATCTCATGTTTTACTCCCATTAGATCAGAATGTAGACTCAAAGTACTTTAATGTTGGTACCTATAACATTCTACAGGCAAAACTAGCAGTTCAGCTGTACTTCATTCTGAACAATGAAGGAGATTGTCCTATTTGATACTCACTCTGAAGGTTCTTAGCATGTTTATTTTCTGGTTTGCACCTGAGAAATAGCAGACTGGCTCCATCTGTACAAAAGTGCCCTGTGTTAGCAGACTAAGCGCTGGGAAGGAGCTGTGAAAAATCCATGATAGCCGTCAATCATCTTTAAAAGCTCTTCAAGCTGACTTATAAGCAACACATGCAGTTCAAATTATAAGTAATAAATACAACTGCCTTTCTCACTCTCTTTACAAAGACAGGCAAGTAACAAAGGGGTAGCCTTCGCCTCAGTTTGCTTTAGAGCTGGCTTCATATCTCTAACAACCAAGTATACTTTCTTACAGGAATTTCACAAGACTTACAGGGGTCCTGCTTATGTAAAAGTTCCAAAATCATATTGTTAATTGTAAATTAAACTGTTTCTAAAGTAGATTTTCCACAAAGAAAGTTATACCTCTGTTCAGGTATTCATGGAATATAGGAATATTGCTATTTTGTTCTGTTTGCTATCATCACCAAATTGTGCCGATGATTAAGATTAGATAGCTTTCTGTATGAGCACTGTGTTAACATGTGCTTGGTCATGAAAGTATCCTGTTAATACATATAAAAGTGGGAATCAGTTTGATGTATAGCATGTTCTTGGAAGACAGGCTGGAGATCTGTATAGAGGCTGCTTAAATCTCATTGACCTTGATAAAATTTAAGAAGCCTAACTACAGAATCCATCAAAGATTGAACCTAAAGACAAATGAATTATACTATTTTGTTCACCTACCAGAGTAAAACCTGGAAAGTAATTCCTTCTAAATCTATTGCTGAGAGAATACTATTGTTCAGTGCTAAATTAATTGTTGAACAGAGGGTAATCATTTACTTATTGGCTCTAGTTTTGATACTAACCTCATCTGGTTGACACACAAACATCTTTTGTCTATAAGCTTGTTTCTGTTGCTGAAATACATATCATATTGGTTTTGCAGCTCTTTGATTAGTCATTTCTAAAAAGCGTACTGTCAGTTTTAACCAGTAGCCAACATTACATTTACATAATCAACGTGATAATTAGTCCTTTTCTCTCTTTTGGTCTACACCTCTGTTTTGCTGTTGGTGTAGAAGTAAATGTACACAGTCATATCTGGCTTTTGATTATATAAATGTGCAGACCTCTTTCCAATATGCTAGCTGTGTATGAAAATACTGCTTTTACAGCACATCCTTTTGCACATGTACTCAGAAATAAGTCCCATTGAGTTCAAGGGGGCTAACTCCTAGGTAAGCGTGTATAGGGTTGCAGCATTAAGTTTTATTCCTGCAACAGTAGCTGTTCTAGGGAATTAACTAGCTATAGACAGAAGCAGTTTTAGAACTAATATAGAGTAGTAATTGAAGCAGCTTTGAATGTGACCATTGAAGGCACTGATTCAGTAGTCCTACACAGTAGCATATGTTTCTGGAACACGAAAAATGTCATTGCAAGTTTTCTCTGCTCAGAACAAAAATCATGCATGTGATTAATGCATTGACAGCATGTTCGATTGATCAAAACACATGCTATATATTTAATAGTAGAACTGATATCCTGGAAAATGAGTATATTTTTTAATATATTTTCTTTTTCAGTAGTGATGTTTGCAAGTCAGTAATGTGAATTGTGATGTGTGAATTAGGAACACATTGAATGTGTTTTTGTGAACAAGGAGGAAATTATTTTTTCACCACAGTCTTCATGGTTTCAGTCTAGATTCTAGCATGTTAAGGTCTGATAAACATATGCAATAGAATGGGGGGAGTGGAATCCTCACATAAAAAGCAACACTTCCTGAATGCAGTAAGTGCTACAACAAGGAAAAAATTCTAGTCAAGCCCATTCCTGTGGTACAGATTTTCTGCATGCAAGGAGTCATTAAATTTTTATCACCCATGTGCATTCCAACATGATACAGCCCATTGTACCAGCACAGTCAGTCTCTTTTCACCTCATTGCCATCTCTTTTTATTGCATGTGTACATAAGGCCTGTTACTCCTGCTGAAATGGAGATAACAAATGACATGGTAATGGCCCTGCCTTGCCATCAGTTAATTCAGTTATCTTCATGAATATAATGCATGAATAGATTATTTAGAATTTGTAAACTTTTTAGGGTACTTTAGGGTGTAGGTGCATCCTGCACTTGCCAGTTTGGTGTTAGATATATGTATTGGATGAGTTACACAGTGTGGAAAACTGAACACAATTTAACTGCTTTCCAGAAAAAATTGGGATACAATTATATTGGATACCCTTGTAGTTTACTACATTAGTACATGGTATTTATTCCACATTTAGATGTTCAGATGTTACTATAGTCCTTGGGAATTATACACCAGTGAATTTTGACAGTTTTATAATTCTCAGTGTGATAATTTTTAATGGTAATTAGTATACACATTTATGACCTCCAGATATGGAATATATGATTGCATACTGACTTATCTTGTTCACAGTTGTGAAACCTTGCATAATACACACACACACAAAAGATGTATTATAAGGTTTTATTGCTAACTTAAAACTTTTTTCTGATTGTAACTGGGTAGTCATTTGAGGTTTATGAACTATATGACTATAATGTGGTGTCTCATATTTGTTTTTGTTGTGGTCTCTAGCAATTCCCTTTATTACTAAAAGTGATTGTGTTTACATCAATTATATCTTTTACTCATATGCAAACTTCAGCAACACATATTGGCAAAACCTGCTGGTACTATCTAGTTTGTCTTTCAGAAAATGTAAAATAATAGCAAAATAATAGTGACAGATCTTTGTTATTTCTGGATCTTGTACACACTCTGTCCTTGGTTCTGAACTTTTTCTGTTTAAAGTTATGCTGAAGTCATCCTTAGACCATTAGACCCATGTCATCCCCTGAGCCACTTTTGTTCCAGCAACAGAAATATGTTCTATTGAGTCTACCTTTGAGGAATCTGCAGAAATGCCATTTTGTTCAGCCTGTAGAAACTAAATTTCTAGTGAGTGTTTGTCCCTGAGAACATATGTCTCCCATTTTATACCAACTGCATTGGTTTCTTGTCTATTTTCAATCATAGTTCAAAGTGCCATTCATTATCTTTAAAGTCCTTGATGCATTGAGTCCATGAGTTCAAGCAGTAATTTTTTCCCATGCCATCCTGCCTGGTTCTAAAAATATGCTGAGGAAGCACTTCTTTGGGTTCCAGCAGTTTTGAGCTATGTTTGGTTTTTGTACCTACACCTAAATTGTCCATAACATAGTGTCTGGCCTCTTATCTTGGCGCAGTTGTCCTTTAAGACTGACATTACACTGAGTCCAGTTTAAATTATTCTTGCCTTTTGGTAATCAGCTTTGATACTTTTAAATATATATCTATGTGTGTTTGATCTTTAAAGTGTGAACACAGTAGATATCATCATATAAATGCATATAAAAATACAACTTCAGATGTAAGCTGTTCAGTATTTTATACACATGACCTGGGAATAGGGTGAAAATGAGAGGACAAGCTTGAAGATACCAAGCTGTTATTTAGGAGGGTTAAATTTTGAGCAAATTATTGGTCTTCAACAGTATCTGGCAGTATCTGGGTGACTGGGTAACAGGGTCAGAGCTAATCCGATAGGGTGGTGAGCTTTCATGTTTAACACTAGCAAAGCTCATACTAGTCCAGGGGTAGGCAACCTTTCCCCTTTAAGGGCCGAGGGACTTCAGCTCCCAGAATCCCAGGAGCTATTGGCCAACATGGGACTATTGGCCAACATGGCTGAGGCTTCTGGGAGCTGAAGTTCCTCGGCACTTAAAGGGGAAAGGTTGTCTACCCCTTTACTAGTCAGTGCCACTATTCTTGCTTTATTGAGAACATCTAAAACGTTATACATCAACATGACAAGTATCATGTGGCAGAATAATACTTGGGTAGGATAACAAGTATGTGGTAGGATAGGTTTTGTTAACTGATAAATTGAGCCATATTTTTATATTTTTGTGACAAAAGGATATGAGATCTTTAGGAAATGGGGGGAAACTTGAGTTTATAAGGATTTAAGCCTTTATTTGGTATTTATTCAACACTTGAGCAGGGAACTCCACTGCCTCCACCTCTTGCACATGCAAGAGTGACTGATCTGAAGAGGAAAATTTTATCTGTCAACATTCTCTACCCAAGCCAGAGCACAGGAAAATTTGGACTCTGGCTCATATGGAAACTTGCATAGGTAGACAGGTCTCTCTTTTTCAAATTGTAGCTGTTCACAGGGATACAGGAATAACAGACAAGAGTAGGGCTTGTGTGTTTCCCTTCTCACATGTTGGAAAAACACACAAGAATGCCTGTATTCTCTGTATCATCTGATGAAAACATTATCATTTGTAAAACACTTTAACATTTCATTATTCCCACTGGTATGTTTTATCATTAATTTGTGGGTAAGTAGTGAGTGGGAAGAGCCTAAGTCTTATTTATTCACATATCTAACTCACACCTCAAAAATGTGCTTTTAAAAATATTTAACATGTTGGTTTTTGTAGCATAGTATTTTATTCTGCAGGCCTAAATACCCCAAAGGCCTCAGATCCCATCTGATCTTGGAAGCTAAGCAGAGTCAGCCCTGGTTAATACTTGGATGGGAAACCACCAACAAAAATCAGATGCTGTAGGCTATATTTTAGAGGAAGGAACTGACAAAAACACTTCTGAATATCCCTTGCCTAAGAAAACCCTATGAGATTTATGGGGCCACCATAAGTCAACAGGAGACTTGAAGGCACACACACACACATTTTATTATAGTGCTATTATTCCAATTCCAGAAAATTCTAATCTGTGTCCCTCATAATGCCATGTAGTAAAAAAAATGGCCAGTTTTCTTCCAAGGGGTAATCACAGTTGTCAGGGCTATTAAGAATAACCCAGCCTTATAGCCTTTTAAAATTTTAGCTGAATATTTATTACCTAAAAGAAAGAAAAAACTTTGGAGTATGTTCATTTTGATTGTGAATGTCTTTCCCATTTAAATACACTGATAATTGTTAGATCATCTGTTTATGTCCATCATTAAAGACTGGTATAGCATGATACAATTTATATCAGCCATTTTTTCTGTACTTGGATTATGTATGTGGGTAGCCATACTGCCAGGTATTTAATATCATATAATTTCCTTGGATATTTCATTTTTATTTATTGTGCTTATTTATGCTTAACAACAACAACAACAACAACAACAACAACAACAATAATAAATTTTATTTGTATCCCAACCCTCTGTCAAACAATCAGGGCAGCTCACAAATACAAAACCTATATCCAGCCACATACATTTAGTTATGCTGGTAAGTTTTTCTTTTTGACCTGGGACAACTGTATAACAGTTAATCCATAACAAATCCTAATCCATAATCAGAAGACTACTGAGGTTGATGTGTCAGGTGAACTGCCCTTTTACCAGCATAACACACTTCTGTTGGCAGATCTCAGAGATCATCTGGCAAAAGGATCTGCTGGTTCAATAGATCTATCAGCTGAGATAGATAATCAGAAGTGCCAGAAAGGGAGAAGGGGAGGGAGGAGCTGAAATATGCCAGTGTAATATTTATATATACATAATGAGGTATCTTGGAGATGGAACCAAAGTCTAAACTTAAAATTCATTTATCTTTTGTATAAACTTTGTACACGTAGCCTGAAGGTAATTTTGTACATATTTTATATAATTCTGTAAATGAAACAAAGTTTGTGTACACTGAACCATCAGAAAGAAAAGGTGTCACCGTTTCAACCACCCATGTAAACAATTTTCGCTTTTGGAGTATTTTGGATTTTGGAATTCCAGATAAGAGATACTCAACCTGTAATATTAACCCTGGCTTTGTCTGGATCTATAGATTAGACATGTCATTGGTACTTTGGATAATTTCTAAGTCATCTGTATCATTTTATTCTGTATATGTGAGATAGTTAGACAAGGTAAAATCAGTTTTAAGCCCCATTAATAATTATTGTAGCCATAGGAGTTGTGTGTACATATTATTGAGCTACTTTTAAAAGACTGGTTTATCTTACATTTATCTAATAATAATCTGATGCCTATCACATGTTTTGAGTAAATCCATGAATCATCTCTGACCAGTGACAATGCTGACTGAGACCAATGAGAGCTTTAGTCTGAAACACTGGAGGGCGTCAGGTTGCTATTACTGATTTTTATACTTTGACAAGTTAGGACCTTTCCAGAGTATCAAAATCCTTTTTAGTGTCCATAAATAAAAATGCTCCCCTTTCCTTTTTCTTTTTGATTTAATTCATAACACTTTCTTTCCTTACATTTTGTATCAGCTCTTCATCTTTAATAAAATACAATTTCATATTTTTCCATCTATTTCTCAATTGCACTGTTAATGTTTTTTTGGAAGTATGGTAGAAGAATGAACACATTTCAGACCTAAAATACAAGGCCTCTGTGTGTTTGTGTGTGTGTGTGTGGGGGGGGTTTAAGAAGCCATTTTTATTTTAAAAAATAGTTTCACATTTATGTCCTGCCACCTTTCTTTAATCATGGAACTGGTAGTGTTCATATTGTGCTTAGTTTGTTTCAGCAAAGTTGTTGTATTGTTGCCTTTTGAACATAGTCATGCTTCTGTACATTATATTTTATTTAAGGATTGTGAAAATATAGTAGAAAAAAGTCATTAAAACTAAAGGTAGCTATGTCTGTGTTATAGCAAAAAAATAACATATTTGCAGGGTCGATCCTAGAATTGCCCAATAAATTAACTGCAAATATTCCCAGGCAATGGTTCCTTGAAAGAAGGAAGCTTTTAATTGCTTGTAAATGGGTTTCCAGTCAATGTTTGTTTGTTTATCTATTGAATCTATCCCCTTCCTTTCTCCTGGGATAGAATCCAAGGCAGGATCCAGTGTTTAGTTGCATTGTTCATTATGAAGAGATCAAAATCCTAATTAATCAGTATACTTGGTAAGTCCATTTTAATGTTTGATTGAGAAAAATAATGGATGCCAGTTGAGTCTTCCTTATCTGAAATGCTTGGGACCAGAAGTGTTTGAGATTTAGGATTTTTTTTCAACTTTTGAAATATTTGCATAAGCATAATCAGATATTTTGGATATGGGACCCAAGCCTAAACATGAAACTCATTTATGTTTTGTATATGCCTTATACACATAGCCTGAAGGTAATTTTATACATAATATTTTTGTGCAAAGTTTGTGTATACTGAATCACCAGAAAGCGAAGATTTCACTATTTTAGCCACACATATATATGAACAGTTTTGGATTTTAGAGTATTTTGGATTTCAAAATGTCAGATATTTTAAAAAGAATTTTTATGAGAGATTGTGACATGTTTTTCATTTGACTTTAGTATAACTTAATTAGAATCCCACTGAAGGAGTGAGTCAAATACAGCTAGAGTCGTAGGGGTGGGGAGAGAACATCTGCTTGTACTGTTTCCTGCATATTTCTTCCTAGACACAGTTTTCTTCCCCAAATTCATTGCTAGTATTATACATCTGAGCTATTTTTCTTCTTCAAATATAGTGCCAGTGCTCCTATAGGAGGAATTCATTAATCATTCCTATTCCAGTGGCATGGAATAGAAAATCTGCTTCAGAATTGGATACAGTGCAGTGGAAGAATAGCAGCATTGCTTATTTTCCTGTAATTAGATGAAGCTCGATTTTGGGTTTCCCAGCCACTCACTTTTGACTGTGGTGAAAATAATCATATGTACACAAGAAGTCTGTATTGCACCAAAGGTCCATTTCATCAAGCATTCCCCTTCTAATGGTATATGGTGTCAGGCAAGGCATAGTGGTTGCCATCCTCTTATTTATCTTCAGCATCTGATAATAGAAACTGACTTTGCACACATTTTTACCTGGGACAGTTTCATGCCCTCTTGATCTGAGCAGTTCTTTTTCAGAGCTATTTGTCCTATAGATTATCACAATATCCTTTGGCAATGCATTCTCTAGATTTGGAATAGTAAAGTCCTAAAGTCCAATCCATTCAGTCAAAATTGTGGGGAAATGAGTACTGGAACATAAATTGGATTTTTTTTTTCTTTCTTAGAAAATGTATATACTATATGGTTGTGTTGCAGTATTCCTAAAATTCAAATAGATGCTTGTTGCTCTGGGTGCAGGCGTAGGCAACCTTTCCCCTTTAAGGGCCAAGGGAATTCAGCTCCCAGAAGCCTCAGCCATGTTGGCCAATAGTCCCATGTTGGCCAATAGCTCCTGGGATTCTGGGAGCTGAAGTCCCTCGGCCCTTAAAGGGGAAAGGTTGCCTACCCCTGCTCTGGGTGTATTCTCTGTTCACATACTGATTTGAGAAAATCCTGTTAATTTCATTGTTTCATTGTTAATTTCATTGTATTGTGAAATGCTTGTGCAAAACTGGTCTTGTGTATTCATATGCTTCTGAAGTCAGCTAGATTCAGAAAATGGAAACCTCTCTCATCTTCTCAGTTACGTTATAAAATTTTAAACACATGCACAATTGTTTGGAGAGATTCCAGGGGGAAAAGAAAGGATCAAAGCAAAAACCACATTTGGAAAATAACAAATTCTTCTCATTGTGATGCTGTTCATAATTGTATATGGCTTTCTTCAGAGGTCTCATTTTTTTCAGGTGGATGCTGAAGTATAAGGAGTACTGTTACTCATCTGTGCCAAGAGAAAATATACTAATGTTTCATAACAATTTTAAATGGAGAAAAATCTGCCAGTATTTTGTTCAGGGAACAAGTTTGCTTCAAATGCAAGCTACTTCAAATTGGAATAGCATATTGTTAGCAAAGAAAAGTTCATACCATACATAATCTGTGCAGTGTTTAATACTTGTAGAAGAAGGTAGAGCATTGACATGGAGACATCAGTGACACCAAAGCTGCTGCAGCAACTAATATTTGTATATGTACTCTTTGAGTGTAGGACTAGGATTCTATAGATCAGAGTTAAATTCTTCTCTCAGACATGGAACCGCTGGGTGAACTTGGGCAAGTTGCACACTTTCAGCTGCAGAAAACCCCATAAGTTCATTTTAGGGTAAGTTGGAAACTACTTAAAGGCTCACACCAACAGTACAATTTCCTACTCGCATGCCAATGGAGCTATGAGAGGGTATCGTAAAGTTTTAATTATTACCTTTAAAAAAAATTCTCTACGTAGTCACTATCCAGATTTACACATTTTTCCCAGCGTTTCTGTACCCTTCGAATACCGTTATTGTAGAAGTCTGCAGATTGCGCCTTACAAAGATTTT
>CM034706.1:195726195-195741358 GCA_020142125.1 Phrynosoma platyrhinos | reverse complement strand
GCAATAAAGGAAATGGGGAAAAATAAATCACCGGGAACAGATGATATCTCAGTTCAGCTGCTACATTGCCTACAGACAGATGCAACTTCAGTGCTAACTGAAATATGCCAACAAATATGGAAAACAAAGAGTTGACCAACAGACTGGAAATGCTCAGTATACATACCAATTCACAAGAAAGGAGATACAAAGGACTGCAGCAACTACAGAACAATAGCACTAATCTCACATGCAAGCAAAATAATACTCAGAATTCTGAGTATTATTTTGCTTGCATGTGACTCCAACCATACATGGAGAGAGAAATTCCAGAGGTACAAGCGGGATTCAGAAATGGCAGGGGCACTAGGGGCCATATTGCAAACATATGATGGCTAATGGGCTGCAAATTCAAAAAAGAATCAGCATGTATTTCCTAGACTACAGCAAAGCATTTGATTGTATAGATCACAAAAAGCAATGGAATGCACTCAAAGACATGGGGATGCCACTAGGTCTGATAGTCCTAGTGAAAAATCTGTAACAAGGACAAGAGGCCACCATTAGAACAAAATTTGGGGAAACAGAGTGGTTCCCAATAGGCAGAGGGCTCAGGCAAGGCTGCATCCTATGACCTTACTTGTTTAACTTATATGCTAAAAACACCATAAGAAAAGCAGAATTAGAAACAGAAAAAAGGAGGAGTTAAGATAGGAGGAAGCAACATTAACAACCTAAGATATTAGCAGAAGACATTCAGGAATTGGAACAGTTAATAAGGAAGGTCAAAGATGAAAGTGCAAAGGCAGATCTGATGCTGAACATATAAAAACAAAAATAATTATCACAGAAGAAATAAATTTAGTCTAGACAACGAGGAAATTGAAATAGTTAAAGAATTCTCATATCTAGGATCAAACATTGACCAGAATGGAGACTGCCGTTGTGAAATAATAACACGGCTAGGAATGGGAAGGGCAGGTATGAAAGAACTGGAAAAGATACTGAAGAGCAAAGACATACAACTGAGCACTAAAGACAGAATTGTTCAGGCCATTGTATTCCCAGTTACCATGGATGGATGTGAGAGCTGGACAGTGAAGGAAACAGACAGAAAGAAAATCAGCTTATGTGAAATGTGCTGGAGAAGAGTACTTAGGATACCATGGACAGCCAAGAAGACAAACAGATGGGTTCTTGAAGAGATCAGACCAGGACTCATCTTGGAAGCAAAGATGATCAAGTTGAGATTATCATACTTTGGTCACATCATGAGAAGGCACGGATCACTAGAAAAAACATTAATGCTAGAAAAGGTAGAGGGTAGAAGAAAGAGAGGAATACCACAAACAATGAGTAGACTTGATCAGGGGGGTTATGGGCAAGGGCTTTCAGAATCTGGGCAAGGCAGTGGAAGATAGGGATTCTTGGAGATCCACATCTCATCCACAGAGTCGCCATGATTTGGAACTGACTCAAGGACAGCTAACAACAATTGCTGTATTGTATGGTGTTTGCACATAAGGAGCTTGCCTGAATTTTGTTGAAGAATCAAATTATCAGTTCAGCAGAATACCAGTGATTCTATTAAAATCTAGCACTCAGTGGGTGAGGTTACATGTAGCTGTGTGGTATTCAAGAGGACCATGGCAAGGATTCAGTTAGTATGCTTAACACAGCAGTCTGCTATGCAAACAGTTGTAATTTCTATAAGCTTGTACAGGGAGGAGGTAGCAGAGATGGGAGAAGGAAGTTCCTTGTTTGTTAAATGCTTGGCTTCTATGGGAAGGGAGGGGGCTGCACTGTGCTGAGGCCGTATGGAAGGGATGGTTTGGACAATCACCCTTGTTATGGGACAGGGAGTTGTTCAAGTCAACTCTCCCATGCTTCCCTGGTTTCAGAGACCTTCTCCTTCCCAACCCTTCCTGGGAAGGCACACATTTGAAAAAAAAAGGCAGCATGGAGTTGGCAGGCTCCTCCTGTTGCTGCCCACCTTTCAAATGCTATCTGTGGTACAGCCACTGTCTTTGCTTCCCACTGTCAGCAGCATAACCACTGTGATAGAGCCGATAGGATCCTAGAACAAGTGCTTACCTCATGGTTACTTTTGCATTTGTGCTCACTATGTTCTACTTCTCCCTCAAAATTGCTAAATGGTTGTCCTGTCCATTTAATGTAATATTTCCCAGGAATTTCACTGCTTTCTGTTGTTCATTTTTGTCACTTCTTAATTACATCTTTACAGCTGTTTTCATTTAGTTTTGTATGATGAGTATCTCGGTAATACTTTTGTACCAATTGCTGATGAAGGCTTAAAACAGGTTGTGTTGCACACCCCACCACCCCATAATGTCATCTGTTTGAGGGCTATTTCCATTTTAGCTAATCATGTAGGTAGGTAAAACCCTATACATTTTTATATCTATTCAGCTGTAGGTTTCTGCCTAGCCAGCGCAGGATATGATGAAAAGAAAACTTCAGACCCCTTTTCTGAAAGTTTCCTATGTTTTATAGCTGATAGTCTTTTGTTTGTTCCATTAGGTGATACCCAAAATTGGTTGAGATGCTTATAGAGGATTTTAGGATAATGGCAGAAGCATCCCTAAAAGGAGAGCTTCCGTTGAAAACCCAACATTAATGTCTGACCCATGATCACATCCAAATATAGCAAAGAAGAATTATTTTAGAGAGATGTAGATTCTTCAGAAAAATATAGGCTTGCTATGGCTTTTAGTGCATTCACATCTACAGTATATTACATTGATTTGAAAAGTTCTCTAGCATGTTCCATCTGTGAGGGAGAGGGACAGGGGGAAGACTCTCTTTTCAGTTACTGAATATTCTGAAATTTTGTAAGTTGGGACAGTTTGTTTCTTGTTTCCAGAATCTTATGATAAGATAGTATCTGCACCACTCTTTTAAGCTCAGAGTAAATTCAATGTATGCATGTAACCACAACATAGGCTTATGTACTTTATTTGTGTCTATTTTGATTAGGTTTCATTGTATTCCCTTTTATTTATGGTGTATCTGGGTATAACAAGAAAAAGAATTGTTAACATCTAGGATGATTCTCATGGTTAAACTATTTGACTGTCCATTCCTGGTGGTCATGATTATAGGCTTCTGGACCCTGTTCCATTTTCATAGTTTTCTCTATATTAGTACATCCATGTTAATCTTGTTGCAGTGTGATATTGATTTCTCAAGGAAAATTTGTAGTCCTCCCTGAATTATTGGATGCAAATATTATACTGGCTGATTTCAGTAGTCCTTAGTCCTTAGGGATGCAGTGGCTCAAGTGGTTAAGGCACTGGCTCTGTTGGTTGCAAGATTGGCAGGTTGGCAGTTTGAGGCCTGGGTGCTGCATGATGGGGTGAGCTCCTGTCTCTAGTCCCAGATTCTGCCAGCCTAGCTGTTCGAAAGCATGCAAATTACTGCTTTTATCTACAAGTAGATAAAAAGGTACCACTTTGATGGCAAGGTAAACAGCATTCTGTGCAGTTATACTGGCCACATGATCACAGAGTAGTCTCTGACAATGCTGGCTCTTTGGCTTAGTAACTGAGATGACCACCGCCCCCTACGGTCGGACACAACTTGACAACCTTTTCAATGAGGAATACCTTTACCTTTATCTTTAGTCCTTAGCAAGCATGCCTAGTGCTGCAGCCTTAGCGTTTTAGCATCAGGGAATATAGTCCAGGAGTAACTATACACCTGGCAAGAATAAGTCTGTTCACCTTACTGTAGCTGTATAAGAGAAGAATGTGCATGGAGGTAAGTGCTATTGTCTTTGTTGATAATTTGAGGGGAATGAACACCTGGTAAAGACTATATGGCAGGGGTAGGCAACCTTTCCCCTTTAAGGGCCGAGGGACTTCAGCTCCCAGAATCCCAGGAGCCATTGGCCAATATGGGACTATTGGCCAACATGGCTGAGACTTCTGGGAGCTGAAGTCCCTCGGCCCTTAAAGGGGAAAGGTTGCCTACCCCTGCTATATGGTTTTGAGAATGCACAATATGGCACAGTTGCCAAAATAGTAAGGAGATTTGCATTGTGCTTTGAGCTGAGCTCATCCCTTCTCCCATTTTCTGTTAAATAATTGATGTTTCTCCTCTCCATTTATAGATTAATAGATATTTAATATTTTCTATTGGTCCTCAGTTGTAAGAATCCATAGGTCTTGAGTTACTTTTTTTTAGAATTGTTAATGAACTGTCATATTTTCCAAAGGAGTTATTTTTCTATAGAGAAAAAGTACTCTGAAATGTTGCATTTCTTTCCATGTCTGTGTCTTACCGATTATTTAAGCTTAGGACCCAAGATCATAAATTTGATAAAAATGGTCAGTTAGTTGCTGTCAGAATGGACTCTAGTTTGACCTCTGTAGCATGTCAGCCTATCTTGCCCCAAGTTTCATCTTACTCCTTACTGACCTACTTTGTTCTGTCCTGTGTGTCAAATATGGTGCTACATTCAACCAAATAATCAAGATGTTGAAATTCTGGTAACTATTTTACAGTTTTAATAAAAAGTTAGGGTTCTTTTTATGAAAGAAGCAACTCAGTTCATTTCATGTCTGCTACCACTTATTCTTATGCTTACGCTTATTAATGTGCATATTTGTGGCTGTTTGTGGTAGTGACTATTACAGTTGTCATTGTTGCTATATCTTAAAACAGTGAATGTGGATTTGAGTTAAGTACAGGTCCCTATTCCTGATGTTTCACACAGAGAAAACAGAAAGGGAGCAACACGAAAACAGGAATTAAATGGAAAAAGGATAGATTTCCTTAAATAATAGTAATTAGATTGCCTTTAAAAGAGCCACTTTTTGTGTGGTCATTCTTTTATACTGTGATGGTGGTCATCCTTTCCTCCCAATGATTTTTTTTGATGAATACAATTTTAGCTGTACTTTGCTTTAATTTGTTATAAGCTTCTGATAGTCCCATTCTATAAGAAAGGTGTGATATTAATTAACCAAATAAATAATAAAGGCTTCTGTTGGTTACCATTGTCTGATTTTGGAGAGAGGGGGTCAATGATCCAAATGTGTAGGCAAAGCAGATAGGCATGAAGGAGTATACAATTGGCTGGGGACCACAGTGACCACACAGCCCACTCGCAAAGCGGGCCACTGCCACAGTCCCAAAGTGGCCACCAGCGGGAGTGGTTTTTCTCCAGTGGCTTCAGGTCACCTTTGGCGATTTCTGGCCATGTTGGAGCCATATGTCATATGAACGCTACACCACCACCACCACCCCAAAAGTGAGCTGAAGCTGCTCCTTTTGGCCCATCTGTTTTGGGCTATCATTATCTATACAGTTGGTAATACTAAGGTAATTAAGCCTGTGAGAGACCTGAGGAGACTAAGGCAGTCTTGTAAATTAAGCTTCAGAAGTTACTCGCCTAGAAAAATAATAGTGGCCTGCTTTTTATTCATAAGAGCAAATGGATGGTCCATTCTGTGACTCTTCAGCTGCACCTTTCCCCCATAAATTAAAGGGTAGTAAGGAAAACATTTTGCATTCTAGATGCCCTGCATACAAGCTGGTAGCGATGGCACGAATCACCTCAGTTCCTTATTATTGTGCTAGCTTGGCCCCTTCCTCCACGTCCAGCATAAAATCACATTGGCTGATGGCAAAGGCATGTTGTGCTCCAGCTTCCTTCTGCAAGTCTGCTGCTCTTCTGCACTGGATATGCAGGATATAAAGCTTTTTCCTTCACATCCAACATAAAAACCAAGCAGATTTGGCAGCAGAAGCACAGTGTTTCATCCCTTCACCTGCAGATCATCATGTGTCATACATACAAGATTTTTGTCTGCTACATGTCTATCATAGAAACACATCTGGATCCCTCTGCTGGCAGTCCTTATGCTTCCTTTGATGGATGTGGAGAAGTAAGCTTGTAAGGATGTGTCCTCCAGCAGCCCACTCAGTTTCTGTGCTGAAAAAGGTCATTTGTCAAGGATGCTTTGACCCATGTTCTGGCAGCCAGTGGAAATCAGAAAGTAGTTGAAAACAAGGGTGTATTCAGGCTCAAATCACATTTCATATGAAGCTTTGTGGGTTTTTTCTCTGTTGTTGGTCTTCATCATTAAAATCTGCAGGTTGTAAGATGGGAAAGATTCTGGCTGATTTCACAGTAATGTTTCTCCTTAAAAATTACCCTCACACACTATTTTTTTATGTGGGAGGGGAATGTTGAATCCTTGTATCTTTTCCCCACCTGCAGATGAATATGTAGGCAAGAAATGATTCTTTATAAGTAAAGGTGGGAAGAATCAAGTAGTCCTCTCTCTGCTTTGTCTTACAATCTGCTCAGGCCATTTTGCTCCAATTTTTTTTTAAAGGCATGAGAAAGAAGGTGTGAAAGCCAGTGCCTTAATCAGTTTTGAAGAATTACCATATATGTTCATGTATACATTGACTTTGCATATAAGACACAGGGAGGTTTGCAGCCAAAATTACAGATTTTTATATGACCCATAGATAAGTCAAGGGTAACACCTAGGGGCATATAACAAAGGATGTAAAGGATGAAGCAAAGAAACACAATGCCAAAGAACGTACACATTCAGGCAGGCATAATTGTCCTTGCCTACAGGCTGGATGGAGAAAGCAAAAACTGTGGTAAATGGTGACTGTGCATTGTGTGGTTGAGGCAACTAGGCATAGGTGGGGCTAAGAAAATGTGCACATGTCAAAAAGGATCTAAAGGCAAAGCCTACACACACACACACACACACACACACACACACTGGCTGTGTTAGCAGTGATTACATACTCAACTTTTACATGCCTGATTTTAACACAGAAAAGCTGACAAACATATACATATGTCCTTCAAAGCCTCATTGCTGGAATGCCATCGCTGGAATCCCCTTTTCTGAGTAGAGCGGTGAAAGGCAAGAGCATAGTCTGTCCCAGGAAAACCCAAAAGAAACACTTACCCCCTTTACTCTCTCAGCTCTCTTTTGAGAGGAAGTGCCAAAGCGCTGCCACTATTTTCCTACCCAGACATTCAAAAAGGCCAAGTGTCACCACAACAGAGAAAGTAGAAAAGGTCATTGCTTCTTTTGGGTTCCCCTGGAACAGATATAGCTCTCGCCTTTCACTGCTCTGCTCAGAGAAAGAGGTGGTTCCTTTTTCATAGGAATTAAGTATTTACAGTATTTAGATTGACCTGTAAATACATTTAACCAGTTTTTTTTTTTTTTGGTTGATCGTTTAACTGAATTTTCTCCACTTATACATTAGTGTATATGGTCTACTCTCCAAATTCCACTATCCTACTCCAGGATAGTGCCTTATACTGTGGTACTATGAATGATAGTCCCTTTCTTATATTTCTATTCTTGCCTCCTAGAAATTGACATGGTAGAGCAGATCAGGGATGTTGAATTTTTTCAGTGTTTATGTCTGCATGCTTATATTTTAGATCAGGGGTTGGCAACCTTTTTGACCCAGGGGCTGGGTTGCTGTCCCTCAAACAATTGGGGGGCCGAAGCACCATAAATAAATAATTTAAAATTAAAATTAATTTTTTAAAAAAAAATATGCATGCACACTCTCAGCCCCAGAAAAGCCATGGCAAAACCCCTGTGGAGATTTTGCCAAGAAAAACCCAAGAACAAGTAATAACAACAGTAATCAATATCATCAGGGCAGGTGGTGGTGGCGGCAGGACCAGCCTGGGGCCGGTCCAAAGGCCTTGGGGGGCCACATCCGGCCCCCGGGCCTTGGGTTGCCTACCCCTGTTTTAGTGTGAACAAGCCTTGTAGCACTGCACATAGTAATTTCACTCCATATGAGCATGGAAACCAAGTCAGGAAGTTTGTAGCGAACTATGGTTTACCATTGCGTCCAAAGAAGTGAGCTGTAACAGCGAGTTTCCCAAATATCCAGGATGTGAAAGCATCTTTAAACTATGGATTCGTTTCCAGGCTTGTTCAGAAACTAATTAATCATATTTTCCTACACTGGTATAAAATTGGAAATACGGGTTCTAGATTTAACCAGAGTCCCATTTGCCAGTAGTTGGGTAGAAACCATCTTTCATCCAATGGTATATGTTTGTGCACAAGCTCCCTGTGTATGCATGAAATGGCCAGCCAATTAAGTATCTGGGAGCAGCATTTCTCAGAACACAGAAATTGAAGTCTCCAGTCCACCTGGAGAGCATCAAGACTGCCTTAGATGAGTTTGGGATTCTGTTTCCATTTCATCATCCTGAAGTGGCAGTAGGAGGGGTTTATTGGACTTTTAAATTTTTTGCCTGCCTGCATGGGGGCAGGGAGAGGAGAAAAGCCACAATTTACAAAAAACAAAACAGAGAATTGTTTTTTCTTTAAACCATTTTTTGTTGGTTTTTATACCCCCTTTTTCTGCATTAAGGAAATTACAAGCTATAAATATGTAAATATTTATGTTTAAAAGAGAAAAGAAAAACAACTGAGTCTTAATAACATAAACATTCTAAGATCATCACAGGTAGAAAATATGTAAATAGAACTGGCAAGAAGGAAGTTTCTGTGGATGGTAAGGTATGTGAGAAGGTGAAGGGAAGCAGAAGAAGACGAGAAAGGGAGAGAAGTAAGGCAAAGGTGTGGAATGTAGGAAAGTAGATACAGGAAAGATGATTAAGGGAAGAGAATAAATTGAATTATCAGAATATGCAAATGAAAGGGTTGGGAAGAATGTTTTATTGTTTAAAATAGTTATAATACATAGATAATGTAATTGTTTAGGTTTTTGATATCAGATGAAAGCATGTTCATATAAAGTATTATGATTTTGTCAATAAAACTATATTTGAAACCAATAAATTACTATCTCTCATCAGGCAGGCCTAGTCTCTACTTTATTCAGGGAATACATTCAAGGTTGTGCCTGATGTTAATTGTCACATGCCGCACCTTCATCTACTCGGCCAATAAGTGAAATCAATTTGCAAAGAACATAGAATGCAATTGCACATAAGAAATAATTAAGACCAAAAGGTCCTATCGATAGAAGTCTCAACCATATATTTGATGTAGAAGGTAGCAGGGTTGGCTGGTTTAAACTTGATTGGTTTAAACCAAATTACTTTTTAAAAAATCACTCCGAGTTTATTAAATTAATTATTCATATTATTTTTAAAAATCTTGCTGCTATTACTATTTTTCAGCCCTCTTACTAGTACACTGACAGTTTGAATTAAAAAATTTAACTTAAACAGTTTATTGTCAGTTGTTAGACCAGTATGCAATATGAGTTGCATCTTTTTAATCACTTTATTTTATAGTGCAAGAAATTATTTAGAATAATTAAAAGAAATATTTAGAAACAAATTCTTCAATTAGCATAAGTTCAACCAAAACAACTTGTTTTTTAAAATCACTTTTTAATTAACAATTATTATTTAAGCTAGTGGCCATAATATCTAAACTGCATTTTACTATCTAATTTCCTGATTTAGTCCTATATTGGTTTATTCCTACACATTTCCTGCTTCTAAAACAAATCTTTTCAGTCCTGCAACATTAGGAGTCAGCTTAAATATCTTTAAGTCTTAGAGTCACCAGCATTCCTTACTTTTCTTCTAGAAAATGGGTTAGTAATTTATTGGATGGTTGTGCTTAGAATGTGTGTTAATACTTTCAGCATGCACCTCAAACTGTCTTGTGGCAGTGTTTCAAAACAGCCTGGTTAGGTATGCTAGTTTTATTATTGCTGTACTCCAAGAGACAATGCGTTTTGCCTACTTTGTCCACATGGCAAATACTGTACGAGGTATAAGTAAGATCAAGCCAGTCTTCCTTATTGGAGGTTCAGTCTTTCAACCACTATACTAAGTTGCATCACTCATGATGAATTATGCTGTCAGTTTGTACATGAAAATTCACCCTTTTATCTTGTCTGGGTGCAGTTTCAATTGCCTTGTCCACATATAGGCCCTGGTGGCAGTCAGGTATTTTGTAAAATCAGAGAGATGAGACAGACAGAAAATACTATGAGTACTGAGAACATCTCAATCTGAATGTCAGTCTCACTCACCTTAAGATGGAAATCTGAATCACCATGCTGGACAAAAGATGGTCCTTCAGCATTCAAGGACTGCCCTCCTGAAAGGACTTTAGTTACTACATAGACATCAGCTGTAATCACATCATAAATACATCATGGCAAAAGCTACTAAAAGTTGTTGAACCAAACTAAATGGGCAAGAGCCAAATACATAATAAAAATGGCATCTTTCTTCCTCTAGTGGGGACCATAGTAATTGTGAATGTAAACTACAATTGTTTTCCAAACGTGATCTCACTAAGGTAGCAAAGGGTAAAATCAGTTTGAGGGATATTGTAAGGTAATTCCTGATACTGGTTACCATTTCAATAATAATTCTATATCTATATGTAAGTGTGTGTGTGTGTGTTTGAGATGGAGAGTAGAGAGAGAGAGAATGAATCTAAAGACAGAATGATGTGTTTGTATGTCAACCTGTAATCTGTTTAATTTGTTCAAACTTTTTCAGTATACATTAGTCCTAAAGTGAATCCTTAATTTGTATGAATCCCAAAATTAACATTGTATTATCAGACTAAGTTGTTTGCACTGGATAAAAATGGCCTGTAGTACATAAACTACCAGTAAAACAAAAGCTGTTGGATTGTTTTTGGCTGCTTAAATGGGCTCTTGCCATTGGAACACAGAAGCACTTTTACTGATTTGCGCTTTCCAGTGTCACCCCATAAATATGGTGCCTAGAGTACAGACTGATCATCTACCCTGGACTCTATTCTTCCATTTCTGGTCATAGTGTCCGCATTAAGGCAAAAGGGTAGTTAAGTTAATGTGCTAGTTTTTTTAATGTTGTTTTTTAAGGTACATTCTGGTTTTTACTTGCTTCCTCTCACTGTTTTTAAGTTCTCCTTATGTGAACCACTTTCTTGCTGAAAGGTGATATATATTATGATTGTAAATAAATAAAATTTTCAGACAGGGAGGATAAAGTAAATACAAGCCATTTTTAGGCTATTTCTGTGTGAAAGTTTGGTTGGCATGTGTTTAATATTGTTTTGGCTTAAGAATTCTATTATTTCACTTTAAATGGAATCTGTATTCCTTGTACATTCTTTAAGCCTGTCTGTTTATTAAAATATAAACCTTGTGCATTTAATCCTGCTGCTATGTGTCTCTTGTCTGTTCTCTTAATGTGATTCTTGTAGAAGTTCAGCAGGTGTGACCAGCCTAGTTAATGTTTTATATACTCACCGTTAGTTTTCACAGTTCTGAGGACACTGCAGAGTCTAAAAGAATCAGCAGCTCTTAAACAAAGAGCCTCCCATTATACTCTGTTGCTGAGCAGTCCTGGCTACAGGTTCACTTTTTAAATTGGGATGAAAGTGTTAGGTGAAAAAAGGTTATCAGAGAAAAGGATTTCAACCACCCATTTGGAAATCTTACACATGTGCTGCAAAGAATACTGAGTCCTTTTTTTTTTGTTTCTTATGTTTCAACAGGGCAGAGTTTAGGGTATGGATTTGTTAACTATATTGATCCAAAGGATGCAGAGAAAGCCATTAACACTTTAAATGGACTCAGACTCCAGACCAAAACCATAAAGGTAAGAAAATACAGAGTGTTTTGCTAAGCGGAGGAGGAGGAGTGCAGTTAAGTCAGTGTCTGGCTATCTCATCTATGTTGCATTCTTGATAACCCAAAGGGTGCAGCTGGTTCTTAGTTCAGAACAAAGGAAAGGTATAAAGAGAGAATCTTTTTTTCTTTTCAAACTGCTACTGATTTTATTCATTTAATAATAACAGATCATCTTTAAATGACTGTTTCTGGATTTCAAATTAGGATGTCAGAATCAACATTAGTTATTACAAAAATAAGAGCAACAAATTAAAATTAAAAATATTGTTTATAAAATGCCTACTGCTTGCAGTTTTGTTGCTTATCTCAACTACCACTGTGTTGTCATTAGATTACTAGGCATACAATAGCCCTTCTGTATAGTTGTAGTATATTAGTTAATACATATTTAGTGCTCCTACAAAAATGGCTGATCAAGTACCAGGTTTTCTAGTACCAGTTTCTAGTAGCACATTGATGTTGCCCAAATGTTGTTCATTGAAGAGTGTGTTCCCATAAAACAAAATGTCCTGAACAAAATTCAATAAATTAGAAGAAATATATTCTGGTGTTTTGTTTTGTTTTTAAAACATTATTGTTCTTAAATCAGCTTAACAGTGTCAACTGTGTTATCTTTTACATGTTACAAAATTGCTTACTGCCGTTACTGCCTGTTTTACTTAGATTTGTTAATAAAACATTAACAAGCACTGAGCAGTAAAGTGAAATACTGAGTTAGCACATGCTTGTCCACTTGCAAATTAGGTAGGGATTGCTGATCTCAAATTGTTTGAAAGCACACCAGCAAGATAGGGAGGAAAGCATGTTTTAAATAACCCACCTTGCTTTAAATTGAGGGTAATGTACTGATTTTAGAACTGCATTCACATTGTGCATTGCTGTTGCGCTTGAAACATGGTCATTCATTTTGTCTCTGAATTGCTTTCCTGTTTTACTGTCATACTGCTATATGTTCAAAACGTGTTGAGCTGCAAGAGAACTATAGTAGATAGAATCCTAGAACTCTAGAATATGTTGCCTATAGTGTATAGTTTTGATTTTAATGGTCTATTTAATTTGTATAGAAATAAATGGGTATGCTGAGTTTTTATTGTCATGCTTGGCTTATTAGCGGATCAAGGAAGTTAAAATCACAAGATTTCAAAACGGTTAAATGTTTATCAGTCTTTAAAGTGAAAAACTTATTTTAGGGAAAGAAAAGCAACTGCTTTTGATATGTTATTGATATGCTATTTAATTTGTGTTACTCTTTGTAAGATTATTAATATTTCCTGTTAAGAGGGCATGCTACAGAATCTGGTCCAGCTATCATAATATATGAAAAGAATAAAGACCAATAGTTTTATTTAGTTCACAGGCATGAATTAAATCTGGAAAAAATATTTTAAAGAGGCAGAATGAATGATGTGACAGGTCCATGGTCTGATCTGCTAGTTATTGTGTGAGAAGTTGATGTTCTGTTATTTCAACTCATTTGTTCATGTAAGGCATCTCTGTGCCCTCATATCCTTCTTCCTTTGTAACCTGTATAAACACATTCATACATATAATTTTCTCTAATGTTTAAGCTTTTTTCTTCAAAATAATATTTAACTTGGAAACATAATTAACAGCAAGAGAAAAGATAAATTCTGATGCAGACAATCTGAGTTTGGGATTAAATTTGTATTTTTAAATGAATATGTGATTCTCATATTCATTTAAGTATTTTAATAATTTGCTTTGTGAATTAACAAAATTTTCTTCATTAGTTTTAAACCTTTAATGAGATATGAAATGCAGTAATTTAAAAATAATTCCAGGTGTCATTTCAGATTAAATTTTTATGACCTAGAAACATTCTTGTCATGTTTAATCCATATTTGGTGTTATAAAGAAACTTTTCTCATACAGAAAGAAAAAATATCCATGTGTGCATGCACACTTTTTGCTTTTCTTTATAAAATAACCCCTGCAATAGGAATGTAAAATTTTCATTTGTTTTGTTCTTGTAAGCAAGAAAACAATTTTGAAAATTTTCTTAACTGCAGGGGAAAAAGATGCAGTTTTGAAACTATATATACATTTCCAATCTTCTGTAAATGAGTACTTCACACACACACACACACACACACACAAAATGAATCAACATTGCTTTTTTGCACAGGAAATCTAGCATTCTACCCAGGAAGCTTGTATTTTGCACAGAGGACATGACTACTGCAGTAAATATGTTTATTGTTTGGGAAATCATGTTTTCAGTTAAGGAAACCTTGTGCTTTGTATGGGAAATTGTGTTTTCTGAACACACAAAAAAGCATGTAGTTTATCAAGGAAAAATTTCACATGAAAAGGTCCTCAACCTCAAATTTTCTGAGTGGCAATCCTAACAATCAAGCCATCCTTCTTCATAAAGGATAAGAAAATAGGCAAATATTCTTTATGTCTCCACTCTGCACGTTGAAGAGCTATTAGAAGGAGGTATGTTAGGCTAGAACTCCTTGAAATCCTAGTGTTATGTTGGCATGGAATCTTTTATGTGAAAGAGTGTGATTCCCCCAGTTGTATTTTGAAGTGTTACAGTTCTGCATAAATCTGTCCTTAAACCCCCATGGAACTGTGATGTGTGGGCATAGAACTTAATCCCTTCAGAGTGATAGGATGGGTGATTAAAGTATGATGGAGCTAAATTAACAAATATTCATTTGAAATAAAATGAAAACTTCTTTTAGCTCTGTGTAGAGTTCAGATATCAAATCTGTAAATTTTAGTGCTGTATGGCGATGTGTAAGTTAATTTTGTTGCTTAATTGTAGTAAATTTTTCAGTGCTTTTTCTGAGTGCCTCTTCTGAGCCCAGAAATATAAGTTCAATGGCAAAAGAGGGCTCAGCTAATTACTTCTCCAAAACAAAACTCCTGGCATCCCAGGTTCTCTTCATTTTACCAAACTAATTTAGGGCTGGTGGTGGTGGTGTGAGTGTGCTTTCACGTCTTTTATGACTCACGGGCTTGTCTTTGCAGAATTTGTTCAGAGGATGTTTGCCTGTCTTCATCTGAGGCTGAGAGAGTGTCCTGTGCCCTAGTGCAGCGGTTCTCAACCTGTGGGTCGCGACCCCGGCGGGGGTCGAACGACCAAAACACAGGGGTCGCCTAAAGCCATCGGAAAATACATATTTCTGATGGCTTTAGCTGCTGAGAAGTCGCGCATCATCCATCCGGGGCCTAAGGGGCGGGGGAAGCGGGGGGACGCTCCACAGTCCATAGCTCTAGTGGCTAGAGCCTTGGAGGGAAGGAGGGAGAGGCAAACCTGGACGGCAGATGTGCCTCCCATTGCTTTCCTGGGCTGCGCCTGACCCTCCTAGGCTTTGGGGCTGCCAGAGGCAGAGAGAGAGAGGCGGAAGGAAGGAAGGAAGGATGTAAGGGGAGAAAGGAGGGGTGGCAGGCAGACAAGCCCCGAAGAGCCAACCCTACCTCGACGGCAGGGAAAAGCAGCCCAGCCCTCCAGGAGCCAGGGAGCCTCTTTGTTGCTGGGCTCCTTCAAGTCCTTTCA
>CM034706.1:195653650-195695150 GCA_020142125.1 Phrynosoma platyrhinos | reverse complement strand
TAAATGTAGTCCTGCAACAGGGCGTTTATATGCACAATTAGGGTTAGGTTTAGGATAGAGCACCCCTTTAGAACCACTCTGGTGGCACTGTACTTAGATCTATCTGAAAAAGTGCACATTTTCCAGGAAGAAGCAGAAAAATCCAACTCCTTTTTAGTCTGGCTTTTCTCCCTGTAGGGCGGCTTGAGAGTAGTTTCTGGCCAGCTTCAAGGCATGCATCATCTAAATGCCCTGCCTGGAAGCTGGCCAGAAACCTGCTTTTTTTGACCATCTGTTTTGCCCCTTAGTCTTTCAGATATTCTAACTGCAAACCATTCAGAAGAACTTCATAGTTAAGGACCAAGACTTTGGCTTGTGCTCAGCAACAAATTGGCAACAAATGCTCTTGATGCAAGCCCAAACATTGTAGTCAACAATGAAAGTGTCAGAAGCAGACTGATAGCTGAGTTTTGTGTGAACTACAATTTTTTGGTGCGGTTTACAGCAGTATGGTGCCATCAGAAATAGCAACCTTTATGTATTATAGCACTTATGTATCAGTATTTTCTAGTTCACCCATATGAATTACGAGGAGGTCACCTTCAGCTGTAAAGAATATGTATTGAACTGCACCAGATGGTGTTTACTATCACTGGAATGCCCATTTTCTGAGTTGATTGCTGTCTTCAGTTTGATCTGTTGGGCTCTGTTTCCATTCTTATTTGAAGTTACACTGGGATTTTTCTGTGCATGGTCAACTAAAACTAAAATTTTTTGAACAGGATGTGTCAATTGCAAAGCAAAAACATTTGTTGCCACGTGGAATGCAATGTGATAGTGTTAATGCATTTTTGTGTATGTTAGTTTATAGGATTATTGTAGCAACTGCCACTGGCCTCCTGTAGGTCTTGAATCCTTCTTTCACTTTGATATGCTTGCTTTAATAGGTAACAGAAAATCATAGAATCAGTGAGTAGGAAGGGACTCCAGTTATCATGTAGTCCAGTTCCCTTCCAATGTAGAAATTCTCCATGCAAAAAGAACTTCTTCTGTCCATGGAGTCATGAGCCAGATCCTCATGAGCCACAACCCAGAAAAAAATCAGGGTTTAGAATAATGCAGAAAGCCTCCATGCATACAGTAAGGGCAGAACCTGAGACTTGTCACTTTCACAGTTAACAAGCTACCCTCTTTATGTGTTCCACCCAGGGAATGATTGAATGGGGCTGAGATGTGCTTAAATAATTGTTTGTATAATACACATTTTGATTAAATTTGAAAATCTCCAAAATGTACTTTTTGGATACTTTAAAAAATAAATTATAATTACAGCTGTTGGGGGATCTCTTCAGATCTTGGTTTTCCCCAATAAAGACCAAATCCCTTTTTGCAGGAGACCAAACTCGTATTTTTCTAGCCAAGGGTTGATTTAGGCCATGAGGTGCCATTGTAATGCTATTTATAAATAAACATTACAAAAACATGGGTTTTTTGGAGGGAGGGAGGTACTTCTATCTTAACAGTTTTCCAAAGCATACAAATTATTGTGAATTTGAGTAATAAGGAAGGTGATTACTAGTTTTCTAGGCATAGTTGTGACCATTTGATATATTTCTCTCCTGCCCCTAGGCAGTACAGTCTGCTCTCCGTATCCATGGATTCTGTATCTATGGCTTGAAAACATTTTTTAAAAAATTCCAAAGGCAAACCTTGTTTTTGCAATTTTATATAAGGGACACCATTTTAGTATGCCATTTTATATAAAGGGATTTGAGCATCCATAGACTTTGGTATCCATAGAGTGGTCCTGGAACCCATCCCCAGCAGAGACCAAAGGCTAACTGTATAGATTCTGAACTGTTAGTGGGCAAATATATCAGCTGCCCAGGGCTCTTTGTGAGCAAGGATAGGGTAATGAAAAGAAAAATCTAAGAAAAAATAGCTCAATATTGTACCACAAATTTCCTGCAGAAAAGCAGTTGGTTGCCCTAGTACATGTGGTGCCTTCAGAAGAACACATTTTCTCTGCAGAGAAAGTAGATTGAAATAATAGAGAGCTCCACAGGGTCTCCTGCTCCAGATATTTGTAATCGTGTGAATAAGCAATTCTGTTAAATGGTATGAACACATGATTGTGTTCTGCAATTACTACCTCTTTTCTTTTCTTTGATTTCCAAGTGGCTAAGGGAGAGTTTAGCTGCATGAATGGAAGCAACTATAATTTTTAAGCTGCTACTATTGGAATTCACCTAGAGCTCATTTCCACAAGGGTAATACATGAAACACCCCTTGGTCATCTCAAACTATGAGCACTTCTAGACTTTTGAAAAACATGATTTTCTACCATGTTAATGGTATGGTGATAATATATTGCAGAATCTGCATTTTATGGATGAGTCTTCTGGGCAAACCCATATCATCTTTAATTACTTACATTTAAAGAGACAACACTAGTTATCCACTACACATTCAAATTTCACACTGCATGCTTAATGGGATAGCAGTTGGAATTGTTCGTGTTTTCTTAGGTTTATAACAATTTCAGATACAATGGATGCTTTCATTTACATAACACACATGCACACACATTTTCAGTATTCCGGTTTCCACAAGTAGAAGAATATAGATGGTCATTTGCAGTATAATAATTTTCATATATGGCAATGAAGAACAAATAGTGTGATCATCTCTGTTGAACATCTAGGTATTATCATGTGTAAGTTTTCATGAGACAGAAAACCTATTATCTACAACCCTATTGGATAAAAAAAATGTACCTGTACTGTATTACAATGTAAAGGAAAATTCTTTATGGACAAGATGGAAGATTGTTTGCCTGTATTCCCCAGTGAGAGTTCTGCTGTACAACCAGTTCTGCTTGGTTATACCTAGTGAAACAGCTGCTATTTTTGAGGCATTTAGTAGTACTTATATAATGGAATGTTGCAATTTTAAATGTGTATTCTCCACAACAGAGAATTTGTGGGGAGGGGCTCTTGAATTTGGTTTTGGTTTCATGTAATTTCTACTTCAAAATTGATCTCCAGATTAGCCCTCCTCCTTTTTTTTGTCTTCTTTCCTTATTAATTTGGTAGGTTTTCTCCAATCACAATTGATGGGATGACAAGCCTTGTGGGAATGAATATTCCTGGACATACAGGGACTGGATGGTGCATCTTTGTCTACAACCTATCACCTGACTCGGATGAAAGCGTGCTGTGGCAGCTTTTTGGCCCCTTTGGAGCAGTTAATAATGTAAAAGTGATCCGCGACTTCAATACCAACAAGTGCAAGGGATTTGGTTTTGTTACCATGACCAATTACGATGAAGCTGCCATGGCAATTGCCAGCCTTAATGGATACCGCTTAGGAGACAGAGTATTGCAAGTTTCCTTTAAAACCAACAAAAACCATAAATCCTGAATTTCATATCAATAATAATAATTATTATAAATATATATATATATATAAATAAATATATATACGAACAACAACAAAAAACTCTTCAAGGCTTATACTCAACCATGGACTTTATAAGCCAGTGTTGCCTAAGTATTAAAACATTGGATATCCTGTGAACAGGAAAGGATTTTATAATGCTTAGAAAACAAAAACAAAAATCTTTGATGCATTGAATGTTCTTTCATAGCTGTCGTTGTTGAATATACTATACATAGATAACAATGTGCAGGGATTTTTACCCAGCCAGCTAGTTTTACTACCTTCCTTGAAGGTGGGTCTTTTTAAGATGACCATTCACTCATTTGAAAAAATAAGATTAAAATAACCCTAAAACCATTTTTACAAATGAATAGGATTAGTAGATTTTGCTCTTTTTTCCAAAACATTTGATCCAATCAGATTGGTAAACCCCCCAACATAAATTAAAGAGGAACAATAAAAAATGCATAACAAGAAAACATAATTTTGCAACCTTTTTAATTTTTCCTTTTTTATTTTATATCATGTGAACTAAAAAGTCTTCTGTTAGGGATAGGGTAAAAAGGGGGATACCTGATGACATAACAGTTTAAATAACATTAACAATGTTGCCAAAGAGGTGGTCTCTTTGCTGAAAATGGGTTTCAAGAAAAATCTATTTTTATAAAATATAAAGAATTTTTACAAGAGAATCTGGATTAAAAAAAAAATATTTTGACTGGCTAATTTAGGGGAAATTGACAACTTTGTCATGTTCATACTGCACTGGTAACTTTTTAGAGATCAAGATGTGTGTTTTAAACAGGATTAAGTAGATTGTTTTTTGAAGGATGGGTTACAAACAGATGATCTTCGTATCTTTTCATAGCATGTAATAAAAATATTAAACACAGAAAAGGAAGTGTTCTTCCCAAGCACACAGTTACCCACAGTCAAAACCCAAAAGCAAGGAGATGATTTGCAGGATGGTTTTTCTTTAAGTCATCAGTATGGGGATATTAGCAGAACAAAAGTTTTGGGGAAAAATTAATTTTAATCAGAAACTTCCTTCATTTGAGCAGTAGGTGCTACAAAATTATTTACATATCTTAGTATCATAGTTAAATGTAATGTGTTTAGAGGAAAAAAGAAGTACATTTGCTTTCAATTTGTTAAGAATTTTCAGATTCACTTTTTAGCCCATACTGATATAAACTGGGCTGTGTTGGCACATTTAAAACACTCTTTATGTTGCTTGAAACACTTATTTATTTAATTGCTGATGTGACGCATATGCCAAAATCAAATATTGCTAGTTTGGCTAGTCTACTTATTTGTTTACTTAAACTATGGGAAGAAGCATATTATTGTGTCATTTTGTTGTGTGTGTATGTGTATATATAATATAAATATAAACATATATATATATATAAAGTTATTTTTTTTCTTTTGATTAACTTATTCTAAGTTGTAACACTTTGCTAGTTTTGTTTGTATATGTCTTAAAATGTTTTCTTATGATACTTAAGTGGCAAAAGGTATCAAGGTAACCTGTGTAGAAATATTGTTTGATATATTGTCATGTTTGTTGTGATTTTTTTTTTCTTACTGCACAGTAGAAAAAAAAAACAACTGGGTCTTTATTTTAATGTAATTCAGATTGGGGGAAACAGAGCTAAGGGAACAAAATGACTGAGGGAGTGCTCTCCCATGTCCAGTGCACTGATCCTTTTTGTATGTTTGTGCTTTGTATGGTTATATATTTAAAACAAAAAAGGTCATGCTCTTCCCTGAGTACTAGAAACAGTTACTCGCTATGCATAATCTAGTTGATAGTTAAATTTGCTATTGCTTTTCTTGTCTTGTTATATAAAATCTTTTCAATACCAGTTTAGTCTTAATGGTAATAAAACGTTATGGTTCTTTATAATCTGTGCTTATTTTGTGTATTTTTTTCTCATGCTTATACCCACTAACTGCATGTAAACCGACATACTGTTTCATTTGTTTCTTTTTCCATACTGAAGAGGCAAGCATTTTGTAGTAGGCCAATAATTTAACAGCAAAGGCTGCATCCTAAATTTAATCAGTTCATTTACATTTTGAAATAATTTTGATTTTGAAAAAAAGAAAAGAAAAAATACCCTCAAATGTTTGGGTAAAACATTTGTTTTTCTACATCACCTGCTGAATGCAGTTTTCTGGGAAAGTTTTGATGCATTTTCTAAGCATTAGTGGGGAAGGCAAGTCAGAATCTTTTATCTTATAATGTGTTTTACTATCTGAAATTAAAAAAACACCTTTCTTAGGACCAGGCAGTTGTATATTTTATTTACAATGTATAACTTCATGTTTAACTTGCTAGTTTAGATCATTTCAGAGGAAAAATATTGTAAATGGTTTTTTTTTTTCATAACCTTGTTGTGTTTGAATTATTTGTATTTAAATTGTCCAGACAATAAATGAAAGTGTGTAGAATGGCTATGGACTTGCCATATTTTTAAATGTGTTCAGATGTTTTTATGACAGTTTCTTCATAATATTCAAAATATTTCTAACCCCTGTAACTCTAATGCCTTTAATGGCACAAATATACTTATTTCACAGCTAAGCCCATTTGCTTTCCACACCTTTGATACTGGGAAGTGATATTCAGTTCATAAAAGCTGTGCTGGTATAGCTACAAGTCTTCATTGTCTGGATGGGACTTGTCTGCAAAGAAAGACTTTTGTGTGCATTTTTCATCTCCTCCTGTCCACAATCTCTCAACTATGGGGTGGGTAGGAAAAAAAACTTCTAGTGCAAAAGAGACTTTCTTAGGTTGACTTGGTGGAAACACTTTGACAGAATTGCTCTTACATGATCCACTGATGAGAAACAAATATAAAGTATAGCTGTTGGCAAGGTTGGCAGATTCTACTCTTGCTCAACAGAGGAGAAAAGGGCACAAAGGGGCCAAGACAACCATAAGGATGGTCTTACCAAGAACGCAGCAGCCAACTCCTTCTTGTTACTCAGATGAATTTAATCTCTGCACTAGTAGATACACAATGGGCCCTCCACATTTGCTAGAGTTGGGGCGCAGGTTCCCCATGAAAGTGAGAAAACCCCAAATAACAAAAACATTGCTTTTTTGTGGGCTTTTTGGGCTGTGAGGCCGTGTACTAGAACAATTTCTTCCTGATGTTTTGCCTACGTCTGACTGGCATCTTCAGAGAATCTTCATTCTCTGAAGATGCCAGTCACAAATACAGGTGAAATGTCAGGGAGAAATTCTTCTAGTATACAGCCTCACATCCCAAAAAACCCATGCATGCCAGCTGTGAAAGCCTTCGACTTCACAAAAACACTCTTGTTTTTACTTGAGAGAACAACTCTACGAATCTCTAGGTCATCCGGTATAGAATTTGTTGACCATGGAGTTGTGCTGGAGGACCAGTGGTGGTGAACCTATGGCGCTCAGAGTCCTCTCTGTGGGCATGCACAGCACAGAATTTGCCAGAGTTCGTTACTAGAAAGCCAGAGGGATGTGGCACTTTGTGATAAATAAGTGGGTTTTGGGTTACAGTTGGGCACTCAGTCTCTAAAAGGTTCACCATCACTGCTCTAGGTCCTCCAATACAACGGCCATAGAGTCGTGCTGGAGGAACTAGATTCCTAGAACATATTAATCAAATCCATGAATAATCAAAGCCAAATGTGGAAACTGACTGTACATCATCCAATCTGGCTTGTTAATAGTAAGAGACTTTCTTCTTCATCTGACTGAATTTCCTGTAAGCCACATTTTCAGCAGTTTTCCTCTTTCAACCATTGCTATGTGGTATTGCCCAGTCTTGCTCTTTCTGATATATCCAGATTCATTTGTTTGGTCTTATCTGACCAAGAGAGACTCACACTAGTGCAGTTCATTTTATCTGTAAAATGATATTTGTACAGGTTTGAATATTTCTGAAGAACTTACTTTCATGATCAACTATCCTTGAACAAAATACTTGAAACAAACATAGCCCCTGTATTTCAAAGGACCTTTCTTTTTCTTTTCTTTTCTTTTTTAAGCTTATGGAAAGAATCAGTTGCTTGTCAGTCACCTTCAGCAATTGCTTCCTGGGTTCAGCCTTCCCCAGCCCAGCCTGTTGCTCTCCAGCTGTATTCTTATAATATCACAATCAGAATTAGGAGTTGTAGTGCAACAAATCTGGAGCCAACAGATTGGAGATGGCTAGCATTGTCCTAACAATTCAGAGGTAGCATCCAAATTATTGTGTTAATGAAACTCTTGGACAGATCTTGAACTTCTCTGTGTTAAGATGTCTTCTAAAATCAAGGGCCATGAGCACGACAGAAATCACAATGCAATCCATTAAACATATCTGTAGCATCCGTTTCAGTAACATTTTTATTTGTTTGCTGCTAGTGGGCAGAATTCATTAGGCACTGGCTGCACTTGGTATTTCCAAACCCTGTGGAAATGAATGTAGGTTACACTGCAGTTGTAGTGCCTACTAAATTAATTTATGATGACCTAAAACTTAGGCTCTTGAGTTTCAAGCTGGTGTTGATTTTGCCACGTTTGCCAAATATACTTGTGGAATCTAAAGTTAGAAATGCATTTTGTGTTAAATGGGTTTTTCTGCCTTGTTTATACAACAGGAACCTTTCCTTTTGGTAGATCTATTAAATGTAATATTCATTCTTTGTTTATGTTTTCCTCAGGTTCTCTTGGTAATTTGAAAATTTATACCTCATAAAACTGCAACACTTCACTTCATAACCAAGATTTGGAAAAACTATACTTAGAAGTTACATGATTGTATGCAGTTATTTAGAACTAGCTAGTAACGACCTTTCTTTTTTTCAAGAGATTAAATTACCACAGTGGTGGGAACAATTAGTTTCATGCTGGACCCTCTCCTGCCTTAAAGTCTTCTTTAATAAATGTGAGTATTCATTATTATGGTGCAAGACAGAAATGTTTTTCTATCAACACTTTATGATATGTATGTATTTTATAAAATTAAAGGAATTACAATGGGTGGTGTAGTTGAGGAAAGATAGTCTGTATATTTCTGTGATCCCAACAAGTGCAATATAGATTTCATTCTATCACTTGTTTACTATGTAGTGTAGGACTCTGCAGATGTCACTGAAAGCTAACCACAATGTTTCTGCACATCCCCATCATTATGGACAGCAGCAGTTTATATCAGAGATTTGCATCCATCCCATATCCTGGAGCCACACATAAATCCAGGTGGAGCTTGGACTGGCACAACTCCAATTTTTTTTCTGAGAAGCCACCAACTTGTCCTGGGGATCTATTCATGGCAATTTAGCCATGTTTTAAGGCCCTCTCCTAATTTTCCCTCCAGTGAGGGAAAAATGCCTCCCTTGATTTGAAACAGATCATAAGGAATACATTTCCCCCACACCCCGTAGATTGAACCGCTTACATAAAAAAAAATTCCCCTCCTTAAAATGTGAAAAGGTTCAGTAGTACTGAAGCCAAAATGTTCACTTTGACCACTCCTGTTTTAAATTAAGTGTGCAATATATAACTGCTCCTCTTGGTTTTTCTTCCAAAGTAATTACACAGAATCTCAAAGTGAAGCACACAGAGGCTTCTTTCCTCTGATAAAAAGAGCTCCTTTTTATCCAAAGGTTTGTTGGAAATTCCAGCATGCATCTAACCTGAGTGTAATTGGAATCACCCTTTCTTCCATGTCTATTGTCCCCTTCCAAGATTTCTGCAAGGTTAGTAAAGCAAGACTTCACTTTGCATTCTAAAATTTCCTTAGCAAGACTGATTTATGTGTTAAATAATTATAGCCTTTAGCAACTCTTTACGGAAGGCATACTGATGTGTCTGTAATTAGCCAGATCCTTAAAAAGATTAGTTACATTACCCACCAACCAGCCTTAGGTTCATAAGGCTCAGGGGCATAGAATACATTGAGAGAACTATATCAGTGAGGTTTTTGACTTGATCTTGCTAACCCTGGATGTCTGTAAATGCTTAGTGTTACCCTAAAACTGACAGACAAGAAGTACCCTCTAGTGTTCACTTTTACACCCAGCCATGTCTTCCATTCAACTTGGCTGCTCCTTCAGTTTACCTAAACAGATGTTTCTGGAAATCACAGACAGGTCTAACACTATACTGTTTAACCCCTGGACTGTTACCAACTCAGGTTGACTGACTGCTTGGGTGCAACCACCCCACCCTGGACTTATCTGCCCTGGATCACCATTAGGACATATTACCTGCACCTGACACCTTTCTTGGGTAAGGAGGCTAATTTTTATGATGCAACATAATTATGTTCCCTGTTCATTTGTTCTTGAGTAAATGACTGCTACCAACTGTAAAGCGACCATTCCTAGTCAGTTGTTTCTTCCTTAATTATCTCTATTTTATGCTGTTCTTGAGATGTCCTACTAGGGGGAGGGAAATTATGTGAACATACTTTCAAATACTGCTACAATGGTACAGCCTGAGCAGATGGGCAGAAAAAAGTTTCTCAAACCTGCTTTTTCCCAAACTGGGTTGAAACCTCGGTGTCCACATGGCCCGAGTTGCTTCACTGGGTAATATTTTTTCATTGCCTCCCCACCATGCATGTACACTGTCGCACAAACACACCTCCAGCCAGGTGTGCCCAGCTTGCCCAGACACTGGCTACACAGTCGCACATGCAATGCTCCACCTGTACAGAGTTTTGATGTGCAAGTGATACATTGGCAAAGCATAATCATGGACACCCCCCCCCACATATTCCTTCAACTTATGCCCTTTTGTTGAATTGTCTGGTTTGTGTGTGTTGTAATTACATCCATTGGAGTTGTCACACTTTCATTGCTTTGCTTTGCCGCAGCCCCACACTCACGTTGGGGCATTCATATGCAGGGATGAAGCTATGTATCTTCCACAGTAAGCTGAACTATCCTGGGTTCTGTTTGCTCCAGTTTTTATCCCAAGAGCATGGCTTCGGTACGGTTTCTACCCACTTTAGAGGCATGCATCGTCTAAATGCCCCACCTTCAAAGCTCATCTCTTCATCTCCAAAGATTGAACTCTTCCCATTAATCAGTTTCTTCTGCAGTCACTTCTTTTCTGTCTTCATTCTTTGCTTCATGTTTACCATGTTCATTTAGTGTTCCTAAGACTCTAATTGATTTTTTGTTGCTTCTGACATACTTTGAAATACGTTGTTGTTACTTCTGTTGCTAAAATTTGCTAAACCAAGTTGCTAAAATATATCAGAATTGGATTGCATAGAATGTATGCCACTGGATATTCTGTTCAAAATGAAAAAGAGATTTACTAGTGAATGCATACAAATGCAGGTACTGCCAGCCTAGATGACGTTAGGTATATCTTTAGTATTAGGATGTATTTCTAATATTTGTCAAGTCAAGGAGGCAGGCAGAGGGATGAGATCTTCTTACCTTTTGTTTTCTTGTATTTTCATATACATTATCTCACATATTTAGAGAGCGTGATGGAGACAAGATGTGCCTGACTATTGGCCTGACAATATGGCAGTATTTTAGCCATACATTTAATGTTGGTTGTCTCTAGATGGTTTTCCTAAAGCACTGTTATGTTTTCAAGAACAAAAGTTGTATTTCCTTGTTCACATTTTTATTTCTTATTTCAAAGATCTCTGTAGGATATGGAAGCTTGAAGAAAACAAGCACTTTGAAGTCCCAATTGTACTGTGTATAATTGAGCACTGATTAATTTCCTTAGCAACCTTCTTCATAGCAACATCTGGAAAAACTAATGCTCAAGCAGAATATATGACACTTATTTACAAGTTAGTTTCAGTTTGGATGACTAGATTTATGTTACTTAGTAAAGGAAATGCTAAATATAAAATTTTGTGTTTAAAACCATAAGAGATAGTAAGAAATAATACAATGCTGATTCTAAATTTTTGTATGAAGAAGTCAATTAATTTTGTAGGATAAGGAATCTGTTACAAATATACAGCGCCTCACCCACTCATCACCATCTGCTATGGAGAATTAAATGTACAATTCACAAATGAAATCCTACAGAGCTGGTGCAAAAGGGTCTTTGCTTGAATTTAAACAAGGCTGTGGAAACCAGCAACACATTGCAAAAGATCATGAAAACAACAACAAATGTGTCCTCTGCATCATTCTGTCAGTGGTTTTTCATATATTGATTCTGCTGCAAGATTACCATCAACCTGATGCTGATTTTTGAAAAGCAAAATGCTTGCTTTAGCATTTCAGTATAGCAGGATGTTGTTGTTTTTTTTTGAAGGATTTGAAACTGTATTTTTAAACATGAATTAAACCTACGATTAGTCCAATAATATAAATCGGAGTTTATGAAAATAATGAGTGGTTGTGATTTTTACCATGAAAACATTAACAATCATTTGTCAACAACTAAATTTTTCATTATTACTGAAGTATTTGCTTCCATTTTGATTGCCATGTTACTACATATACATTGTACACCAGCCCAGAGCTGGTACAATTAAGAATGTTATTAAATCATGTCAGACATTCATGGTTTCTTAGATTATGTTTTAAAATTTTGATTGCTGTAGCACCTCTTATTTCACTGAGAGTACTAAGTACATTTTTGAATAATGGAAACCATCAGTTCTTTCTTTTACATGTTTATTAAAAGTGGAAGTTTTGATATTAACAAACTCAGAACTGAGTGGAATAGAGAGTTAAAATATCCTGTTCATGTTCATAGAAAATTGGATTTTCTTGTATACTTCGTGTTTCTCTAAATTTAAAATTGTGATTGATCCAGCAAAAATTGATGTTTCAGGTACAATAAATGAAATAAATATATTGGACACCACTATGTCTTTTTAGGAAGAAGGTGCCTGATATAGATAAATGTTTGATATAATGAGGACATTATAATGTGGGAGGCATATAATGTCGAATTTTCCACTTGTGGCTTTTTTATGTTTGGATACTTTGCAATATATCAGTGTTATGTTAGAGGTGAAAAGATGTTTATAAATTCTTGTGGACTTTTAAATTATGCTCTTAATATTCCAAGGCATCAATAGTCTAAGTTTGAAAAGACAAAAATTCAACATCTATCGTTCAATGGCCTGGTGGTCTTTTTTGCCTTATCATCACTTAAACATTTATCTTACTGGCACCAACTTCATTTAAATTATCGCTCTCGCTCTCTCTCTCTCTATATATATATAGTCATCTTATTTTACAGTCTATACATAATCCATGATTATGTCTTGTGTTTTCTTCCTTCTGTATGTGTTTCATATAAAATCAATAAAAACTATAATAGAAAAAAATATTTCAGTACAGATATGAAAAGTTTAACAATGTCATTTTACAGGTGATTAAAAATATATGTGACAAGAGGAAGATAAATATAAAATAATCCTATTCTACCCAACAAATATTTTTTTTTAAGAAACAGTTTACCAAGGAGTGGGCAGGAATGGGCAGAATTATATTATATTGATACTGTAGTTGTGTAGTTGTTGTAGTCATTCCTCATGCTGTATGGTACCTAATCTTCTATCTGTGAAAATGCATAATAGTATAAAGACTATCTCTCAGAATAAACAGATGGAATGCTTGGTATATTATATTATGCTTGCTATATATTTAATTCTATTTTAAGGGGTGGGTGGGTTTGTGGGATTTGTATTATATTTGTATTGTACTTTTAATGTTGTAAGCCGCCCCAGTTGCGTCCACAGAGGGGCGGGATTAATAATAATAATAATAATAATAATAATAATAAGTGTCAGCATTACAGTATGGAATATACTACAGTGAAATGTGTCTCAGTAGTAGTAAACAATGCAATGTACAATGAAAGCTGTCCATTCAGATTTTCAGTGCATTGCCCTCTCACCCTTTATTGGTCCTACATTCAAAATCAGCAGTGATTCCTGACCTCAGTATTTTCAAATGTGTATTTTTTATTTTGTTTTTGAGAACCTGGAAGGAGAAGTAAACATTGTAGAAATAGAACAGAACATTGGACAGAATAATGGCTGTTTACTTGATTCAGATAACACAGTTTGCCCATGATGGACTGGCAAATGTGTAATCATCTATATCCCAAACCAGTAAATGAGGCATCATCATCATCATCTCATACAAAAACTGAAAATAACATGTTCAAGGTGCTTCTGTGAATGGTTAAAGAGGATTAATAAGCACTTGAAATACTAAAATGCTTTAACAGCATAATCAAGGCATGTCCTTTTGAAACCCTTTAAATTAGATACTTGTTCTAAAATTGGAAGGAATGCCTCCTCATTGCAAGGTTCCAGCTGAGCTTGCAGTTTTATTGCTGGAGCTGTCCTTTCTATTTCCTTTTTATCTGATACACAGCACCTGGAAACTACTGTAGTCTGCAGAGTATACCATTTCGTGTCTTTTGACTACACAGCACTAGTGAAAGGTGTTCCTGGCGAATAATGGGTGGTAACTGCAGTAATGAGATGTTTGATGCAGTCTTAAATACTGAACAATCATGTAGTGTACACACACACACACACACACACAGAAGTGGTTACTTTTGTTTTCCAAAAATAATTCCAGAGATGGTGTTTTGTAGGTGTGGGCTTTTATAGCAGAACACATAGTGTTCTGAACACATTCAAGATGCATATCCTAATACCAGTTGGTGCTAGCTCAAGCAAGTTAATAGGATTAGTGCAGATGGTACCAGTTATTAACAAACCAAACAACAATGGTTCCTCAAAATCCACCATATAAAGTAGTAAAAAGTAGAGCTGCTTGTTGAACACTTTCATTGCTGTTGGCAGCAAAGCCTGGATGCATTTCAAGATGTAAATATTAATCATTCTCCGTGGGTGGACTCAGAAGCAAGTTTCATCTCTCTGAAATTAATGAGAAAATTACCTTGTGATCATTCCATATTGAATATTTGGGTATGTTGGGAGGTAATAATAATAGGCAATAATCTGTGAAGATTCACCGTATCTCATTAAATGCTTTGATTTCTCTGTAATGGTTGAGAATGTACCCATTATATTTATAGACTGCTTTCCAAATATTCACAAAGTGAGAGAGATTAAGAACATAGAATATGTTATAATTTCCGAATCGTACCAAAGGGTGCATTTAGAGGAGGAGGAATGTTGTCTCTTGTTGAGTGTACACACACACAACATCTACTCAAAATTACATTTATGTGTGACACCAAAGGCTAATTCTCCCTTTGGGAAATTCATTAATTGTGCGTAGATTTTTGTGCTTTACTGTTGGACATAGTGAAAATATTACCCAAATAATAGGTTTTAGAATTTTTCTTACAGCCAGTATGACTACTTTTAGTTTTCTGTTTAAAACTTCCTATTTTATTTTAGTACTGTTCCACATTTCTGTTTCCTCAAATGGTTGTCAGTCTCTTTTGGAAGAAGGAAAAAGATGAGAAATAAATTTCTTAAGCCTGTGTGTCAGCCTATCATTGTACTTCTTTCCCTAGACAAGAGTCCTTGTACAGGACCTGCTGAGCTCTATCTGCAGAGGACCCATCACAAAGCCCCTTGAATAGTCATTGGATACCAAGTCACCAACCATTGCTCCTCCTTTCCCCTTCCTCTCCAGGCCTATTCAGATGTCCTGTTCAATAACATAAGAGAAGGAAAAAAATGTGAAATATGCTAGCTGCATCTCCTCTGTTCTCTTACCCTTGGCATTCTACATGTGTTGATGCAGCAACAGGCCTTTTCTATCCCCATACAAAGTCAAACCTCTCAAAGGATGCCAGCTGGAGACATTATACCCCAACATCAACACCTAAGACAGGGTAGGCAACCTAAGACCCTAACCCTGCCGCCGCCACCCCCTGCTGCCCCCTGCCGCCGCCCGCCGTGATGATATTGATTATTGTTGTTATTACTTGTTCTTGGGATTTTCTTGGCAAAATCTCCACAGGGGTTTTGCCATGGCTTTTCTGGGGCTGTGTGCATGCATATTTTTTTTTATTTTTATTTATTTATTTATTTATTTATTTTTGGTGCTTCGGCCCCCCAATTGTCTGAGGGACAGCAACCCGGCTCCCGGCTCAAAAAGGTTGCCTACCCCTGACCTAAGAGAACAGAAAAGAAGGGTAAAACTAGCAGACTTATTGCTCCACTTATTTGCTCATAAAATATTGAAGCAGGATGCTTGAATGGGGCTTCTGTTTGGTCAATCCAAGAATTCTTGCCCCTTGTTGCTACCAGTATTCTATTATAGCCATTATAAATGCCAGGGTTATATGAAATCCAAGTATCTCAAGATCAGAGAGCAAACAAGATTCACACCAATGTGACTCCATTCTCAGTTCCTTCTTTAATGATTGGCTCTATCAGCCAGATCCTAGGCTTTGCTTTGTCTTGTAAGCAGGTGTGCAGTGATGACAATAGAAAGAAGTTAGGAAAGCAGTTACTACCACACTGCCACTTTATAGTTCCTGGAAAGGGAGGTTGTGGGTCTATTGTAGGTAAGTTATCCAGGTCCTCTAAAAAAAAAAAGCTATTCCTGACTTCTTTACTTCACCTAGTGGGGATTGTGGTGGAGTCATCTGACTAATGCTAGCAGAAGGTTATATTCTAGATCAGGAGTAGGCAACCTAAGGCCTGGGGGCCGGATGCGGGCCCCCCGAGGCCTTTGGACTGGCCCCAGGCCTGTCCTGCCACCGCCACTGCTATGATGATATTGATTAGAATCATAGAGTTGGAAGAGACCACAAGGGCCATCCAGTCCAACCCCCTGCCATGCAGGAACTCCCAATCAAAACATCCCTGACAGATGGCCATCCAGCCTCTGCTTAAAGACCTCCAAGGAAGGAGACTCCACTACTCTCCGAGGAAGTGTGTTGTTATTACTTGTTCTTGGGGTTTTCTGGGCAAAATCTCCACAGGGATTTTACCATGGCTTTTCAAAAAGGCTGCCTACCCCTGTTCTAGATCATGGATGGAAAACTGTAGGAGTCTAGGGGACTGGATTAGTGCCTCAATTTTTTGACACCTCCCTCTGGCCCATAGGCTGCACTTTCTCCCCTTCTGCACTAGATGTTAAAAGAAGGTAGGATAGAAAGGTTAGCTATTGTTTTGGTCATAGTCATTTTTAGTGTAGTATTTCCTTTGCTTGTATGTTGTTGTGTGCCTTCAGGTCATTTCTGATAACCCTAAGGCAAACCTATTGTGGTTTTCTTTGCAAAATTTATTCAGAGGAGGTTTGCCTTTGCCTTCCTCTGAGGCTGAGAAAATTTGACTTCCCAAGGTCTTTTAGTGGGTTTCCAGAGTCGGAGTCCAGTGCTCAAATACTGCACTACGCTGGATCTCTGTGTTTTTATAAATGATGAAACTGAGTAGGTGTTCCCTAGAAACACCACACACACACACCAATATAGACAATGTTGACTTCACAGTAATATCATTCTTGACCCTGCCAAAGCAGCTTCAACACATCTTGGTAAGTTTCTGAACAAACTAGCAGCAACCATTTTCCAGGGCTACATGTCCTCTTGAAGATATAACTGGTTTGAGCCTCACCATGGTAGTTACAAACAATTTCCATTCCCATGGTCATTCTTTAATGGTAATGCTATGCTAAGACTAAAGAGGAACTGCATATTATGACAGCGTGGCACACAATGCTGTAAATTGAGTTTTCCTCCTTAATAGCCCTGTTCATTTAATATGAATGTCTTATCTTACTCAAACCTCATTTTCATTTCCTTGTTTTATTGCAATGGAGGTATTGCCAGTGGCTGTGATAGCTAAAAGGAACTGCTTCTTTACAAGAAGTGTCCTTCCTGAAGCTACCTGAAAGTAAACTATACGATGATTGTGTTGTGATCTGTATACCTGATGCTGAAAGCAAAGAGGAACACTGACTTTCATGCCCTTCTTGTGAAGCTCCCAGAGGCATCGGAAAATGCTAAAAATGCAATCCAGCTTAATTGAAACAGACTACAAAATATCTTGAACTTCTAAGAATTAACTAAAAACCCACAGGTAGTTATTACATAGTTATATTCTGCCTTTCTGCCAAAATTGTCACTCAGTGACTGGCAGTGAAATACAGAGTTAAAATATTAATATTTATGCAAGGACAATATGTCCGATAGTAAATCACAATGCAAAGGTTCTGTGATGAAGTACCAGGGTGATGAAAGCACTCAGGCTTCTGCCACATTGCAGAATTAATGCAGTTTGATACCATTTTAATTGTCATGGTTTCATCCTATTGAGCCCTGGGATTTGTAGTTTGTTGTGGCATCAGAGCTCTGACAAGGCTAAATATATCTCAAAACTACCAATCCCAGAGTTCCATAACCTTGAGCTATGGTAGTTAAAGCTGTGTTAAACAGCATTAATTCTGCAGTGTAGATGCAGCCTTAAAAACAAAATGGAGCATTTTAAACTCTATAAATATGTTAGTGAATTAATTTGCATATGTAAATTTTATTTACATATTTCTGCTCCACATCTAGCTAAGACCAAAGATGATTCAGATGTTTTGGGCTCCTTCCACCCAGCCAGTGATTGGAATACATACAGGTTTAAAACTGAAAAAAACTGTTTCCTTTCAGAATTACACAAAGGTTACAATTCTTGACATCATTATGAGAACCTGAGTGATATGATCCACCTAATGGTCCTTAACTGGAACAAAGAGATTTATGTTGCAGATTAACCAACAAGGCAATTCAATGTCATGTGCCAACTGTGAACTTGCTCCTTCTATTTCCAGATACATGGGGAAGATATATATAAAATTATGTTAGCTTTGATTTAGCTTTAGGGCTATATAGCACCTTTGCAGACTGCCAGAAATAGTGCAAATTGAGTCCACTTTAAGGGTTAGGGTTAGTGCTAGGGAATCATGGGAATTGTTGTTTTTTTCTGAGACATTGAGCCTTCTCTGTCAGAGAGCTCTGATGTCACAATAAAATAGAGTTCCCATGATTCCCTAACCCTTAAAGTGGACTCAATTTGCACTATTTCTGGCAGTCACATGTGCACTTAGAATCAAGATTTTTTTTTAAGAGAATTATTTTCCTTGAAAGTGGACTTCCTTAGGATTATGCAAATTGTAACCTATTCCTGCTTGCACCCACAAAGATATAGCTGGGCAAACTCCTGCTCTGCAGTGTTGTCACACTACAACTTCCAATATTCTCACCATGGGCTATAATGACAGATTGAGGGAGCTGTAGTCCAATACCTTATGCTATAGCTTGACTAGACCAAAAAACAGTTACATTTGTAAATAAATCCATTAGAAACATGGTTGTTTACTAAAACTTTTGGGGGCCTAACTGAGTTTTAGACAAATCTGCACATGTGCATGGTTTTAAACCCTTTAAAACTATTTTTGCCAACTTTAATCTGTTTTAACTTGTTAACTTGTTGAATGTAGCCTTTTAAAATCACTTTTATTGTTTACATTCTTTTGAATTGATTAAACTGATTTTAACAAGTTAGTGTTACCAAAAGGGGTTGCAGACTGCTAGAAATAGTGCAAATTGAGTCCACTTTTAGGGTTAGGGTTAGTGCTAGGGAATCATGGGAATTGTTTTTTTCTGAGACATTGAGCCTTCTCTGTCAGAGAGCTCTGGTGCCACAATAAAATACAGTTCCCATGATTCCCTAACCCTAACCCTAAAAGTGGACTCAATTTGCACTATTTCTGGCAGTCTGCAACCCCCTAAGGGTCTGAGGTTAATATTAATTTGCTCAACAAATGAGCTGAGTTACAAGCAGCCCTGGGATCTTCCCAATTTGTATGGAGGTGGGGAGATAAAGGATTACAGAGGCAGAATTCTCCAATCAGTTATATTTTATTAAGGGGGAAACACACACCAAATACACAGGCACAAACAAGAGCTAAGAAAGAAAGAAAGAAAGAAAGAAAGGTGAGCATTGGAATAGATCAAGAGGCTTCACTAACAGCAATAATTACCATTGATGTGGTCGCTCCTTGAAGATGAGGTCAGATAGTAGGGACATGGGATCTGGCCACTCTAGGATGCTCGGAGTGTGACAGCGGTGGAGCGAAACTAGCGGAATTCAGTGATGTGGAGTCAACCTAAAATCCAAACTAGCCTGGGGAACAAAGGCATTTTGAGATCTTATATAGAGCAAATTAGTCTGGGGCAAAGACCAGCTGTCCTACATCAAAGGTCTGAATCTGCATAGGAATGGTCATTCAAGATGGAAATCTTTAAAGTGGGAATTGGGGTTGTAAATGGGCATTCTCCAGCTGGGATGCCAAACATCCTGAGATCAATTGCCTAGCTTTCCTGAGATACATGTGTGTGAATCTCCCTTATCGCAACTTCCTAAACTGCCTATGTGGTCTCTCGCTCTAAGGATCAGGTGGACGTCTGTAGAGTATATTTAGGCTCATAAAGGGGCAACATTCACCACATTTGATATCAAAATGGAAGACTTCCATTACTCGTAATATTAGAAGCCCTAGTGGTGCAGTGGTTAAATGCTGGTACTGCAGCCACAACATTCTGAGTTCAATCCCAGGAGCTCCAAGGTTGACAATGTTCCATCCTTTCGTAGGTCAGTAAAATGAGTACCCAGCTTGATGGAGAGCAATTGGCTTACAGATTGTAAACTGCTTAGAGAATGTTGAGTTCACTATTAAGTAGTATAGAAATGTAAATGCTATTGCTATTGCTGATTTTCTTGCCTGCCTCCTGGAGATCTTCAGATAGAGAGCCAAATATGAATATATTAATTAATTAATCAATTAATTAAACTCTATAATCTGAACTTTTCCTGTCAATAAAGAGGTCACTAGATCAAATTTGACAATCTTGTTCTTCAATTTTTTTAATCACCCCACTTCCATTCTGCTGCAGAAATAATTGTTGTTTCATTATATTTTGTTACATATGTTACCTTTTATTTATTTTCAACATAGCATGAAAAAATAAATTAAAATTACAAAGGTCAAAGTATGATATAGAGAGCTAAATTCAATTGTTAAGTCTAGCTAGACTTCATCCCTAGAGTACGCCAGAATTGACTTAACCAAATGTCCATTGATTCAGTTGGTCTACTCTAGTGGAGACCAGCAATTGAATTTAGACCCAAAACCATTTACTGAAATGTTCAGATGGGCTAACAACTTCTATAGTGTAAATACAAGTGAGCTGGAAAGAGCTCCCCTCAAATCTCGCCCCAGGTAGATGCAGCAGGAAATAATGAAATAACGTGAAGCACTTTTAGGTATACTGTACATAAGTCCTGCTGTTACTAATAAGGCATTTGTAAGAGCCTGTTCAAACTAAAAGGCTTTTCTTAACAATATTTGACAGACATGGAATCTAGTGCTAGGCACTACTGTGAATATCCTGAATATCCCTTTCACATACATGACCCTTTCCCCCAAAGCCCATCAAAACCATACAAAAACATGAGTTAAAGTTTGGCCCTAAGCAGACGACTAATAAAGTCGTCTTCTGGGCAGAGAAGAGGAGGGGCAGCCGCACGAGCGGCGCCCCTTCCTCTCCCCGAGGTCGCCCCCAGAAGCGCCGGCCGTCCGCACGGCCGGCGCACCGGGGATGACCTCACGGCGCAGCGCCCACATGCGCTGCGCCGTTTGAGCCAGGGAAAGTGCGCCCGCCGCTTTTGGGGCGCACTTTCCCTTAGATCTAAAAGGAGCGCCAATTTGGTGCTCCTTTTAGATGCGCCGACGGTGCGCCGCGGTGCGGAGGCTCCGCTCCGCCGGTGCTCCGTCCGGCGGTGGCTCCAGGGCCTCCGTCTGCCGAGGCCCTTTGTTAAAATTTGTCTAATAAAAATGCTTTACAAAGAGCTATAGATGTAAATTGTCACACATCTCATATTGTTTATATGGTGAGAACATAATGGAGATTTCTGACTCAACTTCTTGACAACCTCATCTTTTGATTGCCGTGTCTTCCCTATATTTTTTTAAAAAAAGTGATCCTATAGGGAGACTGGCACTCCCTATGGTATTTATGTAATAACATTTTATCCTACCTTTCAAGACCAGATTTTCAGAAAGGGACTTAAACATGAATAATTCAAACCAGTACAAAAACTAAAGGAACAATTTGAACTAAAATAGAAATAAAGACTAAAACTAAATGAACCAAAAAAAGAAGGAACAAATGTAAAATAATGTGATGAAAGTATAAGTGGAACAAGTGAGATGTCAAGGATTGCTTACCAAAGATTAGACAGAAGACCTTCTGCATATCTTTGGAGGGGATTGGACCACCACTTAAGATGTTTCTGTGTCTGCTAACCATTATGCATCACTATCATACTGTTCTCTCCTCAACAAGGCACACACCCAACAACAAAAAAAGGATATCCCACATCTATACCAATTCTCATGTTATGCAGATCACAAATGAGGCCTACCTACAACAGCAGAAAAAATGTGTGCAAAATTATCTGTTTTTAGATGATTTCTGGTTCCACTTATTCTTTCTGGAAATACATGACATAGAGAAACATGATCCATGGAGTGGTACACAAGGTAGCAATGCAATGATAGGGAAGGCTGCACCTGTTGCCTGTTCAAAGGAACATTATGAAACTTTCCTATAAGAGCAAAATCACCAGCTGTTCTGTTTGTGTGATGCTGTCAGAATTCACAACTTCTTGTTGTGTGCCTTCAACTAATATCTAGCTTATGGTGACCCTCAGGCAACCTATCACAGAGTTGTCTTGGCAGGATTTATTTAGAGGAGGCTGCCCTTTGTTGTTGTTAACTGCCCTCAAGTCGATCTCAACTCATAGCAGCCCTATGGATGAGACATCTCCAAGATGGTCTGTCCTCCACTGCTCTCCTTAATTCCTGCAACTCCATATTGCCCAAGGTCACCCAGTGGATTTCCATGCCCAAGCAGGAATTTGAATCCTGGTCTCCCAGTATCATAGTCCAACACTCAAAACACTAAACCATACTGGCTCACTTCACAACTCTCACAACTAATATCCTTCAATAAAACCTTGATTGTTCTCTCTTGATTCTTATGGTGTGTCAGAAATACTCAGGATGGGACACAATAGCAGAGGACTGTGAATCTTCACCACCACATCCCACAAAGGCTAAGGTTCCGCAGCTTATGTCATGGCCTTGCTCAGAAGCCTCAAGACAAGGAGGGGATGCCAACAGTTCAGAATTCTTAATTATTGCTTGTGTGATAAACAAAGGAGTTTTGTTACCATGAAGCAGAGAAAAGAAGTCAGATAAGGCCTGCTGGTAAGTAAGCAGCAGCCAAATGAGCATGGGAGATGGCATGGCTGGATGGGATGAAGAGGTGGAGAAAATAAAAACCATCTTGGGGCATGAAAAGATTAAACTTCAGCAAAGCCAAGTCCAGATTATTTAAAACTGCAGTTTACACATTAAATAAAACTTAACAACCAGCACCTTTTAACGGAATAAGAAACAGTTGGCCAGTGCTAGTGTTACTAAAATGACAGCAGATGAGTGAAAAGTTGACCACTCTGACTCAGTACATGAGAGATCTCTGTGCACAGTCAGCATACATGAGGAATTGGTTCCAGGATCACCTGGAATATCAATATTCATGGATGCTCAAATTCCTTATATAAAATGTCATAGCATTTGTGAATGAGCAAGAGGTGAGGAAAACAATACTCAAACAATGAGTGCTGGAGAGAAACTAAGGATCCGAAATGGTGGGAGGCTACATCACTTCATTTGTATGGATTCAGCATAGTATTTAGTGCACAGCAGATTCCACTTTTGCTTTTTGGAACTTTGGATCCCCCCCCCTTCAAATATTTTCAATCTGAGGCTGGTTGAATCCATGGATGAAGAATATGCAGATACAGAGGGCTGACTGTATATGGTTTGTGGTACATGTAGTTTCCATAGGATGTTTCAATGAGTGGTATCACAGTGTTATGATTATATAGCGTGAAAAGGTGCCCTGTTTTAGGTAGATTGGAATGATGGGGAAACAAACATATTTTTATTGTTTCCTCTCCAAATTCCTGCTGTTACACAGGCACACCAAGGCCAGAACACACCCACCCTCTCTCTGAGCTCTTCTTAAATGGTGGATTTAACTTATCCAGAAAGCTTGGGACCTAGAGTGTTTTGGATTTGGGATTTTTGGGGATTTTGAAATACCTGTATTTGCATATATGTACATACTAACATATCAAGATGGGACCCATGTCTAAACACAACATTTATTTATGTTTCAGATACACCTTATACACATAGCCTGAAGGTAATTTTATACAATATTTTAAATAATTTTGTCCATGAAAAAAAGTTTGTGTACATTGAATCATCAGAAACCAAAGGTGTCACTGTTTCAGCCACCCAGGAAAAAGGATTTGGATTTTGGAATATTTCACATTTGGAATTCTGATAAGAGAGACTCAGCCTATACTCAAGCCTGTGCCACCACATGTTATCTTACCAGGTACTCAAGGACTGGGTTATCAACCAGTGATGTCTTGGAGATCAGCCACTGGTTGGGTGCTTCACAGGCTGGATGATTGCTTGCCATCTCGAGCCTAGTCACTGGCTGAGTGCTTAACAGCAAGGCCATAAGACCAGTGGGAATCACACAGTCCTACAGATGTGGTTGGACTGCAAATGAGAAGTCTTAGGAAACACAACCAATGAGGAGCAATCTTGGAAGCTGCAATCTGAAGAACTGAGTGATTCCCACTCTGCCATAAGAAGAACTTAACATTCTGCTTACACATTGCCCATAGAAAGTCCAAGATTTTTTGTCAGACTATGAAGCATTGCTGCCGGTTCACTCTCCTTCTTGTTCAAAGTTCAGCAGGTTCTCACGTTCTTCACCCCTAGAAAAGACTACCCACTATATTTTCCATGGTGAGTGGCAAAGAGTTAGGTTGGCTTGCAGCCAGAAGACCAGACTAGGTAGAGGTCTCCCACAAATTGAGGCCAGATCAGATAGGGACGAGATTCTTACCTCACTGGATCTCATCTCAGAGGGTTTTGAGAACTCAGGATCTGACTCTCAGGGTCCTTCTCCAGTCCTCAGTGCAAGGAGGGTGGATCTCAGGCTGAGAGCATTGCCTTGAAACATATGTGTAGATAGATTTTCCTCATTACTTTAGTGTCGTTTATTTGAATGACATACTCTGCAACTGGGTACATGCCTAATGACATTGCCACGGGCTGCTTCTTGTTTGTTAATGTTGTCAGTTCTGACTTATGGTGGCCCTGGGGTTTTCTTTACAAGACTTATTCAGAAGTTTGCTGTTGCCTTCCCCTGAGGCTGAGAGCATGTGACTTGCCCATGACCACCCATTAACGACTATATCAGGGCCTGTGGCATCACAAGGAGTAATCCTATATCTTAGGGCCTAGGAATACTCTGACCTAGTGAACCCACATAAGGCAGGCTTGGTGAGGATTTAGCAAAACCATGCAAGGCTTGGGACAGCTTTTCTGCCCCAAAATGATGGCTGGTGGATGTAGTAGGGACATTGAGAGGAAGGGTAACAGTCCCAACACCTTGTCTCAGTCTTGGGCTTACTGTGTCACCTAAGGGAAGTCCATTATGACAAGCCAGCAACCTATGGAATAGTTTTAAAAATCCCTAAAAAACAGTGAAATAAGAATGTCATTGTTAGCCCCCATCCCCACCCCACTTTAAGTTCTGAGAGGGAGAATTACTATCTATTACAATGAACAGCATCATTAATCAGAACCAGACAGTAAGGTCCAAAACAAACTGCAGAAATAATCCAGTTTGAGACTGCTATAACTGTTCTGGCTCAATGCTAGGGGATTTGGGGAGTTGTAGTTTTGTGACACATATAGCCTTATTTGTCAGAGCACTCTGGTGCCACAATAAACTACAATTCCCAGGTTTCTCTAGCACTGAGCCAGGGCAGTTAAAATGGTTTCAAACTGGATTATTTCTGCAATTTGTTTTGGACCTAGGTTTCTTGCACAGTGACATATTCTGGAGTTCTATTTGCTCTGATTGCATACTTTTACTGTTACGGCTATGTCCTGTGGCATTCTGGGGTTTGTACTTTAGTGAGGCTTAAGAGCTCTCTGGTGGAGAAATCTAAATGCCCTTCCTAAATTACAAATCCCAGGATCCCACAGGAGGCACTCATAGCAGTTAAAATGGAATAATAGCATTATAACAGTATAGTGCAATACTGAAGCAATAGGTTGATGGAGAGGGGTTAGGGAAAGGAGCAAAGAAAGAAAAATGTTAAAGTTCTAGCAAACTTTAAGAATTCTAGCGAAAGGTTGCTCTTGCCCTGCCTTGACTATAAATGAAATTATCAGCCCCAAGAGGGAAAGGGTGAATATATGTGTGTTTATGGTTTAACAAAATTAAACTGTAATGACTGTTACTGAAATAAAACATAAAGGAGGTATTTTGAAAATGGGTTTCAACTAATATAAATAACAGTAATCTGTCCTATGGATACCGGGGACTACTAAAAAGATAAATGAATTGGTCCTAGACCAAATCAAGCCTAAACTCCCTAAAGTAAAGATGACTAAACTGAGATGGTCATACTTTGGCCATATCATGTGAAGAATATGACTCCCTAGAAAAGACAATAATACTTGGTAAGACAGAAGGCAATAGGAAAAGAGGAAGACTATATTACAAATGGAGAGGCTTAACCAAGGCAGCCACATCCTTGAATCAGTAAGACCTGAGCAGGGTGATGGCAGGGTTACTTGGAGGTCACTCATAGGGGCGTCCTGTGTTGAAGCTGGTTTCACAGCAGTTAAGAACAAAATATTTTAAATCTGAAAACATTTATTAAGTGACTGCTTGATTCATTACATCTCCCCAGACTGCCATAAAACTAAACATTTCATGATCTCACCAGTCTCAGTTTCCAAAATTAATGAACTGAAATGATTTCTTAAAGCAGACTTACTAAGGACAAAGGTACTGCAGCAATAAAGTGAGCATCACACAAAAGCTGTATGCCATGACACACTCTTTTCACACTGGACTAAGTAACGGCAGAGCTACGTAACTCAAAACTGCTACACTATCATGTTTACATCTGTCTACTATGATTTTAAATGGCTTATAAATTTTATTAACAGATTTTATTAATAGCTTTGCAAACAATCAATACAATCAACACCAAATACATTATTTAAGCCATGGGGGGTCAACAAGAAGAGTTGTACAGGAAGATGATTTATCCTGTGATAGCGGTAACACTCTTAATCCAGGGTGTCATCTCACTCTGTGGCAGCTGGTGGAACCGAGTCCAGAGTTTCTCTCCAAAAGATAGTTTGATGAGTTGAAGGGCCAATATTCAAAAAGGACTCAAGAAGAAAACAAAACCAGTGATTATACCAAAATATGATCTAAATAATATCTCAACAGAATTTACTGACAACATAAGTAACAGATTTGCATTACATGGTATAATAGACCAAGAACCAGAGGAACTATGGTCTGAAGCCAGGAACATAATAAAAGAAGAATGCAGAGAGACACTTTCAATAAACAAAAAGGAAGAGAAAAAACCATGGATGATAGAAAAAACACTACAAGCAATAAAGAAAAGAAGAAAAGAAAAACAAAAGGAAGATAAGAACAAACTAAGAATTATGAATTCAACACTACAGTGGCTTGTGTGGAAAGATAAACAAAATTACTTCAACAACCAAGAAATAGAAGACATCAACAAAAAGGGAAAAACAAGAGATCTAATTCACAAGATCTGGGAAATCAAAGGAAAATTCAAACCAAGGACTGGGATGAACTATGACAATAAAAATAACATAATTCAAGACCAGGAAGGAATAAAAAGACATTGGATGCAATACACAGAAGAATTATACAAAAGAGATGACAAAATGAAGGACAGATGGAATGAAGAGCCATATGAAGATGAACCCCAAAAAGTGAGGTGGAAACTTCAATAAGAGAAATAACGAAAAACAAATCACCAGGAACAAATGATATTCCAATCAAACTGCTGCAATCCACATTGACAGAGTCAACTTTAGTGCTAACCAACATGTGTCAGCAGATAGAGAAAACAAAATGATGGCCAATATATGGGAAGCAAACAATATACATCCCCATCCAGAAAAAGGGAGACACAAGAGACTGCAGCAACTATAGAACCATAGCACTGATCTCCCATGCAAGCAAAATCATGCTCAAAATTCTGCAACATAGACTGCAACCATACATGGAGAGAGAAATCCCAGAAGTCCAAGCAGGCTTCAGAAAAGGAAGAGGCATGAGAGACCACTTTGCAAACATACGATGGCTAATGGAACGCACCAGAGAATTCCAAAAGAAAATCAGCATTTGCTTTATAGACTATAGCAGGGGTCGGCAACCTACAGCCCGCGGGCCACACCCAGCCCGCTGAGGCCTGCCAACCACCCCCCACCAACCCCCGCTGATGATGACGATGACGATGACCCCCGCCGACCTCTGCTGCCACCACAAAATGGCATGTGCAAATGAGTTGCGGTCACCATTTTGGAAAACAAAATTGCGGCCGCGACTAGTGTGGCGGCGGTGTGGCAGCAGTGCGCACAGCGGCGATGGGGGTTGGTGGTGGCGGCGGTGGTCGGTGCCGTACACGCGCACATGAGTGTGCTTGCTGCCATTTCCCCACCACCACCATTGGCCCACGGAAGACCTGGAGATCCTCGGACTGGCCCCAGGTAAGGGGAACTTGCCAACCCCTGGACTATAGCAAAGTCTTTGACTACATATATCAATGGCAATGGGATGTCCTCAAACACATGGGAGTGCCAACACATCTGATAGTCCTGATGAGGAATCTATACTCAGAACAAGAGGCTACTGTCAGAACAGAACATGGAGAACCAGAATAGTTCCCAATTGGCAAAGGGGTCAGACAAGGTGGTATTTTTTCACCCTATCTGTTCAATTTATATGCAGAACATATTATATGGAAAGCAGGCTTGGACACTGAAGAAGGAACAGTGAAAATAGGAGAAAGGAACATCAACAATCTAAGATATACAGATGACACCATAGTACTAGCAGAAAACCTCACAGACCTGAAACACCTAGTAAAGAAGATCAAAGAAGAAAGTGCAAAGGCAGGCTTAATGAAGAAAACAAAAATAATGACAATTGAGGACCTTCACAAGTTCAACCTAGACAATGAAGAAATAGACATAGTAAAAGAATTCCCATACCTTGGATCAAACATTGATAGAAATGGGGACTGCAGTCAGGAAATCAGAAAACTAGTGGGGAGGGTGGCTATGAAAAAAACTAGAAAAGATTCTAAAATGCAAAGATATACAACTTAGCATAAGAGTTAGAATCATACAAGCCATCATATTCCCTATTACCATGGATGGATGTGAGAGTTGGACAGTTAAGAAAGATGATAGGAAGAAAATCAATGCATTGAGATGTGGTACTGGAGAAGAGTGCTGAGGATGTCATGGACAGCCAAAAGGACAAACAAATGGGTCCTAGAGCAGATCAAGCCGGAAACCTTCCTGGGAGCCAAGATGACCAAACTGAGACTGTCGTACTTTGGACACATCATGAGAAGAGAGGACACTTTGGGAAAAAACGATAATGCTGAGGAAGGTGGAAGGATGTAGGAAGAGAGGAAGGCCACTTACTTGATGGACTTAAGGAGGTCACAGATATGGGGTTGCAGGAATTAAGCAGAGTAGTCGAGGGCAGAGGCTCTTGGAGATGTCTCATCCATAGGGTCCCCATGAGTCGAGATTAACTCAAGGGCAGTTAACAACAACAAGGTCCAATATTGTTCGTGTTGTTATTAATATATTCAATAAAAACAGACCAATACACAAAAAAGTGTGTGTCTTCTTTCGTCCCCTGCAAGACCTGAAGTTGTAGGACAATTTTTCTGACAACCATGTATCCCAAATCCTCTTCCATCAGTTGCTCAGTTGAACATCTCCTGTTTTCCAACATTTCGCGATTTCAGCTCTGGTAATTGAGATAAGGAATGTGACAACTTTTCGACTTTTCAGGTGGCTATTGTTCTTGCTGTAAATTGATATCATTAGAAGACCTGAGCAAAATCGTACAGGTTGTTTCACAATATCAGAAATTTGGGTTAAAACAGCATTCTAGAAAGCTCTAATCTTGGGACAATCTAACCACATGTGTAAATAGGAACCAAGAGTTTTACAACCTTTCCAGTATTTTGGGGGAGGCATCTTTCACCATCTTTGATAATCTTATAGAGTGTTAAATAGCATCTATGTGTGGGCTTTAAGATTTCTTTCCTCATAAATGCTGACCATGATTTATATGAGGGAGAAGTCCAAATGTGTGAGCAGGTGGTTTCAGAGATTTCCATGTTTAGATCAGATTGCCAAATTATCCTGGCAGGTTAACTCTTGCCATAGGTGGATTGTATTAGATTTTTTTAAAATATATAATGGCTACCCCACCTTTAGATCTTTGTCCTTTTGCTATACAAATGTGTTCGTAAAAGGTCAAGGAATGGGGCAACCGTCTTTTATCCATTTGCTTTTTGCAAAGGAGAGCACTTGCAGCATTTGGAACAAGGAGGATTTGGCTTGTCTCAAGTTACTGAGCAAATTATCTGTTGTTTTGAGCTTTCTATGTTCAAATAAATCCATAATTCTGTATGGGCCATACGCCTTCTAACTTTTGAATTGAGCTAATTTATCTACTTCATAAAAATGGGGGTGTAATAGGAATGGGCAAATAGGGGAAGGATCCAGAGCTAGTATGTGAACCCATTGCTTCCAAATAAGGATGGAGTTGTAGAGAGACAGGTTTTTAATCTCCTTCAACACCTTCTGTGTTCTTATAGAGAAAAGAAGATTAGGTTCAGGTAAACTATGGGGGGCTGCAGACGGATGGATCTATGGTGCCCCGGGAAATGGAGGATTGGGGCCGCGGGTACTGCATGCCGTGGCCTCAATCCTCCCTTTTGCTGCTCCCAAAAGAGCAGCAAAATGCTGCTTCTTTCAGAGGCAGCAAAAGGGCACCCTAAGAGCCGGCGTGCAGCTCTTTTTCACCCCTTCCGGCACAGCGCGTCAGGATGCTGCACTGGGAGGACATCCTGACGCTGTGTGCCATCTGTAATGACATGCAGCATCAAGACATTGTCGGGTTGGGGTTGGGGCAGCTGGTGTGCGGCCGCCCCTCCCCATCTCTGGCTCTAGGCCGGCCCGTTGGGCCAGTCTGCCCTGAAAATATCTAGTTCCATGGGTAACCATTTGGTGAAATATTGTTCCATGACAAGTTGGAAGAGTTGGGTTTAGTTGGAAAACATGATAATAGAATTTGACATCTGGGATCACCAACCCTTCCTGGTGTTAGCATATCTAACAGATTTAGGGAATCTGGGTCTTTTCCTGTTAAACATGTAGCCATTAATCATCTTTTGCCAGAATTTTAATTTGAGGGGTGTTGGACAAATACGTATAGATTGGAATAGAAAAAATAAGCGTGGGACAAGAAACATCTTTACAATGGCAATCCTACAAAGAATGGAGAGGTTTAAGTGTTTCCATTCCCTTCTTTTTTACTTTCATCCATTTAGTGTTATGTTCCTGGGCACCAACTGAGATAAATCTTTTGTGATAAGAATGCTAGATATGTGAATCCAGAGGGAAATAGTTGTAATCCAGAGACATTTGTCAGCTTGTTCTGGTCTGAAGGTGGAGCATTCAGATACATCAGTTAAATTTTTGATAATTAATCTTAAACTCTGAGTGCTTCCCAAAGGTATCCAATATCTTTTATATTTCAGGAAATGATGTTTTATGTTTTGCACTGTGGACAGAATGTCATCCATGTACAGCAATATTTTGTGATGATAGCCATTGATACAGCGCCAAATAACATTTGTGTTTGACCTAACTAGTTCAGCTAGGGTTCAATAAAAAGTGTGTATAGTATTGGTGGGAGGGGACATCCCTGCTTAGTGTATGTTGAAACAATCTGAGTCTACCTCATTTACCAACATTGTCACTTCTGAGTGTTTGTATAGATGTTCTAAGATAGATATAAATCTATTACCAAAAATCATTTCCTTTAGTATACTAAATAGGAAATGCCATTCAACCCTGTTGAATGCCTTTAATGCATCCAGTGAGAAAAGTGCCAAAGGAGCTCTTGTCTGAAATGAGTGTTGAATCAGATTAAGAACTCTTTGGATCGAATCTGCCATTCTCCTACCTGGCATAAAGCCTACTTGATCTGGGTGGATATGATCCAGGATAAATTCATTTAGTCTTTTTGCCGTAATAGACAAATAATTTTGCATCTTGGTTTTAATAAACCTATCATGCTGAATGCTTTGACTGGAGGGTTCTCATCTTTTGTATTCGATATGGGAATGATTCTCAACTTGCGCCAACTGCTGGGAGGGAAACCACCACCCATGACTTCATTAAACAAATTAAATTGTGAAGGGGTTAATTCATCTGTAAGGAGTTTATAGAATTTACCAGAGAAGCTGTCTGGACCTGGGGATTTGAATTATTTCAGTTTTTTATTTTATCCAGTTCTATTGGCTTGTTCAGAAAAGAATGATATGATTCAGAGAGTTTCTTTATGTTTAATGATTTTATTAAATCAATTGTAGATTAATCACATGTGTTTTCTGGTGTGTACAGATCTTTATAGAATCTGTGGAATTCATTAACAATATCCTCGGGAAGGGTGATTAAGTCACCTTTTTGGAGGATACTGTGGCGATTAATCTTTTATTCACTTTCTTTTTAACTGTTGCTAAATTCATAGTCATATGCTTTGGTATATTGTAGTGAGACTTGGATTTTCCTATGGTCTAAATCTGGTAGTTTTGTCTTTTATATTAAATGTGTGGCATATATGGTTGGGCTTTTGGTGTTTATGTGTGCCTGTTGTAACTATTGAATCTCAGACATAAGGGTTTGTCTATCCAAATCTCTAAGTTTCTGTTTCTGAGCTCCCTCTTGGATGAGTAAGCCCCTGAGTACTGCTTTTAGAGTGCCCCACAGTAGGGCCTTTGAGGTGTTTGTTTTTTTAATTTTCTTTGTAAAAATTCTTAATGGCCTCTCTAATTTGGTTTTGAAAGTCTGCGTTGGACAGGAGGGAGGGGTTAAATCTCTAAATCCGTGTTTTCAGGTTTCCAGGACCAAATCTCCTGTTCATAGTTACCAACCCGTGCTCATAATGGGAGAAAGGATTGATTTTGAACATCAGTGACTTCAGGAAGGAGCATTTTGGAAATGAAAAAATAATCAGTCCTAGAGTAAAATTTATGGGGGTTAGAGAAGAAAGTATACTGCCTATCTTGTGGGTGCATGGCTCTCCAGTGATCAATAAAGGCAGCTCTGCAATGATGATAGGTAGGGGGGAGTCTCTCAGTGTCTCCTTGATGGAATGATGAGAGTTGTCTAGATCATAGTCTAAGACTTTGCTCGTATCACCACCAATGATAACTTCACCAATTGTATTGTCCTGAAGGGTCTGTTTATCATTATTGGGAGAATAAAAAGTACCAAAGGTGACTGTCCTGCCTGCAATAGAGCCGTCTCTTATCACATGTTCTTCTGTAAAAGGGCTTAACTTATCAAGCAGAATTGTTACCCCTCTGGCTTTCATAGAGTCTCCCTGTGTATTGGGCTGGGAACACTGAATTGGAGAGTATATTCCCTGTTCAATTTCTGTGAGTCTCTTGCAGACATATGACTTTGGGTTTTCATTTCTTCAAGTAGTTTGTAATTTTCAAAGGGGCAGAGCTCAGCCCCTTAACATTAAGTGAGACTATGGGAGGATGCAGACGGTGAAAAATGCTGTCTTCAATCCCAGGAAGGGGAGGGACAGCCGGACGCTGGGCACTCCATCCCCTTCCAGAGGACGCCATTGGAGTGATGGCCCATCCACATGACGGGTGCTCTGATGACGTCCTTCTGGCTCAGCATCCGGACACACTGAGCCAGAAGGGATGCCAAAGAGGCACGCCATGCCTCTTGCGGTGCCCCTTTTGTGGCTTGTGGAAGGAATGCTATTTTAGTGCTCCTTTTGCAGGCAGTGAAAGGGAGGATTGGGGCTGAGGTGTCCGGCAGCCTCGGCCTCGATCCTCCACTTCCGGGGGTGGCCCAGGGCCGCCCATCTGTATCCCCCCTATCTTAAGGTTATTGAGGGCAGGGGTGGGGTTGCATAGAGGGCCACACTAACACAAGCCTATCCTTTACAAGTGAGTGGGGTTTAGCATATGTAGGTGAAACTGAGACTATTCCCCAAAACTGGAATGCAAATAACAAAAACATACCTACATCAACTTTAAACTTTAAAAACATAATCACCAAGAAAACGAACTACCGTGTGAAATGGGACCTGGTCAGCATACTCATGGCTGAACTCCTCAAGTGGGAAATGGGGGGGGGGAGTATAGGGGTAGAGTGATCTTCAAGGTGCCTACAAAATGACATAAAGACATTGAACATCAGTATAAACACATGAAGCAGGGCAATACATTTTCATAACTTTTCATAGAAGTTAATGAGAAAGAAATTGGTGCACTATGCAATGGGCTCCACCAGGGGAAGCAGAGGAGGTGGGAGTAGGCCTTTCGCACCATAATAAGAGTAGGAAAGATGGAGTAATGTACAACAAAATGGAGGCTCAGAAGTCCCACTGTGAAGGGCAACAAGAGAACAAGAAAAACCAAGATGGCTTTCCACTTTGCTTATCTTTGAATCTGAAGTTAGTTATCCAACATCCAGGGGGAGTCAGTGTTTTTTAATCTACTCCATTTCATCAGTGCTTGACAGATCCAGCTTGAAGGCTGTCTCTCAGTGTGTTTGAGGTGATTTTTTTTCATGCTTGCATTTCTTTTTCCTTTAGTGATTTTCTTCCATTCAGAGGTATTTTGATCCAGTCTAGACTTACCTTTATCTTTTGCCTCTTCTGCTAGGCCCCTGGGTGCTCTTATGTCTAGAGCTCACAGATCTCAATCAATTGGCTTTTAGTTGATGCAATCATGTTGCTGTTCTTGTGGGTGACAATTAGCTTAAATGGAAAGCCTCATCTGCATTTTATCCCAGCTTCTTGTAGAAGGGAAGTGAGCAGTTTGAGGTCTCAGGTGAGAGATCCTGGTATACCTGGACTTTGTGATAAGTCCTTAATAGATGAGAGGTTTCTCAGAACTAGAGATTGTGTGGAGTAATGTGCATATAGGAACAGTATATCCCATGGCTACATGGGTGTTCTCAATTTCAGGGAAAGTGATCTATGAATCTGTTCTATGTCCAAGTTTTTTGAGGCTTAAATTAGAGCAGATTTCATTCATCCATTTAATCATGAGGGACAGAAGATTAACTGATCCTTCATGCTCCTCCACACCTCTCAAGAGGATGTTGAGGGAGCGCCCTCTGTTTTCCAAATCCTCAATTTTTGTTTGAAGGTGGTCAAGAGAGTTTTCTAATTTTTCAGTGCTACAGGAGTGGGATGAAGTTTGCTGCAGAGCTGCATTTGCAGCCTCTTCTATTTACGTCTCCAGTCCATCTTGTTAGGGCTGGTAGCTTGGCATCTACTGTCTCAAAGGCAGAAGCCCAATCCTTTTGGAAGTCTTTCACTAAATTCTCTCATAGGGCCTTTGCAGACTGCCAGAAATAGTGCAAATTGAGTCCACTTTAACTCAGAAAAAACAACAACAATTCCCATGATTCCCTAGCACTGAGCTAGGGCAGTTAAAGTGGACTCAAGTTGCACTATTTCTACCAGTCTGCGAAGGCTGTTAGTTTCTCCAATAAGTCTGGAAAAGAGAGGTCTGCTGGTGTGGGGTGTCCATTCTTCCCTCCTTTACTCATTCATTTAGGGCCATGCACCATCTTTGAATCCTCTGATGAATCTGTCTCATCTAAGTGTTGTCTAGGATCTTTTGCTGAAATGCAGAATTCTGCAATCCTTTGATCCGCCAAGTGTTTTGTCCCTTGCATTCAGGATCCCTTGGCACATAATAGTTTTATATTATAAACTGCTTTGAAGACTTTCTGAAGTGGAAAGACAGACTTTTTTTTAAAAAAAATGCTAAATGTGCATTAGGATTACTTACTACAGTTTCTCAGATAAATTATTAACCCCCTTTTCATCAGATTTGATTCCTTTTCTCACTATGAAGAGCCTCATGCCAACCCTTCTCTCTTCCTTTCTAGCTATAAATTCTTTGTTGCCCCTTAGTTCTTGTTTTATTGGCACTAAAGGTCTGAAGAAATTATTTTAGGTGGATCTCCAGTGCTAGGTAGTATAAGAATGTTTGGGCATTCATTTAGAGTTGAATCTCTTCTTAAGAGACTAAAAAGTGAATTCAGCAAATCAGTTGCCCCAGTGTAATCTCAGACTGACTTTATGCATTCAAAGATTAGGAAGGCTACTATGGGGGGAAGCAGACGGGAGCTTCCCGTGCGCCGCGGGACGGAGCGCCGCTGGACCGCGGCAGCCGCACCACGGCGCACCGTCGGCGACCCTGGAAGGAGCGCTAAATCAGCGCTCCTTCCTCAAGACAGCGAAAGTGCGCACTAAAAGCGGCGGGCGCACTTTCGCTGTCTTTTCCGCCGCGGCGCATGTGGGCGCCGCGGCGTGAGGTCATCCCCAATGCGCCGGTCGTGCGGACGGCCGGCGCATCTGGGGGCGACCTCGGAGAGAGGAAGGGGCGCCGCTCGTGCGGCTGCCCCTCCTCTTCTCTGCCCAGAAGACGACTTTATTAGTCGTCTGCTTAGGGCCTAAATGTACATGAAGTTTTCTAATCCATAAAGAGGATTCAAGCTGTTCTTTCACTGTTTGTTACTATTGCTGCATATGTACATGCTGTACAACAGTGAAAACATAACACTTTATAGGACCCACCTGCTGAATTATTTACTTTTGAATCAGGCTTCACATACTCCAGGCCTTTTCTGCAGAAAGACATTAGAAGATTGAAGCCAAAGATAGCTTATATGGAAAAGCACAATATTATGTTGGTTGTGGACCATTCAGGTAGGACGTTCTGATAGTCCCTAATTGAGTAAGTCCTTTTAGCTCCATCAAATTATTCTGGAGTAAAAATAGGACTGTAAACATAAGCAATTATGAACAGAGTTCTCATTCCATCAAATGTCTGAAAGCTTTTAAAAATAAGCTTCAATCCATGTATATCTGAGTAGGTTTACTATGACAGCAGATAGGGCCTATTCTTAGCATCAAAACCTTATGACATCATTTTGTTAATGTCACTGGGTCTGAGTATTGATTGCTTTGAAAGCAGAATGTCAGTGGAATTTCTGACCATTTGCCAATCAGAAAGTGGCCACAAGAAGACAACAAAATAACTGATGGAAAAGATGCAGTCACAAGTGCCAGCATGCTAGTGTGGCATGGGCTGTAACACTTTAAAAATAGAGAGGTCTGGAAAGGATTTAAAGATAGCCTGGTAAATAAGTTTCTGCTCATGTCACTAAAAAGAAAAAGAAAACTGGTAGAGTTCTGTTCCCTTCAAATAATAATGTTCTTTGGGGTGATATAAGCACTCAAAGACTGAAAGAGGATGAAATATTTTTTTAAAAGTTTGCTGGTCTATGGAGACAGTATGAAAATATCTGCCTCTAGCATCAGGGATGGCATCAGAGCCCAGCATTATCAGACATCTGGCATGGCCCACAAAGTCTCAGGCATGGCCCAACATATGCAGTCCTGCCACTGTTCTCACTTTTCTTACTTTCAACCTCATCTGCCATTACTGAGAGCATACTTTCCAACTGCCCCAATTTGGCAGGGATAGTCTTAATTAATCCTCAGCTGTACTACTTTTTCAGCTGCTTTGAAAATGACCCATTTTCTCTGTTGTCTTCCCACTTTCCTCCTTTGTCCTCATATCACTTCAGATACTGCAGACAGCTCAAAGTGCAAAAGTAGTTTGTACTTAACTAAGGGCCTTGGCAGACGGAGGCCCCGGAGATGCCGTGGGTCGGAGCGCCGGCGGAGCTCAGCCTCCGCACCGCGGTGCTCCTGCGGCAAATCTAAAAGGAGCTCCAAATTGGCGCTCCTTTTAGATTTCAGGGAAAGTGCGCCCTAAAAGCGGCGGGCGCATTTTCCCTGACTCAAACGTGAGGTCATCCCCGGAGCGCCGGCCGTGCAAAGGGCCAGCGACTCCAAGGGCAACCTTGAGAAGAGGAAGGGGCGCCGCTCGTGCAGCTGCCCCTCCTCTTCTGGGCCCGGAAGACGGCTCAATTAGCCGTCTGCCGAGGCCCTAACTCAGGGACATTGCACACAGGCCTAAAGGACCAGCCTGGGGGTGGAGTTGGGACAGGGCAGCCGCATATCAGCCGCCCCAACTCCACCCCGATGCCATCTTGATGCCGCGCACCCATACAGACAGCGCACAGCATCAGCACACCTTCCTGGCGCAGAAGAGCCGTGGCGCCGGCTCTTAGCGCAGCCTAAAAGGAGCAGCAAAAGGGAGGATCAGGGCCATGGAGTGCAGTTGCCATGGCCCCGATCTATGCCGCTCCAAAAGGTGGGTCTGTAAAGGCCCTCAGCTATGAGGAGGAGAAGAAGGAACAGAAACTAAAAACTAAACTACTCCAACCTCTCCTGACTTGTCTCTTCTTCCTTATTTGCCATCTTGACTACACTCTGATGTTGCTAGGCCCATGTGTCCCAGTTTTCATCTGCAAAATGTTGCAGGGTGAGAGTATGTGAAACTCTCCACTTGCCTCTTCCTCTTCCCCTCAGTACTAGTTGAAAGCTAGGCCCTTAGAGAGAAGAAGGTAAATGCACTTGGACAAGATGTTCTGCTTATTAGCAGGCCCCAACAGACCCTTGGAGGCAAGAAAATGCCTTCCAGCCTCAAGCACCCAGCTATAGAATGAGAGAGGAAAGTGAGCAGAGGGGGATAGGAGTGACCACTGAAGAATGTTTAGTTCATTTTTACAGGTTTTACAAGAACTCAGAATATGTGCAGAGTGGTAGGAGCTTCCTTTTTATATGACAGATGTTTTCAACCTTAGACCTCCTAGAGTCTAGACAATTCATATGAATATTGCAGTGCCTGAAGAGCAGACTTTGGAAGGAAGGAAATTCATGCTATTTGAAGGAGCCATTTTACCCTAGCTCTAAGAATTATATGCTGGCATGATTCATTTGTATAATCCTCTATGGTGTGTGTGTGTATTTCAACTGATAGAATGGATCTTTGTTCTCTGTGCTAGATCACAATATAAATCTGGTCATGCAAATTAACAGCCTAAGCAGACGGGCGGCTGTGGGCCACCCTGAGAAGCTGCGGATTGGGGCTGAGGTAGTCGCACTCCTCGGCCCCAATCTTCCCCTTTTCGGGCCCTGGAAGGAGCGCTAAAATAGCGTTTCTTCTGCAAGGCACCAAAGGTGCGGCGCAAGAGGCATTGGGCACACCTTCGGGGTCTCTTCCGCCTCAGTGTGTGCACTCCGGGCACTCCGATGACGTGTTCGGGAAGAGGTTGCAGCACCCAGCATGAGGCTGCCCCTCCTCTTCCTTGCCTCCAAGACAGTGCAAAGCGCCATTTGCTTCCCCCTTAAGTTACTGTGGTTAATGGGAAGATCGTGTATTAGAACAGTAGCAGTAGCAGCATTTATCCTGTATTAATCTTATCATCTGCTGACATCCTTGAATATTTATAAACATTCTAACTTCTAAGAGGAAAGTTGCAATCTGAGAGGAACAAACAGTATAATTCCTATGAAAGAAGTAATAATATACACATTGTCTGTCTTTCAGTCAGTGGCCGGTGAAGCTGCATACAGAATCTGGAAAACGATAAGCAATGATCTGTGGGGGCCAGAGACAGGACAAAAATAGGTCTGGAAACCAGGCCTGGAGACCTGTATGAAGAAAAAGAGAGAGGACACTGAAGTACAGGGCCCCAGAGGGCAGTGTAAGTGGAAAACTGACTGGTTCCATGAACCAGTGGGAAAGATCTATGGAGGATGGAGAGGAGAACAGTGGGAAAGAGGTGGGAATGAAAAACATTCAGACTGGGTTCGCATTTCCATAAGGAAATATCTTGAGGCTAGAAAAGGAACAGTGAACATCTTTTTGGAAAGCCATACATTTCCCAGGCATATGATGCATCTTGTATGCACAAGAACTGTATGTGATTGAGAAATGAACAAAGATAAAAATAACTTGTGCATCCACAATTGCGGATTTAATTTTTGCAGATTTGATTATTCACTAATCTTATTAATATGTTCTCTCTAGGAATATCCAGGTACTCCAGTGCAACTCTATGGTCAACTTTAACCAAAAGTCATACTGATGGACCTAGAGATTCCTAGAGAGAACACTCCACTAGGCATTTGTAGCTCTTCCAACACAATTCTATGGTCAATGTCTGGCAGATGCTGACCACAGAGTTTCAATGGGGGACCTAGAGATTCCTAGAGATGTGTTCTCTCAGTTAAAAACATAGAGTTTTTGTTATTTGTGGTTTTCCCTGTGCCCCAGCAAATGTGGAGGGATGAGTGTACATACATTTGGAAAATACCCAAAAGCATGATTTAGTGCAGGGGTAGGCAACTTTAAGGGCTGGGGGACTTCAGCTCCCAGAAGCCTCAGCCATGTTGGCCAATAGTCCCATGTTGGCCAATAGCTCCTGGGATTCTGGGAGCTGAAGTCCCTCGGTTGCCTACCCCTGATTTAGTGAATGGAAAAATGCATACAGAAATGTATATTAGGAAAATGTGTGCATTTTAGAAAAAATGCACACATTGGGGCTATGCAGATGGGCAGGAAAAGGTGACCTGAAGTTGCCTTTTCCCTAAGCTGCAGCAGTCACACTGCCTGCCCTGAGGTTGCCCTAAATGGGGATGGAGCAACCGCACTGGGGGGAGTTAATGCAGCTTTTCCAAGGCTTTATTGAAGCCCCAGCAACTGCATCGCCAGCCCCAAGGATGCTGCAAAGGGAGACGGAGCAACTACATGGACCGGCAGCAGCTGCTTTCATTTTTTCATTCTCAAATGCATGCACAGGTGCGCAAGAACATGTCTCCACACTTGTGCATCTGTGCAGGAAAAGATCCCTGTGCACCTGCACAGGACCTGTTATAGGGTGGTTATACCGTCTGTCACTATGTACAAAGGTGACTGAAGTTCGGCATCCCTGTGCACCTGCACAGGATCTGTCATACACCCACGTATCATGCAAGGATGTGCTGACCTCTGCTTCCCCCTAAGGAGTGGGTGCAGTAAACAGGTGCCACTGTCTGACTGTGCCATCCTTGGAGTGAAGGAATGGGTTTGTCCACTGAAAAGACACTCCATCGTCCTCCACAAAATATGTCCCACACAGACAAACGTTACTCCAGGAGCCCCCCCCCCAAGCATGCCAGGAAGTGGTGTGCAGCTCTTATGCATACCTGAACACTTGCACAGAAGAGCTCACAAAAGCCTCTTTCATGCAAAATATTGTGCATGCTGTCAACAAGCGTACACAGAACAGAATGCATTTATTGTCGTAAAACAGAACAGTTGCTAGGGCACATGCGTAGGGTTAAAATTAGGGTTAGTGTTAGGGTTCTAATATTCAAGTGCACCTGCGTCAGTGCATCCACACCTGAAAGCAAAGGGCACTTTAAATTAAAGCTTGCATCGTAGGGCGCATGCTCTGGATCACTGAGTCAATTTCCACTGCGCATGCGACAGTGCATTTATATGGCCATTTTCTGGTGCATCAGTGTTGCTGCATACATACATATATGCGAAGGTGCGCATCTTCACTAAAGGAGTGGAAAAACCCGGCTTCTTTTTTGAGTGGCTTTTCTCAGCATATGGTGGCTAGAGGGCACTTTCCTGGAGACTTTTAGGTGTGCGCCATCTAAAGGCCACACCTCCAAGTCACCCTGAAAGCACCCCTTTTTGCCTGTCTGGCATAGCCCCATTGTTATGCATGAAGTAAACAAGAGTCTTGCAACATGACATGGAATAGGGGCAGAATGAGACTAGAAGAATGAGGCTGGCAGATGTTTATATTCCTAGAAAGCTGTAGGGAATGAAGGAATGCTGCTCAAGGTGTTGTGCAGGAAGTGTAGCTCAAAAAGGGCTGGTGTGTGTGTGTT
>CM034706.1:195592928-195646884 GCA_020142125.1 Phrynosoma platyrhinos | reverse complement strand
GGCGCCGCGCATGCTGCCGGCGCCACAACCACCATTTTCTTCTCCAAAATGGTGGTCGTGATGCGTTTGCGCATGGGAAGGATTACTGTGCACGCGCAAACGCGTCGTGACTGCCATTTTGGAGAACGAAATGGCGGTCGCGGTGCATGTAGTCGTGCGGCGAAGAAAACGGGTGGTGCCGGCGGCGGCAGGGGTCCGCCTGGGCTGGTAAGTCTGGCATCCTGGGCTGGAACCAACCGGGGGCCCGTAGGTTGCCGACCCCTGGCCTAGCATATAGCATCATTCAGAGTTTGCCTTATCTGGATAAAGAACTGATTAAATTAGGAGTTTAAGTAGGATCCCATGTGCCTGAACTCCAGCAAGTGATTAGCCCAGTCATATAATGTATTTACTTATATTAGAAAAGCATACATATTTTCTGCATTGGCTAACTTTAGAATACAATGCGAAGTTACAACCGGATTGTAAATCATATCGTTCACATGCTTAAAGAATTTCATTGATTGCTTGTCCATTTCTGAGCACAGATGTCAATGAAGTACTCACATCAGTATTGGGGGGGGGGGACAGAAACTTTTCTCATTTTAAAAAATGTTTTCATGGTTTTCACTCATCTAACACTATCAGGCCTACTCTCTCACTTAAATAAAACACTTAAAAATAAAATATTGCACCTCTATCGGACATGACTTGACAACCTTGTCAAAGGGGAAACCTTTACCTTTATCACAGCTATATCTCTTAGACCATAATATCACACTGATGTTCACTAGGATTTAGGATCTAATAGTTACTCTAAAGCAGTGGTCCTCAAACTTTTTTTGGATACTACCCCCGTTCCTCTTGGGTGAAAACCCTAGCACCCACCTGTGTATTTCCTAATATCAGGTCTACTGTTCTACTGCAAATTCCAAACAACCAATATTAGTCACTGGTCCCTTTGCCACCTGGTCAGAAGCTGGCTGAGCAGTGATTGAGAACCCTCTCACCTCTTCCAGCCTCATGGCAAAGGCCAGTGCAGGCAAGAGGCCACTCAGTTGCTGCTCAGCCAGCTGCTTGGTTGCTGCTTCCAAGGTGACCAGGTGCAAAGGGAAAAGCTTCTCCTCAGTGAGGAAGGATTCTCAATCCTTATTTTCTGGGGTGGAGAGGGGTGCAATGTATGTGGAGGCGGGTTACAGAGGCCTCATGCTCTCAACTGGAGACTGTCGTGGACAGGGAAGGGGAGAGATTTTAACTACAGGAGGCGCTCCAAGGCAAAGGACTCTTTCCAAGAACTGACTCTGGATACTCCCCTACCTTTCCCCAGAGATGTGCTTTCCCCACAAAGCTTCCAAGAGTTTGCCCTCAACCTCCAACATTGTGTCTTCTGCTACCTTCTTTCATAGTCTGTCTGACAAAAGAAAGCAGAAGCAGGATTGTAGGTCCATCCTGCCAGCCAGGTCCCAGCAAAAGCTCACTAAAAAGGTAAGTAGGGTCCCAAATTTGAAAGCTCCTATTTGCAGCCACTTCTCCCCTGCTGCCATGTGTTCTAACTCCTTGTTCCAGTCAGCCAGTCTGTCTGTTTCAAAATGGCACCACTTCAAACCATAGAAACAATGCCCTGTGCTCAAGCCTTGTGAGAGTTTCCCAACTGCCACTACTAGGAGAAGGCATGGCTAAGGGAGTGAGCTTGCTCTGGGAGGTGAAAAGCAAGAGACACTACCACACAAAGTTATCAGCAAAACTGTGTGGTGGTTTGGGGTTTTTTTTTTGTTTTGTTTTTTTTTTGGACTCTGAGAAGATATTTTATGCAACTCTCAACCCCACTGGTTCCCCTTGCATTTCTTGCACACCTATACAGTTGCCCCTCCGAATTTGTGAGGGATAGATTCTGGACCTCCCCCCGCCCATGGAAAACCAGAAATATTTGAGTCCCATTGAAAATAATGGTGGCGCATTCCTGCACGCAGCCCTACACACACACCATTTTGTCCCTCCTGGCTCCCCATCCACAGAAATTCAAAACCTAAATGGACACATTTGAAACAACTTGGTTATTCTAATAGCTCTCTTTGTACTTAGGCCCAGAATAATTCATAGCAGTGGAGTATTATTGTGTAAAACAAGAGTGGCTTTAGTATGTAAAAGAAGAGTGCGTTGAGTGTGGTCTGTAGTCTTCATGGAGCCCTAAAGGTTGTTTCTGAGGGCAATAATTCCTCATGGACCACTCTTATGGCTCTAGTGCTGAAAACTGGCATCTATGAGGAGTTGTGCTAAATAAAACTGGTCCCCAAAGCCCCTTCAAGTCCTTCCAACACCTCCCCAACTCCCAATCAAAAATAAAAGTAGATGTCTAAACATTTCCAGTTCTGATTTTTTTTTAAAAAAATCCAACAACAACTGAGGACTTTTTTTTTTTTTTTGCCATTTCCAAGGCTGGTGTAGTAAAAACTTGCCCCCACATTCACAAAAGTTACCCATCACTAGTGTAAAGCCTATTGCTTTCTGTATACACAGAGCTTTTTCAGTGAACTGAGAAAGATTTAAGCATGAGCTGGTTTGTTAGTGGAACTCACCAATTGTTCCTGGAAGAAAACAGTAAAGTGCCTAATGCTTTTGACAGCATCATGCAAGTCAGGATATACACTGTATATTGGTGGACTGTAATTCTCAGCAGACCTTGACAACATAGTCAAAATTGACAGGAGATGGGAACTAAAGTCCAACAACAACTACAGGGTCACATCTTCTCCATCACTGATGTAAATGCATAGCTACTAACCCACCTGCTGTCTGTAAACAAATGTGTACAGTGCTTTTTAAGATATCCCCTCCTGCACTGAGTTATTCCAGTTCTCATGGTTACAGTAAGACCATGACCAAGACCAATAGTTCCCCCCCCCCGACCTCAATTACTCCATAGGGGATTGCTGCAGATTAAACACATTGCTGCATGTGTAGATTGCTATGGGTGATGATCTGACTGGAGGAAGGCAAACATTGTCCCCATCTTCAAAAAGAGGAAAAAAGAGGATCCCAACAACTATTGCCCAGTTAGTCTGACATCAATACTGGGAAAGATTCTAGAACAGTTCATTAAACAGAGAGTCTATGAACATTTAGAAGGGAATGCCATAATCACTAAACGTCAACATGGGTTTCTCAAAAACAACTAATGCCAGGCTAATTTGATCTCTCTCTCTCTTTATTTATTTATTTATTTATTTATTGGATACAGTTACCAGCTTGCTAGATGAAGGGAATGCGGTAGACATAGCATATCTGGATTTCAGTAAGGCTTTTGACAAGGTCCCCCATGATATTCTTGCAAACAAGATAGTAAAATGTGGGCTAAACAATACAACTGTTAGGTGGATTAGTAACTGGTTGACTGACCGAACCCAAAGGGTGCTCAACAATGGCTCCTCTTCATCCTGGAGAGAAGTGACTAGTGGGGTGCCACAGGGTTCTGTCCTGGACCCAGTGCTATTCAACATCTTTATCAATTATTTGGATGAAGGTATAGGGGACATGCTTCTCAAATTTGCAGACGACACCAAATTAGGAGGAATAGCAAATATCCCAAAAGACAGGATGAAAATTCAAAATGACCTTAATAGATTAGAAAGCTGGGCCAAAGTTAACAAAATGAATTTCAACACAGAGAAAGGTAAGGTACTGAACTTAGAGCAAAAAAATGAAATGCATAGATATAAGATAGGGGACACCTGGTTTAACGAGACTACATGTGAAAGGGATCTAGGAGTCCTAGTAGACTACAAGTTGAACGTGAGTCAACAGTGTGATGCTGCAGCTAAAAAGGCCAATGCAATTTTTAGGCTGCATTAATAGAAGTATAGTATCTAGATCAAGGGAAGTAATGGTGCCACTGTAATTTGCTTTGGTCAGGCCCCACCTGGAATACTGTATCCAGTTCTGGCACCACAATTCAAAAAGGATGTTGAAAAACTGAGCGTGTCCAGAAGAGGGCAACTAAAATGGATCTGGAAACCATACCCTATGAGGAACGATTTAGGAAACTAGGTATGTTTAGCCTGGAGAAGAGATGGTTAAGAGGGGATATGATAGCCCTCTTTAAATATTTGAAGGAATGTCGTATTGAGGAGGGTACTAGCTTGTTTTCTGCTGCTCCAGAAAACAGAACCCGGAACAATGGATGCAAGCTACAGGAAAAGAGATTCCACCTCAACATTAGGAGGAACATACTGACAGTGAGAGCTGTTTGACAGTGGAACACACTCCCTCAGAGTGTGGTGGAATCTCCTTCTATGGAGGTCTTTAAATAGAGGCTGGATGGCCATCTGTCGGGGATGTTTTGATTTTGAGTTCCTGCATGGCAGGGGTTGGACTGGATAACCCTTGTGGTTTCTTCCAACTCTATGATTCTATGATTCTATCTCATGTATGAGTTTTCTACTGCACATAGTCAGAAAGATCAAAAATGAGGAATAAGTGGTGGTGGTTTGCAGAATTAAAAGGTGATGTACAGGGGGAGCCTCTGATCCAAACAGGGGGATACCTTACTCTAAAATAGTAGGGTGCCCCCCTACTTGGACTGCAAGCCTCCTGAAGTGATGTGATAGAGGCATTGATGTTGTTTGGAGGACTTAGGAATAATTTGTTAGAACTATGGAGAAAAGTGATCTTCTGGAAAGATCTGGAGCAACTGGGTATTTTTAAAAATGTATGATAAGAGGAATATACCTCAGGTTTGGTGTTGAATGGATCAAGCCTCATCCATACTTTTTGTTCCAGATTCGGGGATTGGGCCTACATTATCTGGTGGCCCACCAAGAGAACAAGGAAAGGCCAGTTTATTTGGCCCATTCTCTGTACTTAAGGCTCCAACACCTCAAGTTCTGGCCCCTCTTCTAGGAAGAGAAATGTCAGGGTATGAGGACTGCCTTAAAAAAAAGCTTCATATTCTATGTAGCTGTGATTAATGCTTAATTCATCATGCTAAAAGACATCACCAGGGTCTATTCTCTGTTATATTATAAGAAATTATCTCTGTGTATATGATGCTGAAATCTCACATCCTGGGATAGTCCTGGCCTGACAACCTTACCTAGACTTGGGACGTTATCACACGTGGCCCAGAAACTGAAAATAAAGTGGAAACGTGGCATCCCAAAAATAAACGGGAAATAAATCTTGTTTCCGCAAACGTCATTACCTTCATTGCACATTTACAGTAAGTGTATCGAACGTCCACACACAAGAGAAAAAAACCATAAATGTAGCCAAAATGAGCCTCCTGCACATGCACAGATAGGGAACCATGGGTAATGATGGGGAAATGCGCCACAATACGTATTTGGTTATCAGACCCATGGTAAATGCGAAATGATTCCCGTCGCGCAATTGCAATTCCTCAAGAAACCGAAATTCAAAAGATCTCGGTTCTTTCCACTTTCTGTCCACTTTCTGTCGGGGTTCTGTGCGACTTCGTGTGGAAACACGGACAAATAATCTGGATTCGGTTGGCATTTCGTTTGGATTCTGTTAGGATTGAGCCCTGTGTGATAACGTCCTTGCTTTTTAATGTTTTCAAAATATATAAACAACTGAAAGAAAGTATTTAGCTGCACAGCTTCAGGTGTAATGCCATTTAGAATTCTGAAGAGCTTTTGTCAAGATTACTTCCTGATTCCTCCTAGTTTCACCAATACAAGCACAGGGCAGCAAGTTTTAACAGTAGTTATCCACAAAAAGGTGCATAATATTGACAAACAATACCAAATAACAAATTCATATAGAACAGGGTGCAAAAGAAAACAAATTGCTTTTGAAGCTGAATAACATGGCTGAATTGATGCTAAAACAGGATACTGAAAAAATATTTTTCTTCAGCTTACTTGGCTACCATGGTCCTATACTGGTTAGGGGATTCTGGGAGTTTTTCCAAAAGTAATTTTTCCAAGCTGTGTATTGTAAGAAGCTGAAGAATACTAGGGCCTTTCTGAGAATATGTAACTGAGAGATAGGATGATGTCATTTTTTAAATTCATCCCTGAACAATCTGTTGTCTTCTTTTTTAAAAAAAAATCATATGATAGTTCATATATTGAGATTCATAAGGACACCACATACATAATCCAGTTTGACACCACTTTAGCTGGGAATTCTGGGAATGTTAGCTTTGTGAGATATTTTGCCTTCTCTGTCAGAGAGCTCTGGTATCACAATAAACTACAATTCCCAGAATTCCTTAGCACTGAGCCAGATCAGTTAAAGCAGTCTCAAACTGGATTATTTCTGCACTGCAGGTGTAGCCAAAAAGGTCAGAGGAAAAATAATGAGACTTTTGTAACATACTTGAGTTGATCAGACTATTTGAACAAAAGCTGGCTAATGAAAATTAATTGATAACTGAGTATGTTTACTTGTTGGCTTTAAACAATCCTAAGATTTGCACCTTATGGAACCTGTCAGCAGCATCCTCTACTAGTCTTCCCACAAGTAAACCCCACGGATGTAAATGAGTATATGATTACAACCTAAGATGATTATAACAATTCACACTGATTACAACAATTCAGTGTGATGCAAGCAGACTACAGAAATTCACTAGCACACGTGCCCCAGATTTAACTCTAGTGCAAGCAGTAGTACAACAGATGGCATATATATGCTCTCTTTTGCGTGACTGGCTGTGCAATGGAAAATTTCCACTAGCGTGGCAAACTTTAAGCCAGTATTATGATACTATTGAATCCAAGTCTAGAAAAGCTCATTTGACATGCTATTGTCTGTGACGTTTATGATTTTTTAATGCCGTTTTTGTTTAAATGCCCTAAATTACTTAGTCTGCATTAACTGTTAATGCATTCCTGCAAAAGTCGAGTTGTCTCTCTCAAGAGTATACACAATAGAGATTTTTCTGTAGTGGGAAATCAGGAGAGTGAATGGATTGTAAATCTTTGTGCTATTTATTGTTCTGCCAATGTGTATCATAGCAATATTAAAATATATGCAGGCACGCTTATGGATTTTATTTATGTTCAAAGAAGTCAGCTTCTTGCACTCACTGAGACTTGATAGTCTCATTTTACCATTCAGCCTACTGAAAATCTCTTGAGAATTAAAATTCTCATTAAGTCCACTGGAAAGCAGAATTTAATCAAATGCATTCTAAAGCTCACTGTTAAAAAATATGCAACTATAAATTGAATTTCTTTTAGTAGCTGGCACAGCTCTTTAGTGGCAGCTAAAGTCTTTTTTTATTTATTATACTATGAATGCAAAACAGATAAAATTAAATCCTTCATATCAGTAGTTCCAATCTAGATGCATTTTTGCTGCTGTTAACTGCCCTTGAGTCGATCTTGACTCATGGCGACCCTATGGATGAGACATCTCCAAGACCCTCTGTCCTCCACTGCTCTGCTTAATCCTGCAACCCCTTAATACCTGTCACCTCCTTAATAAGAGTCCATCCATCTAGCATGTGGACTTCCTCTCTTCCTGCATCCCTTTACCTTCCTCAGCATTATTGTTTTTTCCAAAGAGTCCTCTCTTCTCATGCTGTGTCCAAAGTATGACTGTTTCAGTTTGGTCATCTTAGCTTCCAGGGAGGTTTCCAGCTTGATCTGCTGTAGGACGCATTTGTTTGTCCTTTTAGCTGTCCATGGGATCCTCAACACTCTTCTCCAGCACCACATCTCAAAGGAGCTGATTTTTTTCCTATCATCTTTCTTAACTGTCCAACGCTCACATCCATCCATGGTAATAGGGAATATGATGGCTTGTATGATTCTAACTTTTGTGCGGAGTTGTATATCTGCATTTTAGAATTTTTTCTAGTTCTTTCATAGCCATCCTCCCTGTTCTTAGTCTTCTTCTGATTTCCTGACTGCAGTCCCCATTTCTATTAATGTTTGATACCAGGTATGGGGATTCTTTTACTATTTCTATTTCTTCATTGTCTAGGTTGAACTTGTGAAGGTCCTCGGTGGTCATTATTTTTGTTTTCTTTATGTTCAACATTAAGCTTGCCTTTGCACTTTCTTCTTTGATCTTCCTTAATAGGTGTTCCAGGTCTGTGAGGTTTTCTGCTAGTATTAAGGTCTCATCTGCATATCTTGGATTGTTGATATTCCTTTCTCCTATTTTCACTCCTCCTTCTTCTGTGTCCAAGCCTGTTTTTCTTATAATATGTTCTGCATACAGGTTGAACAGATAGGATGAAAGGATGCAGCCTTTTCTGACCCCTTTGCCAATTAGGAACCATTCTGTTTCTCCACGTTCTGTTCTAACAGTAGCCTCTTGTCTTGAGTACAAATTCCTCATCAGGACTATCAGATGTGTTGGCACTTCCATTTTTTTAAGGGTGTTCCATAGCCTTTTATGGTCTATGCAGTCAAAGGCTTTGCTATAGCCTATAAAGCATGTGCTGATTTTCTTTGGCAATTTCCGGATGAGCTCCATTAATCATCATATGTTTGCAATATGATCCTTAGTGCCTCCTCCTTTCCTAAACCCTGCTTGGACCTCTGGGATCTCTGTTTCCATGTATGGTTGGAGTCTATGTTGTAGAATTTTGCGCATGATTCTGTGGGAGATCAGTGCTATGGTTCTATAGTTGCTGCAGTCTCTTGTGTCTCCCTTTTTATGGATGGGGATGTATATTGATCACTTCCAATCTATTGGCCATTGTTTTGTTTTCCATATCTGTTGACATATGTTGGTTAGCACTAAAGTTGACTCTGTCAGTGTGGATTGTAGCAGTTTGATTGGAATATCATCTGTTCCTGGTGTTTTGTTTTTCGTTTTTTCTCTTGTTGCAGCTGAAGGCCCAGGAAAAGGAGAAACAGGTGCACACCTTTTCCTCCTCCTCCTCCTCCTACACCCTCCCGGGCCTTCAGCTGCTTCTTCGGAGGCAGCTGAATGCCTGGGACTGCTGGGAATAGGAGGAACAGGCATGCACCTGTTCCTTCTCCTCCTCACCCTCCACATGCTAGAAAAAATGGTTTTGCATGCCATCTCTGGCACGTGTGCCATAGGTTCACCACCACGGCACTAGGATTTCCATTCTCCCCATCACACACTTGAGAGCCTTTGCCTAACAGGGATTCTCTGCTATCAACAGTTGTATGACAAGTAGAAATCCAACAGGTACAGATTTCCCATTGTCAGTAATGAGAAAAAGTGTATCTAATGAATGTCTGCTTTTTCATTCACTTGTTAAAGGTGGAAAATATTCATCTTTGCTTGCCCAAGAACAAATTCAGTCAGAACATCCACTTCAGAGCTGATCATATTAATGCATAATATGCTTGGACTGATCACTCTTTCAAATCCCTACCAATTTTGTATCCATTCATTCATACTTGTCTCCCTGAGCCAGGGCCAGATTCAGACATATTGAGCGCCTCGGTATCAAGTATAAGATGCTCCACAGCACTGCATTATTCTCTATCTCTCTATATATTTCTGTTTTGGGTCTTTTCTGTACTAATTTACCTTTGTGTGTAGACTTGCCAGTGAGATGAAGACTGGATTCAGGGAAGTGCTGTATATATACACTAGCTAAATAAGCTTCAGTTTACATCTCATGAGAAGACACTAAATACAAGATAGGGTGGATGGATGCTTCAAAGCTGCCATACATATATGGCATACAACTCTGTGATGCTTACTTCCAAGCAAAATTGTTAGGGTTGATGTCCACCCCACAAACCGAGGTCATTGTATCCAGCAGGTACAATTTTCTATTGTTTCTAGAGAATAATTTGAATTCAGATAACTAGGGGCTGGAGCAGACAAGCAGGAAAAAGTGTCTCGATCCTGCTTTTTCCAAAAAACAGGTTGAAACCCCACTATGCACACAGCCCAAGGCAGGCCCAATATGCACAGCCCAACCACGTGGTGTGGTGTAATTGTTTGTTGTTGCCTCCCCACCATATATACACACCATAGCACAAACACAGCACCTAAGACCTCAAAGTACCTCTCATGTCTGCCCAGATGCCATCCCATTGCATGGCCTCCCCTTTGATCAGCCACACAGTCACAGGAGTGATGCTCCACCAGTACAGGGCATTGGTGCATCAGTGTGTGAGTGATACATTGGCAAAGCACAATCATGGAGGCCCCCCAATACATGCACCCTTCATCCCATGCCTTCCCGTTGGACCATCTGGTTTGTGTAATTACATCCATTGGAGTTGTCACACTTTCATTTCTTTGCTTTGCCACAGTCTCACACTCACATTGGGGCATTTATATGCAGGCACAAAGATAAACAATTTCTGCCTTGTTGGACTATCCCAGCATCTTTTTTGCTCTGCGCTTTAGCCCTAGAGCATGGCTTTGGTCCAGTTTCCAACCACTTTCCAGGTGTGCATCATCCAAGCAGTTCAAAGCAGTTGGAAAACATTTTATTTTGCCCATCTGTTTCACTCTTAGGTCTCATACTCTCATAGTTGTCATTATAATTTCATTCAACAGGCCCAAGAAGTATATCTCCAGGGGCACCTTGGGATCTGCTAAGTAAATCCGTTACCTAATGGGAATGTTTTGATTCTTGCTCAGAGTCAAACAATGGTACACCAATAAAGCTGATTATATTTTTCCAGGAATATAAATAAATAAATAAATATTGGCTGAATAGTATAGTTCAAAATGTGGGGAGAAAGTAGTTTAAAAGAAAGGAGGAATGGGACTATTAGTGACATTCAAATAATGTCAGTGTCAAGTTGAACTTAATTTTGCTAATTACTCTTGTAGCTGTGGACAAACATTGACTTGCACAAAAAGAAGCTAGAAAATTCCAAAGTAAGAATTTTTTTAAAAATACACTGAAAAAGCATTTTTTTGGCTTATCCTAGAGTAGATGGGCATAGGATGACAACTTTGCAGTAGCAGTAGCTAGTAGATTACAAAAAATTATATTCACACATGGAACTCACTCATAAACTCTTGTTTTCTACCCATCTGTGCTGCAGTTCATTTTCTTTCCATAGGATTATTAACCTAAAATATTCAAAATTCAAAGTAGATCAAGCTTGAAAACCAGAGCTCAGTTTTTTCACTGCTTAGCATGAAACATTGGAGCCACTGAGAAAAGGCTTTCAATGGTCCTAATGTCTAGCGAAGATTATTAGTCCCACATTTTTGGTCCCTTGGTATTAATTTAAGACCAAATCATTTGATTTGCTGTCCCAGTTAGCAGGAATATGTTACTGAGATGATACTGGATTATTTTTATCCTCATTTTTCTGTTCTTTTGCATTTTTTAAAAAAGAAATTATTAAAGTTCTCTGGATATGAAACTATGGGAATAAACCTAATTGTGGAAAAATACCATACTTGCTTCCACTACAGGAAAGACAAAATAGCCAGAAGGCAGCTCCTGCAGATAATTTTTTGTCAAATGTTCTCCTCATTGCCATTGTAATAAAATATTGTCTTGGGTGCAGTCCACTGAATACTGCTACCAATATGTACCAGACTCAAGTGAGTATGTGCTAATACACACATGGTACAGAACATTACTTGCTTGTTAGATTTCATCTTTTATGTGGAACCCAGTGCGTATATTACAATGGCTGTAGTAAATGAAATATACAAACTTGAATAGTCATAGTGTTCTGTTACTGAACATCAGTCGTGTAACTAGGGTTGGTGTCACTTAGTGCAGGTGCCCAGAAGGGGCTTCCAATGACAGTGGCATTCCCAACTCTCCTTTGCTGCCTGCTGCCTCACTTGCCCATCCCTTGCCAGACCCAGAAAGAGCTGCTGGGTAAGGTGTTGGCACTCCCTCCCACTACCTCACTTGCTCACCTGCCTTCCACCTGACCAAACCCATAAAGGACTGCCAGGGGACAATGACAATGATGGAAGACTGCCCCACCCTCCCACTCTTCCCAAAGCCTTGCTCATTAGCTAGCCATCTGGCCAGACCCACAAAGGGCTGTGGTGAGTGGCAGTGAATTGCCCTGCCCTCCCTTTCCTCCCGCTGCCCACTAGTCCAGCTGTCTGGCCAGATCTGAAATTTTGGAGCTGGCTAGGTGGTTGACCAGGTGGGAGGGCATGGCAGTGAGAGAGAAGGAAGGACAGGGCAATACTCTGCAATGGTAGCATCCTCCTCTTCTTCCATACCGCTTCCTCACCTCTTTTGCAGAGTCACACTGGCTGGCAGTGGTGGAGTGGCAGCAGCAGTGTGTGTATCAATAGACAACAAGTGACTGCCCCCCTTGAGTGTTCATCCCCATGAGCTATCACCTGATGCAATCCACACACACCTCATCCTCCTAGTGATGACCCTGTTGAACTTTACCTCAAAGCTTAATAAGTTCAGAGCTTAGCAAGTTACTCTGAAAAAGCAGTTAATTATAGCTATAGTTTCAAGGTCACCAAAAGTCATTAGTTACCCTTACACTTGCTATTTTAAAGTGAGTCTCCATTACTCAAATATAACTGCAACTGTTATTTTCTTTTTCTGAAAAATAATATCTGAATACTACAAGCTACTAACCTATGTTATGGACATATTGTCTGCCCATCAAACTCTTTTGTCATTTTAACACAACATAGCATAAGCCATCACCACAATCTCTGTAACTATTAAATTAACTATAATTTTAGTTAAGGAATGGAGTTATCCCTTATGTAGTTATGCACTGATACTGGGGATGAGGAACTAATTACTTCTAACTAGTTACATCTGAATGGAGCTAGTCCATCATCTAAATAATCAGACAGAATATTCTTCAGCAAAATTACAGGCATGTTCACACTTCTACTTTCGGGATGACTTTTGATGAGGCTTATACAGCATGCACGCACCATACGCAGGCATGGCATACATCGCTTTAACCTTACGTGGAAGGCAAGTCCCGGAAGCAATAATGGCACATGCTCTGCTGTGCTGTGCTGTGCCGTGGGCCCACACACCATCGTTTTAACAAGGCTTGATCATACACAATTTTCCTTTATGCAGGGGTGGAGATGGGGGTGGGGTCCGGAACAGATCCCCACATATGGGAAGGGCCCACTGTATTCCTTTATGGTCTACTCGGAGAGTAGTGGAGTCTCCTTCCTTGGAGGTCTTTAAGCAGAGGCTGGATGGCCATCTGTCAGGGATACTTTGATTGGGAGTTCCTGCATAGCAGGGGGTTGGACTGGATGGCCCTTGTGGTCTCTTCCAACTCTATGAGTCTATGATTCTATGATTCTATGATTCTAGTATTTCCTCACAATCTCCTTTTTTGCACTGCTGACCTTTAGAAAAGTACTTTTCATTAGTGCTCTTACATCAGATCCCACCAACAGAATATTTTCTGTGATGTAAAAATCCATGCATATAGCACCAATTTGGAGAAAGAATCAGAATGGATCCTTGGTTTAGCACTGAATTACTATACTGCTGGATAAATTGCTTTTGAATTTTTTGCAGTAATGTACAAAATTTAGACTTGGGCCCATGGTGGAACCTTAGAACTTGCCTCATGTACATGTGAACATATACAAACTCCCACAGAGGAAGCTAGCACAAATGGAACATACTACTCAAAATATTGTATGAATGGTCCTTATAGTAGCAAAGACATTTATTTGTGCTTAATGTGATGGTTTAGGTGAAAGTTTGATCCAGAACTTACAATACAATTCTATACATGTGTACTTCAAAGTAAATTCCATTGAATTCAGTGACATTTATTTCCAGATAAGTGAATAATGGTTGGGGTCTTATTTAAATATTTTGCTAGCAGCTTCATTTATCAAGGATCTGCCATGGGCTTCCAACTCACTGGAAATTATTTTGGGGGGATCCTCTTTTTGGTCAACATATTAAAAATAAGACAACATATAACCTTTGAACAGCTAAATGTCTATTTACAAAGATAACTAATATCTTTCACATTTTCCCATATGTGCTTAAAATTAAAATGTTTTAACTTTAACAGAACAGCAATTGCATCTTGTTCTTTCCCATCTCTCCTATTTTAACCTCTAAAGTTGTTTTAAGCCACAACATTCAATATATATTTTGAGAGAAAATATAATTGACCAAACACATACCTTTAGGGAATGTATTTCATATTGGACTTGACAGTATACTATCATCATTGTACACAAATTATCATTCATGTATGGTATTTATTTTTAATTCAAACTCTAAAACAGTGAATAATTAAATACCATGGGGAGTGCTATTGTGCTGAGCAAAGTGATACTAAATGGAACTTCTTCTGCAAGCTTCCTATGAGCTTCATGCTATTATTACAAGGATAGATTCTACCAAGTATTTTCATATTACATTTGGAAAGCATGCACACACTATAAAGTTATTTTTATATATTAATATTTTATTCTTCAAATAAAATAAGTTTCCTAAACTTGTGAAACATTAAAATTGCAAACCCCCAAACAAACCAACAATATTAATGAAAACTCAGATTATTAAAATGTATGGCCACTAATTATTGATCTGATGCTGTTCTATATAGAGGCAACATACTTGGCTGCACAGAAATATTTGAAGATCATTAATATACATGTGTTTATTTTGCTGAGCCTAAATTAGAAGTGGTAGATTATTCCTATTGTCTAATAAATTAGGAATTGTGACAGTTATTGCCATGCAGTCCTGATGTACCATTTCTTTCCCCATCTACTTATTAATTTCTGTCAAATTAAAACTAAAATACCATTGCAAAGTTTGAAAAGCAATAATATTCAAATCAAATGTGAATAGCTATTAGGAAAACTTAGTAACTCCTGATTGCTCCAGGCAAACACACATGCAGAGTGAAAGAGAGAGAACTAAACTCAGTCTTTGTATAAGTGGAGGAAAAAGGGTGAGAGGAATTCTTTTGGGATGTGCTGCCAACTCAAACTTAAAACCTTGTCAAAACACCAGTTACACTGTGGGAAAATTCTTAAATCTTTGTGCTGTTGATCCTCCCCCATCCCAAACTCCACTTTAGGTTCTTTCCCTGAAATAAAAACCTAAGTGAAATTCAGTTCACTATAAAGTTGCCAGTGCATTCACTCTGAGGACATATTAATAATTTCTGATCTTGTTTCAGATGAATTTTGTGACCAAGATATCCTGAAATTTTACACCTTCGCTGGATGACCTTTCCACTGTACTTATTTCACCAAATATCACTGGTAACATTTCTTCCATTCCAGCAACCTTCAGGACACATAGATCTCAATATTACTTTGGAACTACTATGCTATGGAGTCCTCTGTAAATAATTGATGACACGTTGCTCAATCATTGTGAAATTCTGAAGAGTCTTAATACTGACAGAGAGCATTCATCTTTAATGCATTTTGTATAACTCAAAGTTAACCTTTAGAGAAGGTACAAGCTTCTTTTCTATGAATCCCTAAATCAGCTTTTCTAATCTAACACTAAATAATCACATATATTCTCATAGCAATAGCTGAGCTCATGCTGTGAGTTTGACTTCCAAATATAAAATGTTACAACACAAAGAATTTTTGGTGTAAGCCAAAAGAACCAGGCAACTGATTTGAAGAGCCTGGGTTGAAAAATTATTTGTTAACATGTTTCTTCTGCTCTGGAATTAGCTAAGACTCTAGTCACAGGGCAGTTCCATTCCTGATTACTGTGACTTATTGTTGTTAATTGATGTCAAGTCAATTTGGACTTATGGTGACCCTATGAATGAGAGACCTCCAAGACACCTTGTCATCAACACTCTGTTCAAGTCCTGCAGAGTCAATGATGTGGCTTCCTTCATTTAGTCTATCCACCTATAATGCAGTTTTCGTCTATTCCAAAAGGTAAAGGTATTCCCCATTGACAAGGTTGTCAAGTTGTGTCCATAGGGGGCGGTGCTCATCTCCTTTACTAAGCTGAAGAGCTAGTGTTGTCCAAGGACTACTCTGTGATAATGCAGCCAGTATGATTGCACAGAATGCTGTTTACCTTCCCACTGAAGTGGTACCTATTTATCTACTCACATTTGCATGCTTTCAAACTGCTAAGTTGGCAAAAGCTGGGACTAATGACAGGAGCTCACCCCATCACGTAGCACCTGGGCCTTGAACTGCCAACCTTCTGATCTTCCAATCATCAGAATTGGCATCTTAACCATTTGAGCCACTGCATCCCTCTTTTCCTACTCCCTTCCAATTTATCAAACATTATTCTCTTCTCTAATGAACCATGTTGTCTCATGATATGGCCAAAATAAGATAGCCTTTGGCGTTTAAAGGGAGTTCAAGCTTAATTTGCTTTAGGACATATTTATTTGTCATTTCAATAGTCCACTCTATCCATAGTATTCCATGATATTTTTCAGTACAACATTTCAAATGAGTTGATTTTCTTCCTATCAGCATTCTTCACTGTCAAACTTTCACAACCATACATAGAAATAGAAAATATGATGACATGGGTAATCCTTACTTTAGTTTGGGGGTACTCCTGGATTCAGCTCTGAACCTGGAGACCCAGTCTTGGTAATGAATGAGTGCTTTTGCATAATTAAAGCTAGTGCAGCCACTGCAACTGTTCTTGGAGAATTTAGATCTGGTCACAGTGATAGATGCCTTGGTTACATTCTATTTGGACTACAGTAATGCATTGTAGGTGGACTGCCTTTGGAAAGTACTCATTTGGTCCAAAGCACTGTAGCCAGGTTGTTAACTGGAGCTGGTTTCAGGGAGTGCACAGCTCCTTTGCTGCAACAGCTCCATTGCCTACCAATTCATTTCTAGCTCAAGTCAAAGTACTGGTTTTGACCCTATATGGGCTGGGTCCAGATTATTTGCAAGACTCTATCTCTGTTTTGAGACTATTAGAGCACTAAGATCATCTGGAGCAGCCCTTCTGTGTCCCTCCACCTTCTGAGGCTCATTTGGTGGGAACAAGAGAGAAGGCCTTCTTGGAGGTCACTCCCAGACTTTGGAACTCACTCCCTAGAGAGGCTAAGGGCTGATGCAGACTGGCCAAAAGGGCTGAGCTGGGGGTGGAGTTGGGGTGGGGCGACTGCATGCTGGCTGCCCTGACTCCGCCCCACTGCTGCCATCACACTGCATGCCCGACTGCACAGCGCACAACATCAGGGTGTCCCGTTGGCACAGCGTGTAGACATACTGCACCAAAGGGGCACAAAAGAGCTGCCGCCATGGCACTAAGGGTCGCTTTTTGCCACCCTCTTTTTGGAGTGGCAAAAAGCCATTTTGGGGCCATGGTGTGCATCGGCCCTAAGATGGCCTCATGCCTTCTTTCTTTTTGCATAAATAAAAAACATTTTTGTGCCATCAGGCTTTTTCAGATTTATGAAAGTTGGATTTTTAAATATTGTCCAATTAAGAGTTTAAGTTTTGTATAGAATTTTTAAAATATATTTTGTTATTTGAATGTTTAATATTTTTATTTTTTATAAATTGTTTAATGGTTTTAAAATGTTATATTTATACTTTTTAATATTTTTGCATTGTTTTTAATTTGTATGATTTATAATTTGCTGTAAGCCACCATGAGTCCCTTTATTGGAAGAAAGATGGGATATAAGTATAAGTAAATGAAATAATGATAATAAATTAGGTAGCAGCAAGATGAGGCCTTTAGTTATCCTGGACCTAAGTCATTTAGGCAATGGTGGCTTACAGCTGCTACATCAGTGTGCGAAGAGTGTGTTTTAGTCTTAACATTTGAGGAACTATCTAAAGTGCTGAACCTATTTTGGGGATAGGCTTTAGCACCTTAAACTAAAACCCAAAGTGATTTCAATGCCCTGCTGACATGGAAGATACCAGACACCATGGCATGTAAGAGTTTAGAAGGAATTATCAAAACTTTGGATTGCATTCAGAAACCTATTGAAAATTAGAGCAAGTACTGCAAAAAGGGTGTAATATTGTTTCCTGTGGAGGTACTTGCTAATATATGTTGCTCCATGTAAAATGGACTGTAACAATCCAGTTTAGATGTAACTAAAGGAAATTAATTCATTTGAGATGTGGTGTTGGAGAAGAGCGCTGAGGATACTGTGGACAGCTAAAAAGACAAACAAATGGGTCCTAGAACAGATTATGCCAGAACTCTCCCTGGAAGCCATGATGACTAAATTGAAGCTGTCATATTTGGACCACATAATGAGAAGGCACAACTCATTAGAAAAGACAATGATGCTGGGGGAGATGGATGGAATTAGAGAGGAAGACCACATGCCAGATAGATAAACTCAGGGCCTAAGCAGACTGGTGGCCGTGGGCCGCCCTGGGAAGGTGCGCTGCGGGACCGAGGCATCCCCACGCCTCAATCCTGCGGCGCACCTTCGCCGCCCCTGAAAGGAGCGCTAAATTAGTGCTCCTTTCACAAGTCAGCGAAAGTGCGCCTCAAAAGCTCGCGGTGCACTTTCGCTGACTTTTCTGCTGCAGCGTGTCCGGACACTGCGGTGGGAGGTTGTCCTCGGAGCGCTGGCCATGCGGAGGGCCGGCGGCTCCAAGGACGACCTCGGGAGAGGGATGGGGTGCTGAGCGTGTGGCTGCCTCTCCCCTTCCCTGCCTCCAAGATGGCTCTATTAGCCGTCTGCTGAGGCCCTCAGTCAGGGAGACCATGGTCCTGAGCCTGCAGGACCTGAGTGGGAGGTAGACGATGGGAGGGCTTGGAGACATCTCATTTACAGGGTCGCCATGAGTCTAGATTGACTCAAACAACAACAAAGTACATTTTATCATCATTAGATAATAGTAACATCCTCAGGAACAAGTACATGAGCCTAAAGTGAGCAAAGGTTCCCTTGGCAACAGGTAACCTGGGCATCAACATACAAGGTGAGATACAGCAATGGACACAGACTGGAACTCTGATTCTCCAAGTATTAACCCCATCATAAACAGATATTATTGTTATTATATTTAGAAAAGTGTGCATGAAAATACTGGAAAAGCCAACTTTTTGATAGAAATTATCGGAACTCAGTAGATAAATCTACATTTATCCATACAATCTCACAGTGTAATACCCTCATCCTTCCACATTTGCTGAAGTTAGGGGTGCAGGACCCCCATGAATGTGGTAAAACCACAAATAACAAAAACACTATTTTTTTTTAATTGAGAGAACATCTCTCTAGGAATCTCTAGGTCCTCCAGTGCAACTCTGTGGTCAACATCTGCCAGACATTGACCATAGAATTGCACTGGAGGAGCTACAAATGCCTAATGGAAATCTCTAGTAGGTCCTTCAGTGCGACTTTTGGTAAAAGTTGACCACAGAGTTGCACTGGAGGACCTAGATATTCCTAGAGAGAATATATTAACAAAATCTGTGAATAATCAAATCCGCAAAAGTCAAATCCGCAAATATGGAGGGACGAATATAATTTGTTGTCAGATCATGTTTAAAAAGAAAAATTTAAAATGTATACAACTGGGTAGTGTTAAATGCTTTACATACAATCACACAGAGCTTGATCCTCTTGCTTTAAAGTTGGGTTGTTCCTCTGGTCTATGTGATTTCAAGCTGGCATATTAATTACAAATAGGCAAGAACTCTTACTGAAAAGGTTAACTGAATCCTTTCAGCCCTAGTGGCAATCTTTGGGATTGTTCAGTTCAGTTTAAATTTCAATTGCTTATAACTATAGGTAATCACAATATAAAACAAAGAGATTATACAAATGTCAAATAAGAAAGTTAAAATACAAAAATATAAAATATAACATAAAATTTCAAATACCATTTCTAATATGATTAAACTTACCAATAAGAATTAAATTTACAAAATATACAAAATGAAGCCTTAAGAGCAGTAAAACATTAAACTTGGGGAATGCTTCATAATAACTTTAGCTAGTGCCATTTTAAAAGTTACAGGTCTTCTAGTGATACTAGAGTCTTTATTAAAAAGCAAAAATACTAATTTTTGGCAGACAGACCAATTGCTTTCAATAGATGACAACCCCACAAGGTATTTTCTCTAATTTTTTGGGATTGTTGTTGTATGCCTTTGAGACATTTCTGACTTATGGCAACCTTAGAATGAAACTATCACAGGGTTGTCTTGGCAAGATTTGTTCAGAGGATGGTTGCTTTTGCATTCCTCTGAGACTGAGAGAGTGTGACTTGCTCAAGGTCAAGTTCACCTGGTCTTCAGAGTCGTAGTCCGCCATTTAGACCACTACACCACACTGGCTCTGTAGCAATCTTTGGAATACTATAGGGCAAAACATGATTTTAACATGGCCTCCATCTTCCTCCTAAAAAGTACAATGGTAATTGAATTCTAAGTGGATAAAATGCAATATTTATTTATGAAATTATATCCTGCCATATTCCTGAAGGCCCAGGACAGATAATATTGAAAACACAATCAAAACACTGGTTGTAAGCTGTTTTAGTAGTTGTATATTTTAAAAATGTATAGCTTGTGTTGCTCCTTAGAGACGAATGTCATATTTATAAGATAGTAAGGTTTTATATATGTCTGTTTACTTCACTGGATGCCAGAAAATTGAGTTAGAACAGCAAGCTGCTTGCAGATTCTGGATTAAGGAGGCTGTAACTTGCTTGTAGGGGGGCTGGAGATTCAGGGAACAATCCTGGACCTGTGGTCTCATCTAGCAGAGTCGTTCTTATGGTCTTAACTTCCATGAAAGCTCCATTTTATTTTCTTATAAGCAAAGATGTTAGTCTCTAAGATGTCTCATGACTCACACATTCAAAAGCTAAATCTGAAAGTACTGTTTTAAACAATCCATTACCAAAATAAGTCCCTTTTCATCTTCATCCAGAAAATTAATAAAATGATCAAATACCATTGTCAGATTCATAGTTATGATTCTGTCATGATTAGAGTTGCCATAATTCTCTTCCACAAAACCGGGACAAAATGTGTGTGTGGGGGGAATGTAGGCCAAATGTTGGACATTCGGGAAAAATGGAGAACACGACCAACTAAAGACCAAAAACATTACTAAATTTTTTTTTAAAAAGCACATATAAATTCATGCACCGGGGCTAGAGGGAAGCCTTGACAGCTGCACAGGATCTCCTCAGCGCTCATCTTGGCCATACCTCACTCAGGGAGGCCTTGCCACTCTGGATGTCCTGGGGCTTGGCTAGCTGGCCAAGGCTCCATGTGGCTGTGCCAGGGAGGCCCCACCATGGCCCGCAGCAGATCTCCTCCTCTGTGGTCGGCTGACCACACTCCCCTCCTTCCCTCCCTCCCTGAGCTTTCCCTTTTTCTCTGTACCAGGAAGCTGGCCTCCTCCTTCCGGCCTAGGTCTGGCTCTGCACAGAGTGCAGTGGAGCACTTAGGGCTGGCAGCGACCGCCATCTTGTCCCCTAGTCTGTGCACTACTTGAGGAGGAAAAGTGACTTAGGAGGGAAGGAGGCTTAGCTGAGGCCGAGCTAAGCCAACTACTCCTGCCTTGTCCCAGGGATATTTTGTCATTCTCCAGTCCGACTGGAGATTCATAAAATGTGGTCTGGAACAAGGCAGGAATCCAGGATTGGAGGGTCTAAAATGCCTAGCTGGGCTGGGACATTTTTTAGATCCTCCAATCCAAGATTGTCTCAGTTTTCCGGGACATATGGCAACCCTAGTCATGATTGTGATTATTGGCAAGAAAGTATGTATTGATTCTGCGTACTGATTGTTTGTACTAGGGCTACACAAATGGCAGGCTGGCCAAATGGTATATGGAGAGAAGGGATTTATGGCTTGATGATCCTGGAAAGGATGCTTGTTCTTTCTATGGCAACTCAGATATGTGGAGGATGTATATTTTCTTTTCCTTTATTGTAGTAGCATGGCAGAGCTAGGAATGAGAGGTAGAGAGACAAATGAATAATAACGGAACTATTAGAATTTGCTTTATTTAGGAACCAACTTTGTGTGCCAACAGCCTGGGGTTGGGGCTGGGTAGCTGGAGTTTAATATCACTGTAGGGGGAAGGAACTGGTTAGTTCTGACACAGACACTTTACTGTGTCTCTCCTGATGTCTTAAATAAAAATATTTAGATGTTTTTTCTGTCCATTGGGAACTGAGTTCAATGGTTCTGACATTTATGGATATATACTCCATGCACATTTAGCTACACCACAGAGAAAAACTGATGTGAGTCACAATTTTATTCCATGATTGCAGTGCTCATTGTGCTCAGTGAAGGATTACTCACAGAGTTCAGGATTGTAATGAGTTCAGGATTGTATCCATAATAACCATCCCATCTCCACAGGAAATTCTGGGAAACAAAGAATTTTGGCTGGCTCAATAAAGGTATCATTGTTTGGATGTTATTCGATTTGCTATATGGCCAACACAGCTGCCCCCTAGATGTTTTTTGGATTTCAAGATATCACATTTTAGCCATCATAGGGGAATCATAAAGAGAGAACCAGTGCACTGGAACCTTGCTATCAGAGACTTCTGCCTCCAACAAAGGTAAAGCCATTTTTTGAAATATTGGGATTGACTGGCATGCTTTACTCCTACATCACCTAAAGTTTTCTGGTGTAAAACATGAAGACTTCTTGAGAAATTCAGCATTCTCTTCCTGCATAGGAGACTGAGGCTTCACCAAGGAAAGAGACATGCTGGATTCCAAGGAAACTTCTTGTTTTGATTACAAATGGACATTAAATTTTCTTGGCTTGCAAAATTTTCATGGCCAAAGGGGAAGGATCCAGCCTACAGATAGCCCTCCCCTAACATCTGAACTGAGATCAGCAACAGAAAATGCAGGTCCAAGACTAACATCTTCAATTTTTTCTCCTGTTTGACTTCGAAAGCTTGCAGCATGTAATTGTGCATTTTGGTTGGCCCAATAAAGGTATCATTGTTTGGATGTTATTGGATTCGCTATATGGCCAACACGGCTACCCCTAGATGTTTTCTGGGAAACCCAATTTGAGGAACTAGAAGGCATCTCAAACAAAGGATTTCCAATAACCTACAATACCTAGAGTTCACTGGATAAAATTGTGATAGATGAACAAATACAAAACTAAAGTATATTTGTAATGGAGAACTAACTCTGTCTTTGACATTTGTTTTTATGAATGAAGAACCTGCCCCTTTGTTTTTTCTGACAGGCCTTGTTGATTTAAATAGATATTTAGCCCAGTGCTAATGGAGTAAAAGTCTTCAAGAAGAGGAACTATGCAGTCCAGACTAGAGTAATATTCTCTCCTTTGTCATGGATATGGGAGCTCAGTGTAAAAACTACTTTTCCCCTTTATGCATCCCTGCTTGCAATAAATAATCTTTATTAGATGTAAGTATTAGAATAGCTGGCTAGTCTACAGATAGTTACCCAAAGAGGGACACATGTACATGCAGTTATAAGTCACTTCCTAATTTTGATAAAATAGTAGATGGATGAACAACTGTTCATTACAACACGGGCATTGCATGTTCTTCTGGTAAAACACTTGATTCTATTATGGCTGCATTTGGAAAAGATTAAGACTATGCCAGTTTTTGACATGGGAAGGGTTTCCAGTAAAAGCTTCTGTAATACATTTATGGCATTTCTTATGCTGTCTCTAATGTGCCATCTAACTATGAGACCACATTAAATCCTAGAAAGCTTAAATGTACATGAATTTGATTAGAATGGGGGGAAGGAAATCATGGGGTTCGTACATATGCCTCTTTAATAGGATTTTCTTTGGAACTAATCAGATAGTAACTTGTTAGTAAAGCCTAAGATTATTTCTTCCAAGAAGTATGTGCAGCAACAGGACCTGCAATTTCACCATCAATTGAATCTGTCCATTCCCTGCTTAAGTTTACACATGGCTATATTAAATTTACAGATGACATAATGAAATGACACTGCAGTGGCTAGAACGCAGAAGGATGTAGCTGTTTTATTACTAAATGTCCCTGGTGCCTGAAATGGACAGATTTAGAACTAGAAACACTGAATGGAAAACTTTAAATGCCTCTCTGGGAAGACAAACCCACAGTCCCCTTTCTTTTCTTTTCTTTTCTTTTCTTTTCTGTTCTTTTATTTTATTTATTTCTATTCTATTCCAATCCTATTCCATTTCATTTCAGAGCTGTATTACCCTCTATTACATAAGGTGTGAAAGTTCTGACTACATTGCAAATCTTCATATTTGTAAGAAGCTTTATGGAACTGATTCCCCTCCTATAACCCATTTTCTCCTGAACAATCTTCTTCATCATTTAGGTCCCCCTTAGGTGGGATAACCATGTTTTCCTGGAGTTTGTTATACAGTGGAAAGGAGAAGCCACACAGGCAGACACACATTCTAGACCAGGGGCTGGCAATGTTACCTTACCTGGGGCCGGTCACTGGTCGCCAGGTCTTCTGGCAGGCTGGGGGGGGGGAATGGCAGTGCACGTGCTGCCGCCTCCACCACCTCTGCACACGTCGCGGCCACCATTTTGTTTGCCAAAATGGCGACCGCGACTCGTTTGCGCATGCACAGTACTCCTGTGGTGGCCGTGATGTGCGCGACAGCATGGTGGCGGGAATGCGTGGCAGCGGCAGCGGGGGGTGGCGGGGGGCGGTCGGCAGGCCGGGTGTGGCCCGCGGGCTGCAGGTTGCCGACCCCTGGTCTAGACTTTATGAGAGGTGGTGTCAGTAAACTTAAGGAAATATTGGTGGTGATCCTGTGGGAGTTCATGATGGATGCGAGTTTCTTAAAGAGAGATGTTGAAGGCACAGTTTCCAACAGGAAGCTTAAAGAAACCAAGATGAATGTCTAATGAACTTTCAACTGTAATAAGATTTTAAAAGGGATATGTGTAAGAAATGGGGGGGAAATGGGAAAAAAGGGAAAATCATCAAAGAAGAATTCAAAGAAATAGCCAGCACATGTAGGAAGAATGTCAGAAAAGCTAAAGAGCTGAAGCTTGCTACAGGTTGAAAACAATGTGGTGGCTGTATTTGTAGCAAACAGAAGAAGAAAGAAATGGTAAGGCCATTCTGATGTGAAGATGCCAAAAGGGTGACAGGGGACAGAGAAAAGGCAGAATTACTCAGCATCTTCTTTGCTTCGGTCTTCTCTGAAAAGGAGAGCAGTACTCAACCTGGGGGTCTCCAGGTCCAGAAGAACTAAACTAATTCAGGTCTCCAGGGCCAGAAGAACTATATCCAAGGGTATTTAAAAAAAAACACTGGCAAATTTAATATCAGAATCACTGGCAATGATCTTTAAGAACTCCTGGAGAATAGGAGAAATTTCAGAAGGGAGGAAGGAAAATGTCGTCTCCTTCTTTGAAAGTGGGGAAAAGGATGACCAAAACAATTACTGCCCAGTCAGCCTGACCTCAGTACCAGGAAAGATTCAAGAGGAGTCTTGAAACAGTCTGCAAGTACTTAGAAAGGAATGTCATGGTCACTAAATGTCATCATAGGTTTTTCAAAATTACGTCATGGCAGACTAATCTTATCTTTTTTGATAGAGTTACAAGCTGGGTAAATGAAGGCAATGCTGTGGATGTAGCGTATCTTGATTTCAATAAGGCCTTTGACAAGGTCCCCCATGATATTCTTGTAAACAAGCTAATAAAATGTGAGCTAGACAATGCAACTGTTAGGTGTATTTGTAACTGGTTGAACAGCCAAACACAAAGGGCAGCTCCATTACGCTTTACTGATGGGACAAGCATGTGGGGATGGCTCCATTACCCTTTAAACATGGGAGAAGGACAGGAGAAGCACAGGGGTGTGTGAACCCCGATTGTGTGATTAGCACAACTTAAAGCCAATTTAATGACAGGAGGAGGATGCTAAGCCTCTCATGTGATATTCTCCTTTATCAAAGACTTGGATGATGGAATAGAGGGAATGTTTGTCAAATTTTCAGATGACACCAAATTAGGAGAGGTAACTAACACCTCAGAGGACAGGATCAGAATTCAAAACAGATTAGAAGGCTTAGCCAAAATTAACAAAATAAATTTCAACAGGAAGAAATGTAAGATACTACTCTTAGGCAGAAATAATGACATGCATAGATAAAGAATGGATGATGCCTGGCTTAAGAACAGTACATGCAAAGGCAATCTACAAGTCTTAGTAGACCACAAGTTGAATATGAGTCAAAAATGTGATGCAGCAGCTAAAAAAGCCAATGGGATTCCAGACTGCATCAATAGGAGTATAATGTCTAGATCAAGGGAAGTAATAGGCCACTTTATTCTTCTTTGGTCAGATTACCTTGAATACTGTGTACAGTTTGGGGCACCATAATTTAAGAAGGATATTGACAAGCTGGAAAATATCTAGAGGAAAGCAACCAAAATGGTAAATGTCTGAAAACCATGCCCTATGAGGGGCAGCTTAGGGAGCTGGGTATGATTAGTCTGGTGAAGAGAAGGTGATGTAATAGCCATGTGTAAATATTTGAAAGGGTGACTTATTGAATATGGAGCAAGCTTGTTTTCTGCTGCTCCAGAACTAGCACATAGAACAAAGGATTCAAACTACAGAAGAAGAAATTCCACCTAAACATTAGGAAGAACTTCCTGACAATAAGAGATGTCCAACATTGGAATATGCTGCCTTGGTGTGTGGTGAACTCTCCTTCTTTAGATGTTTTTAAACAGAGGCTGGATGGCATGGCAGGGGGATGGACTTGATGGCCCTTGTAGGGACTGTATAGATGGGCAGGAAAAAGTGACATGAAGCTTCCTTTTCCCTAAGCTGCAGCAACTGCACCACCTGAGGAAGGCCTAAATTGGGATGGAGCAACCACACTGGGGGGCAGTCAATGCAGCTTTTCTGAGGCTGTATTGAAGCCCCACCAACTGCACCACTGGCCCCAAGGATGCCATGAAAGGAGACGGAGCAACCGCACGGACCGACAGTGGCTGCTTTAATTTTTTTCATTCTCTCATACACATGCACACGTGCACAGGAACACATCCCTGCACACCTACGCACCTGTGCAGAATATGTCTTAGGCTGGTATACAGTCTGTCACTCTCTGTGTACAAAGGTGATGAAGTTCAGCATTCCTGCGCACCTGTCATAGGGTGGCATACAGTCTGTCATTTTGTTTGTACAAAGGTGACTGATGTTCAGCATCCCTGCGCACCTGTGTAGAAACTGTCATACACCCACAGATTATGCAACGATTCACTGCCCTTGGTTTCCCCCAAGTAGTGGGTGCTGTAGACAAGTGTCACTGTCTGATTGTGCCACCCTTGAGGCAGAGAAATGAATTTGTCAACCAAAAAGACACCTACTCCTTCATCCTCCACAAAACATGTCCCACACAGATCATGGGGGAGGGGAGAGGTACATGCGAGGGAGGTTTGTATGAACAGACTGGATACATGCAGCTGGTGGTCATGCAAGGGATACAGTCAACAGGACACACAGACAAACATTACTCCAGGAGCCCCCCCCCCCAAGCATGCCAGGAAGTGGTGTGCAGGTCTTATGCATACCTGCACACCTGCCCAGAAGAGGTCACAAAAGCCCTTTCATGCAAAATACTGTGCATGCTGACAGCAAGCATACACACAATAGAATGCATTTATTGTCATAAAACAGAACAGTTGCTAGGGCGCATGTGTAGGGTTACAATTAGGGTTAGGGTTAGGGTTCTAATATTCACGTGCACCTGTGGTGGTGCATCCACACCTGAAAGCATAGGGCACTTTAAATTAAAGCTTGCATTGTAGGATGCCTGCTCTGGTTTGCCAACTCAATTTCCATCATATGTATGGTGGTGCATTTATACGGCCATTTTAAATCTCCGGCACCCTTTTTCTGATGCACCAGTGTCGCTGTGTACATATGCACATGCAAAGGTGCACATCTTTCCAGAAGAAGCAGAAAATAGCTGCTCCTTTTTGGAGCAGCTTTTCCTGGCATATGGCACCTAGAGGGTACTTTCCTGCCAGCTTTTAGGCGTGTGTCGTCTAAATGCCATGCCTCCAAGTCAGCCTGAAAGCAGCTCTTTTTGCCTGTCTGTACAGCCCCTAAGTAACATCTCCTGCCCTGCTCCCCCATAGCCCACCTTAACAGCTGGCAGCACATGAAAATATGTTCAGCTGCCTCTTAGGACGTAAGGAGGATGACAGTTCTGGCCCCCTTCCACCAGTGGATGAAGCTGTGAGAAAGAATTGTGACCAGATCTTCTTCTGATTGTTGCAGTATCAGGGAAGATGCAGATGAGTAGCCCTGGGCCACCCTGGGAAGCAGAGGATCAAGGCCGAGGCTGCTTGACAGCGTGGCCTCAATCCTCCCTTTTGCCAGCCCAGAAAAGAGCTGCAAAATGCCACTCCTTTCCGAGCCAGCAAAAGGCTGCTCTAAGAGCTGCCACATGGCTCTTTGGCACCCCTTCCGGTGCAGTGCATCAAAAGGCTGTGCCGGAAGAACATCCTGATGCTGCGTGCCGTGCGTAATGGTGCGCAGCATCAGGACATCTTCAGGGAGGAGTTGAGGTGGCCGGCATGTGGCTGCCCCTCCCCATCCCTGGCTCCAGGATGGCCCAAAGGGCCCATCCTGGAGTAGAGGCCCTATGTGGGAAGGGGCCAGAAACATCATCCTCTTTGCACTGAGATCAGCATCTGAACAGACCTCTTTCATCTGAAGTGGCTGCCAGCTGTTAATATGGCCTTTTATGTGAGGTATTTACAAAGTCTTCTTAGTCTTACTGAATACAGAACAGTTACAGATCTGTAACTCTAGGTTACCAATCCATAACTGCAATACAAAATGCCAGTCTGTGTTTTTAAAATAGATCCTCATCAGAGCCTCAAACAGAGCTGATGAATAGGACATTTCTGTGTGAGAGAAATAACATGGAGTAGTTCAGAATGAACAGAGGCAAGGAACAAGTAAACTCCCCAACTCTAGCCAGAATTAGCTGAAACCAGAGTATACAGCCATAAAGGATCTGACTAGGGAGAGAAAGAGATGGCCACTTTGTGGCATCTTCCCAGCAGCTTGGGGGTGTGTCATATGCATTATGCATTCCCCCAAGCCACCGGGAACACGTCATGAAGCCTCCCTACTGCCCACATGGTGGCAGTTTTCCAGCACTCTGGAGGCATGGCGTTTAGATACCACATGCCACAGGAGCACTGAAAACATGCTGCTGCCATGGCAAAAGCGCCTTTTTCCTGGCACAAAAAAGAGTGGCTTTCTGCCGCTTCTTTTTGCCCCAGAAAAATGCCTGGTCAGGGTGTGGGGTAGGGTTGCTGCAACATGCAACTCCGTGGCAGCCCCAATCCAGAGTTTTGGGCAGTCTGCTTCAGCCCTAAGTTGCCTTGCACTAGTGTCCATAGGCCTTCATATATGTTCTGCTGGAATATTTGTATATATGAATGACACCACAAATGTTCATTACAGTATAAAAACACATAGGTTTCACTGATTTAAAAGAGCAAGAAACTCAAAATGCAGTACGTCTGTAGGCTTCCCCTCACTATTAGAAACATATGAAACAGAATATTTATTACTGTCATCTTCTCATATGGAGGACAAAGTGTAGCTCCCACCCAGATTTTTTTTTTAAAAAAATGAGGCATTCTGAGCTAAAAAAGATCATGATTAGTAAAAGATAAACCAGTAGAACACATTCATAGCATTTAGTTAACTACCTAAAATGCATAAGGCTTGGTTTAAGTTGTATAATTGGCATACAACTAATCATATTATTAGGCTTGAAATATCACTGTAGCAATGCCACTGTTACTTATTACACGACTAGAATACATTATTGTTATGAAAAATGCAGTAAAAAGATGGAAAAGACACAGAGGACTTAATTAAAATTAATTCCACTCCAACCTTCCCCCCCCCCACTCTAACCATAATAAAATCCTGCTAGCTATGAGATGAATCCCACATGAAAGATGCACCTTTGCCAAGATATAGAAATTTTGATAAGAATTACAGCTCCCAAATACTCATGTTAATAATGTTACTCATACATTATATGGTAAATCATCCACACAACACACCAGTGGAGTAAGTGATGTATGTTAGTGCAAACTAACTTTGAACACATGCTGAATGAATCTGAGTGCAAGGGCCTTTACAGACTGCCAGAAATAATGCAGCTTGAGTCCACTTTAACTGCCCTGGCTCAGTGCTAAGGAATCATGGGGACTGTAGTTTATTGTGGCATCAAAGCTCTCTGACAGAGAAGGCTCAGTGTCTCAGAAAAAAACTACAGTTCCCATGATTCCCTAGCACTGAGCCAGGGCAGTTAAAGTGGACTCAAGCTGCATTATTTCTGGCAGTCTGTAAAGGCCCCAACTCTCAAGGAAAGATAATTTGAGGATGTGTTGGATAGCTCAAATCATCCACTTCCACCTCAGTAGGAGTAATAAATGGAAAATTCCATGTTCCATATTCGTCTATTTTATTAGAATTGCTAGAGAAGGCCTTCTCCATAGTTGCTTCCAGACTTTAGAGCAGGCTTGCACAACTTGGCCATAGATAGGAATCAAAATTAAAATAGGCTAAACTTCTTAGGGCTGCAGATAGGTTTTAATTAAATATTAATTACTTATTGCATGATGTCATCTCTATCTCATTACTGTTTTGCTTTCAAACAACTAATACAGCATCCCTTTTCATTTACAGGAAAAACCATCAATAAGCTCCCAATTGCTCTGCTTTTCCATTCCAGGTGCAATAAGTTCCTCCCGCTGTAGCTCCAATATTGGGCAGTCATGTGGCATCAGTGGGTGTGATTGTCCTCTTCTCCCCCCCCCTCCATTCCCAAGCAGGCTGTTTTTCTTTTTCTTTTTAAAAACAACCTTTCTTTCTTTCTTTCTTTCTTTCTTTCTTTCTTTCTTTCTTTCTTTCTTTCTTTTTCATATTAACATAACTCCTCAATAGCATTACAAGTCAAAGACATGATGGGTGCGGCATATGGCAAGAAGTCCAAGTAGAAGTGTGGAAGAGAGTATGAAGGACATTGATTGCACAAACAGCCCAGTTATGCTATTGCAAAGTCATGCAATAATGAATGCTTTTAAATCGTTCCGTTTCCTTTTATTAATTCAATTTTGTGGTGAAACCGAAGCTTGTGTGATAATGTCCTATGACTCTGTAGTGTAGACCAAGGTTCAAATCCCTATTCAGACTTGGAAACCTTGGGCAAGTCATACTCTATCAGCTTCAGAGGAAGGCAAAGGCAAATCTTGAACAAATCTTATCAAGAAAATTCCCTTAGGATCACCATAAATTGGACATACCTTGAAGACACCCAAGAACAGCTGAAAGGGAAAGCTTTAATGTTCTCATTCAAGTCTATAGGCATCATCTGGGAGAATATATACAGTTCTAATCACCCCACTTTGAAACAGATATCATCGGTTTTGAAAATGTACAGAAAATGGAAACAAAATCAGTACAGTGCTTAAGTTTCTTTCCTAGGAGAAAATGCTAAAGTACACTTCTGATTGAGAAATATTTTACTGTTCTTTGCAGATTTGCATTAGTCAGATATGATTAGTATGTTTAGTACACAAAATGAGAGGCTGAAAGAAGTTAGACCTTGACCTTTGGACGATAAAAAGGGGAGAGTGTAACTAGTGAATGGTAGGAGAGAAAATAGATCAGGGGCATCTATTCATTTCCTCTCAGAGAAGAAAAAAGAACACATTCAAAGAATATGTCAAAGGTGACAAATCCAAAATGGATCAAGGAAAACCATTTTCAGATAACACTAAAGCTGAAAGACCTGTTGTTGTGGGATACCAAGGAGGGCAAGACCTTGGCAATCTTTTCTTTGCTAGAATTAAACTTTATTTGTGAGGCAAGATTCAGCAGGAAGTGACATTCAAATCAGTGAGACTAACTGCTATGCAATGCTGGTTAGAATTCACTGTTAATTTTATTGATGATTCCACCTTTTCTTCAGAATAAAGGTATGGAGTTAAAAAAGTTAGTTTTGGGGCTACAGTTCCTAGAATCCTTTTACCACCTTGGCCAGCACTCATGAAACTTTCCCAGGCTCTACAAACTGTTCAGTTGAGAACAGGGAGCAGGTTCTTAATAGTCCCACAGCTTTCTAGAAAGATATACACAGAGATATATGTCAGTTGCTAGCTGCTGGGTGTCAGGGAAAGATCTCCAATACAAATAGGTTGGCTTACATCTTTCTACTATCATCTGTTGGTGCTAAAGGATTCACAAATGAGATTTTCAATTACACCAACAGGAAGGTTGATTAATTAATTATTTTCAACAATTGTTTATATATTTTTTGTGGGTTTTTGCATGGTGTGGTCATGTTCTAATCTAGAAGAGTTTCTTTCTGACATTTCGCCAGCATCTGTGGCTGGCATCTTCAGAGAATACTGGAATGGAAGAGAGTGGGTACATATATACTGTGAGACCCTGGGTAAGGAGGACTGATTCCCATGTAAACTGTGTGTTGTTCTGTTGTTGATGACAGGGCCTCAGGGTGGGAGAATATGCAAAAGAGAATTAGTGTCTGCTAATTGGTGACCATTGTCTGCTGGGAAAGCCCCTGACCATGGGTGGTGTGTGTGTGTGTGTGTGTGTGTGTATAAACATGCACAATAAAGGTAAGGTAAGAATTTATTATAAGATATTATTTTAAAAATCAACAAAATAACACAGCAGACAATTAAAAGCCCATCATAGTCAAGTCCTAGAAACCTAAAGAACCAGGGAAGTTTTTACTTAATCATAGAAGGAGACTTTGGGCAAGTGACATGCTCTCAGCCTCAGGGGAAGGAATGACAAACCTCTTCTGAACAAATCTTGCCAAGAAAAGCCCATGACAGGTTTGCCTTAGGGTTGCCATAAGTCTGAAACAGCCAGAAGGCGCACAACACATACAGAAGGAGAACAGGGGGGAACCTTGTCTGTGATTTATATATATATATATATATATATATATTAAGGGAAATAAAAAAATATACTTTAAGCAAGTATCATACTTAGAAGGGAAGGTCCAGATAGGGATAAGGCATGGACAACAATGTGGCATAAACAGGTTTTGCCTCCTATAGTAGATACAAACTAGGATGAGGACAAGTTAAAAGCCTAAAATACTCAGACTGCTTCCCACCAATACAAACTGGGGCTTTAATAACAATTTGTTCCTTCTGTTTTAGAACTTCTTTCTCAATGGCAGTAACTGGAACCTAATTTCTCTTCATAGGAGCTTGCTTCAAATGTAATTATAATTCACATATTCTTGGCTGCATTATTGGGCCAGTTTAATACATACCACTTGCCATGTCTCATCCTATGGAATCCTGGAATTCGTGATTTGGTGTGGTTTCTAGAATTCTTTAGTGCTGTTTCCTGAAATATGGTGTTAGAAGTTTTTGGCAGAGACTTTAAACCCAGGATTTCATAGGATGGAACCATGGCAGTTAAAGTGCTATCAAAATGCAGTGATGGCATGGTGTGGATGCATTCCTTTTCTTTCTCAGATACAATATCCAATTCAATCAAGTCTTTCATTGATAGCTCATAAAGCTACTTACTACAATAAGGCAAGAGTACAAGAGAAAGGGCCAGTGTTTGGGGATTTTTTTTTCATGGGATGGAACAAAGGAGACAACAGAAAGAGTGAAGTCATAACTCTGTGAAACAAAATTTGAGTGATTAGTTTGGATCTCAGAATCAAGGTGGGGACATTTTGACAGTGAACATAAAATCCCAAGAAACATGAATCCTAAGCAACATCACAAGGGTACAATATTATTTACAGCATTTATTTTTGTGTTTTATAGTGTTGCCCATAGAGCTTTCCTTCACATTTGCCCAAATATACATCAAAAAGTTTCCTTTTTGTTATTGGAATTCTGACTCCCCCTCTCTCCCCCATTCAAATCAGTTCAAACTATTTGTGTTTGTTGGCAAAATATAGGGCTTTTAAGTCCCTTGACTTCTACCCCCTCTGCCCTAAATCCTAGATGCTCAAACCCAGAGGGAAAAATTATGATTTTGTTGGTTGTTCTGGGAAAGAATTGAGCTGCCCCACACTAAAGTATAACTTTGTCACTTTAATAAACCACTTCTGTAAGAAAAATGTCTCCAGTACTCAAATGTAACCCCTGAGAAATTCAATTATTTTATCTAGCAATCATGAGGATTAGTGACACCCTCCAAGGGGGAAGCTGTTGTTTTAGATTAGTCAGATCAGCTCCTCTTTTGCCCTCCTTTGAGATAGCGAATGATTTAGCTGCTTATCCTTGGGAAATCTGCGTAATCCAAAGATTAATCTAGAAGGCCATGTTCTCTTTTGCAGCAAAAGGCCATTTTAAACAAACTGCTTTCTTCACAAATGCATCATTGCCTCAGTGTCTCCCCTGCCCTAGAGTAAAAGGAGCTCTAATTGTCCTAATAAAAGCACTTTTTTAACATCAAAAGACAGCAACTGTCACAATATAATTTCTTGCCCAGATACACATTTGTCCAGGGACAGGAATGGCTGGTACCTTCCTAACTCAAGAGAGAGGGAGTTAATTACTGCTAGTTAAACAAAAGCTCAAAGGACTTGATGGAACAGCTTTCTCTTAGACTTCCCACAACATAGTCTAGCTGTCCATATTCTCTGTGCCATATGTGACTTGGCTTTCAAGTCATTGTGGCAATGAAGTAATGCAAGATGCACCACCTGAGCTGCTTCATTAGTCTGATTTACCTCCCAGGTTCCTCTTTTCAGCAGTCTACTGCTTTTGCATGTGTGAGAAGCAGTCCCAAACTCCCGGCAGAGCCATCGGAGTATTTTGTCCTTCCAGTCAAAGCAGAAGGTGGAATTCTTTGTTGTGCAGTCTTCAAGAACTAAAAAACACAAAAATAAAAATAAGATTGTTAAAGGACACATTTGAGAGATGGGGTGGGGTGGGGAGTCCAATACATTTAAAAAACAAAAACAAAATCTGATTCAGTTTGTTCATTTAAGAACTCAGTTCCCTTGGGAAAAAAACAATCAATACTCTGAAGTTTAATGTCTCATGGTTCACCAGATCCCTATACTCCCCTGTATTCTTTAAAATGGGGCTTGTATAACTACAACAGAAGAAGGCTGTTGTTAAGAAAGTAAGGGTTTTATTACATACGTTACATAAAATATTGAGAAAATAACATGTAACATTTATATTCTTATGAAAACCCAAACATAGGATGTATATAATTCAGCATCCCTATTTAGTCCAAAATTATTATTTAGATGTTTAAAAGCATGAAAAGAAGCCCTGTGCTTCTATTACCCTGCTGTTAGTATTCTGACTCTTGTTTCTGGGGCTTGGAATAGATGCCATGGTATGCCCAATGTGCCAGGGTAGTCTTGATTTTGAAAAGCCCATGGAGTACTTTGGTATGTGTATTCCATTGATACGTATGTGGTGTGGATGTTGCCTTCATCTCTGTGGTTGTTTCTATATTGCTCCCAGGAACATATGAAAAGTTTCTTGTGTGGGACCATGGCTGTAGTTCTCTGTGGTTCATTGGGCCCTCCAGAAAATTAGAAGAAGCAGAACAAATGATATTAACTAGAGACATGTATGCAACTTTAATTATAAGGCAGTTATAATCTTGTTATGGAAACACAACTAGAGATATGCTGGTTCATATCAAAGATCCACTAAGGCTGCCATTCTCTTTTCTACTGCAGACAATGAAATTACAGTGAAATTACAGAAATGCTTCTGGACAGCACACAAACAAGAGCTTGAAAAAAACAACCCTTTCCTTGTTAGTCACCAACCTCTGGTGTTCAGAGGGATTTTGCTTCTAAAAACTGAAATTCCATTTAACAATCAAGAGGTAATATACACTCATATATTTCTTTTTTTTCCATGAATTTGTCAGATCCCTATTACTTTTTTTTAAACAACTTCCAGAATGCAGCATCATCCTCTCCCCAGCCAGCATGGCTCAGAGGAGTTGATTTTTTGGATTGTTATTTTTTGTAATCCAAAAAGTAACTTCTCTAAACTCTGGCTATCTTGTGGCAATACATTTCATAACTCACAAAACAAACATATCATTTATTTCTCATCTTAAACTCCAACCAATCAGTGTCATGGGATGATTCCATACTTTAACATGAGCTTCTACATGAGCCTTTTATCATCCAGTGATTGGAGATGTCTCATCCACAGGGTCGCCATGAGTTGGAGATGACTTGAGGGAAGTTAACAACAACAAGCCCTTCCTTTATCTGTGCAATTTTATTGGAGCCCTAGATGTTGCCCTGAATCCTATTGTGAGTCCCAATTGGAGTAGAGTCATTGAATCAATGGGAACTTGGTAAGTCAGTACTTAGGAAAATTCTATGGATTCCAGGGGTTTCCACTAGTTGGGGGTGACAGTTGGATTTAAACCTTTCTCTTCAGCTTAGAATCTTTCCATGATTTCCCACTACTGTTCCATCTTTTTTATTTCACAGAAATCAGTTAAGGTACTTCTCTGGTTTCTTTAAAGTAGGCTGTTCCCTCATGTGCAGTGCAGGTTGCTATCCCATTACTACCTGCTCTCCTGCCATCCCAATTTGTCAGGGACAGTCATTATTACGCTTCTGTAATTCTATTTTTTCAGCTGCTTTTAAAATGTCCCAATTTCTCTGTCTTCCAACTTTCCTCTTTGGCCTTGCCTTACTTCAGTTGTTGCAAACTGAATTCAAATTGCAATAGTACAGTGGGCCCTTGTTATCCACTGGGGTTTGGTCCCAGCACCCCCCGTGAATATCAAAATCCGTGGATGCTCAAGTCCCATAAAATACAATGGCATAGTAAAATGGTGTCCCTTACATAAATTGGCAAAATAAGGGCTTGGTTTTGTGAATTTATATTTTTTGCAATATTTTCAATCTGTGGATGCTTGAATCCATGGATAATAAATCCGTGGATACGGAGAGCCAACTGTAGTTTGTATTCCATTAACTCAGTAGGTACGAGACAAGTAGGGCAGCTTGAACCTTGCCCATCCCTCCAGACTCAAGCAAAAGCAAAGTGCTGCAGCTAGTCCTAGCTTGTGTGTTCTCCCTCATTAATACCTTTTGCCATCTCAGCCAAACTCTGATGTTGCTTGCCCCAATGTGTTCTGGTTTTCACTGTGAAGCATTACTACCATTAAAATAAGATTCTATTACACTATCGTTTCTGTATATGAGTCACAGAGAAGGAAACATCTTGTTTTCTGCCTCAGACAGTAAAATGTCTTTCATTACAAGCCTCCTCCCCAGTTCTATCACATTATCATTTTAGTGTACGGTTGAAGAAATGTTCGGGCTAAGCTAGTGTTACTTGTGACTGAAGTCATTTGCACTGCCCCTCTGCTGGTCAATGGGAAAACCTGGAAATATCAGTCTTCATAGACCAGAAAGTGATGGGAAAATATTTTCAAATATTTATTCCACCAAGGCATCTGAAAGGCAATATACCATAACTAGGCCTTACTGTCAAAAACTTGCTGCAGAGAGGAATAGGGCCTTTCTGTTTACATTTATTTGTGTTCTGTTATTGGTTTTTCCTCCACCTAAATGGCTGCCCTTTGAATTTTCTCAGTTTTACGTGCACTGCAGTTAAATGACTTTTACCTGATAAATATGGAAAACCTGATGACATGAAAAAAAAATCCTTCCATGTCAATTCTGCAGTTCATATTCATGCTGAGATTGTATCTAATTTTGAAAATCTTCACACTTGTGCCCTGCCATCATGTGTAATCTTTTATGCATGGCTACCTCCACTGCTGCTGAGGCAGTTGCTATGCGACAGATGAACCTGCACTGTAGGGCCCTGACATTAGTAAAAGCAAATTGACCACAGGAGCACTAATCTAGCATGAAAAGCAGTTGGTGCCGCACATTTCCTCGAGAAGGATTACCTAATCAACAAGCAAAACCTCCTTTCAAACGTGAGCTGAATTACCTGGGCTTGGAGTTCCCTCATTCACACCTTCTTTGCTACATCATATTATCCTAAAGGGGCAAAGTCTATAAAGCAACAGTCACAAGCTTGCCCTTCGTAGAGCCTGTGGTGCTTGCTGTGCATATTTGTAGATTTCCTGTCTTCCTCTTGTGTGACTTACTGAAAACAGCTTCTTTTCTGAGGTCATGGAAGGGGTATTCACAAATCATCATGGTTAAGGTGCTCCTGGGTATTTGAAATGAATATTGTTTTTAACTCTCAGAGATCTCTTTCTGAATTGGCTCATCTCTTGCCCATGGCTTAGGATAACACTTGATATACATGGGGCACATGTCTTCTTTTTTCACCCTCAGCATCATCATATGCAATTGGGTCCTGACTTTGATCAGAATTTGACAAGGCATACTGAATCCCCTTCTGTAAAGCTCAAGCAGATAAAAGGTGTTTGCTAGATATGTGGCAGCCTTTTGGAGGTTGGGGTGTGTTAAACCCTGCTGAAGCTGACTGGTAATCCTGTTGGCTTGTTGTACATCAGAATCACTTGGTTTATATTCCATGAGCAAAACCTTGAACATTACCACAGTTCCTTCAACAGAAGGTCCATTTTGCTTCCTGAGGCTCCATGTAGAAAAGCTTATTGGACTGGCAGTTGAATTCACCACATTAATGCAGAAGACCAGTTTAGGGGAGTTAAAGCACACCTCCAATAGAGCAGAGAGGAACATCTGCAGATTAAATGAGGACCATCATGGAGTTGGCCATCGCTGTCCCCTACCATCTGCCGCCTGGGTTGATTAGCTTGCCATGCATAATGGTAGGGCTGGCCCTGCCATCCCCTGCAATGTGTTTGGAGCAACGACTTGAAAAATCCCAGGCTCAGCTTTTGAGAAACAATCACTAAACATAAGCAAATGTCTGCAGGGAAACACAAGGCACTTATGCAGACATTTGAAAAGCAGTTCCAGTGTATGCATATGTATTCTCCTAATTTGTTATACATGGTTCTTTTTTTAAAAAATTGTATACTCTAGGCTACTGTAATTGATGTTTGATGTGACCCAATTAATGACATCACTAGGGCTGCTACTTGCAACATTAACCTTGTAACATCACCAAGGACCAATTCCTATGACATCCAAAAATCGCAAGTCTCAAGTTTTGGTTCTGAAAATCTCAGGGTGTGGGACAGTCCTGATCTAGCAACCCTACCGTTGGCATAAAGATCTTTAAGAAGCCTGATCTTCTAAAATACAGTCTCACTCTTCATGTTAAGAAGCTGTACAACAGGTCAGTTCCTGGCTCATCAAGCACAGTACCCATTTCTCCCCCTTCAGGCAAAGGCTCTCTCCCTCAGGCTCTTGGAAATTTAGGAGATTATCGCACATCGTTCTGACTTTTGAAAAATGGCCATTGAAGCAATTTAACGGAACACATTGGAGCAGGGATGTACTCAGATGGCGTTTTTTTGGGCCAAAAGCTGTGCAATAAAACAAGGATGCAGCCCAAATTAAGCTTCAACTAGACTTCAGTTCGGGAGGGGTAAGATCCTTTTTAAAGATGTGCAATAATCTCCTTACTTTCCTCCAGAAGAAATGATGAAAGGAAGATCAGTGTCATAGTCTGTCAGTTACCCCATTTTAATTCCACTATAACAGCCCAGCAGAGATTACCACTGTCAGCCATCATCCCAAAATACTGAGGAGAGAGGTCATCATCATGGTCAGTTATAATGGATGAAGTGTGTAGAAGCGTATATCTACATTTGTATCAGCCTCAGAGAAAGGCAAAGGCAAGCCCCCTCTAAACAAATTTTGCCAAGAAAACTCTGTGATAGGTATGCCTTGGTGTCACCATAAGTTAGAAATGACTTGAAGGCACACAACAACAACAGTGGGGATGGAGTATGTTGCAACTATGTGATATGAATTTTTGCCACAGCATTATTCCTTATTCACAGTACCACCTCAACTTTGGTCAGGCCTCACCTATAATATTGTATCAAGTTCTGGGTACCTGAACTACAATTCGAGAAGGATATTGACAAGTTGGAATGTCTTCAGAGACAGCTGACGAAGACGGCAAAATGTCTGGAAACCAAGCCCAGAAGGAATGGCTCTGAGAGGTAGTATGAAAGCCATATTTAAATACACAAAGTGCTGTTATGTAGAAGCTGAAGTAAGCTTGCTTTCTGCTGCTCTAGAGAGCAGAGCATGAATCTATAGATTGACCTAACAAGAAAAGAGATTTTTTCAAAACATTAGGAAGAACAACTTTACTGTAAAAGCTGTTCACAGTGGAACATATTGCCTCAAAGGATGCCTTCTTTTGAGCAGACACTGAATAGCTATCTTCTAGGAGTGCTTTAGTTGTGTGTTCCTGCAATTCAAGGGATTGGAATAGATGGTTCTTGAGGTCCCTTCCAACAATGTGATTTGTAGGCTCATCTTTTTTTTTACTCTGGAATGGCAACCTAACTAGAAAGTAAGTAAGGCTGGATAGGGTGGTCACAAGAAAGGGAAGACCACTGATTCAAAATTAGTCTTCAGTCCAGTTATATAATGTGTCAATGAATTATCTGAAGTGCTGAAGTGTTCTCTGCAAGGGAGCTCTCTCTGCCTACCATTGGCTTAGGCCCCACATACCACTGAACAACCTGCTGTCCATCCTAGTAGTCCTTGTGAGCACCAGCTGTGATTGCTCACTTTTCTGTGTCAATCCTATTGTGGAGTCACCAATCAACTAGGCTATTAATTAAAATTCATGCAGAGTAAGCAATTCTACTGCCTTTCTTTCTACTTGCTATTTGGGACTAGCTCTTACTTCTCAGTTACCAACTTTTATCAGTATTAAGCAATTCCTGAGTATTCCTTAGCAGTACACAAACCCAAAAAGGCGGGGAGCAACACAAGAAGGATAATTTATCATGAATTAGGGATTTGAAGGTTTGCCAAGGAAACTGATAAAATAGATAAAAATGGAAAATATCACTGATGTCCTCTGTAGAGGTGCAAATCAGTCACAGAGATTGTTTCTCTTGTGGAACTATTTTAATACCAGAGGCAGTTCTATTTAATTATTAACTGGATTTTGACATGATGACTTTCTAAGATTAAACATTGTGAGGCTATTTTCACAAGTGAAGCTAAAACCACACTCCTATCCCTGACACGTTTGCCTAAATTGATTGAAAAAGCCACAATGAATAAAACGTATATTCATTTTAAAAATAGCTCACTTTCCCACTTTCTGCCTCATTGGAAAAGCATTCACAACTGACACATTCCAGATGAAACAGCTTGCTAAGCATCACTTGTGAAAACTGCAAAGAAAAAATCCAGTAGAACCTCTTCATTGGCTCAGCTCTTTAATTCTAATGATACAGCCTTATGAAACTTATCAAGGCCTGCAACACAGTACATTAAATATGTGGAGGATACTCTTAACCTAGATTAGGACTGTGGCAGGGATTGGAGAAATAATCCCTCTCCATTATGCAGTGTTGTGATGTAAATAATCTCCTCCAGATAGGGATGTTGTTAGTACCAGTAGCAGCTTACAGTGTGGGAAAAATAGCATCTTTAGGAAGAGGGATTTTCACTAGGATTAGACGGGTGGGATTAGACATGTTATAAAACCCTTCCAGCCTTGTCCTAATCAGGATCATTCCCTGTGGCTCCTTTAAAAGAGAACACACAAATACAATTTGCACAGTGAATATAATGTGTAAGCTTTCCCTAATGCCACCTAAATTCCATGGGACATATTTTGAAGTACAGTTGGCCCTTCGTATCCATGGAGGTTCCATTCTGGTCCCATTGTTTTTAATGGCAGCATGCCATGCATGTGGCTGCGTTAACGTGGCCATGCACACATATTTCCATTGGGGAGAATGGAGTGAGGCCAAGCCTGTGGATACAAAGAGCCAATCATATCATAGAATCATAGATTTGGAATAGACCACAAAGACCATCTAGTCCAATACTGTACCATGCAGGAATACACAATCAAAGTTCTCCCAACAAATGGCTAAATAGTCTCTGTTTAAAAAACATACCCAGATCCTTAAGCTGCTCTTCATAGGACATGGCTTTCAGACTTTTCACCATTTTGGTTTCCTTTCTCTGGAAAAGCTGGGTATGATTAGCCTAGGAAAGAGCAGATTAAAACATGATAACCATCTTTAAATATTTGAGTGATACCGTATTGAGGATGGAATAAGCTTGTTTTCTGCTGCTCTAGAGACTAGGACATGCAGCAAGGTGTTTGAACTACAGGAAAAGAGATTGTACCTGAACATTAGGAAGAACTTCTTGATGGTAAATGCTGTTTGACAGCGGAACATGCTTTCACCATAGTTTCCTTTCTCTGGACAAAGAGGGAAGTCTTTCAGTGTTTTTGTTCATATGCTATAAGAGTAGTCAGCCTTTTCAAAATCTATGAGATTTTTTTCAAACTATAAGATGTTGTTGTTAATAGCTTCAAACAGAATGTTGATGCACTCTTGACCCCAAAGAATGAAAATAGTTTTTATAGGGCTGACATCTGTTAGAGTATTCAAGTTTTTCACCTTGGTGAACCTTCCACGAAGGGTAGCGCTTAAATGCTTGCATAATCTCTCACCAACAGATGCCAGCCCAATAAAAGGTATCATTTTACCCCCTTGTGTCTTTGTATTCCTTTAATTATTTCATAATGAGATCTCATTTGAGTTCTAAAACAGAAGGCTCAAATTTTTGATCTTAAGAACCATTCCTTGTGGGTTCTAAAAAAAGAGAGAAACAACCCTGCACAAGCTTTGAAATCCACAATTCTACTCATGCAGATGATTTGTAACCATTTATATTATCCTAACTTCATTCATTCGTTGTGGAATTGGGGGGGGGGGAGAGAGAGAGAGAACTGTGGCCTTTGCTTTATTTTCATTTTTACAGTATTTGTTCTTGCCCAAATAGACTGCTTTTTATATGTGATATATGGTGTCATTGCTTCAAAAGGGAATGTATCAACAAAATCTTCTTCATGAAACAAGACCATAATGTCGCTACCACTTTCCTTGGGTTCTTAGGAATTTTTGGAAGTTTCATTTAGTTCTCTCTTTTCACCTCTGCCCAAACAAACCCTAAGTGCCTCTCACAAGGTGTGCTTGAAGGTGGAGTTACTTGGCATAAGGTTGTCCTGGCTGGACAGATTAGGATGTATCAGGAGATTCTGGACAGGATGAAGGTGGAATTCTCACATTTTAATGGCCTTTTGGACACTGATGGAACATAAGTCTCCACAAAGTACTTACACTAGATATCTAGGAATGCTAAGTCTATTCCTTTTTCCCCTGGCTGAGCAGCTGGACAGTGCCCACATGCACCCTGATAACCAATGACTGTTTGGCTCAGGGATGGAAACGCACCCAGGTGCCATCTGGCTGCTGCTATGCAGCTGGGCAAAAGAACTGCACAAGAAAATCCATTCATAATGTCATAATAAGTACTTATGTTGGCATAACCAGGAATTAGGTAAAGGTAGGTAAAAGTATTCCTCATTGACAAGGTTGTCAAGTCATTTCTGACCATAAGGGGCAGTGCTCATCTCCATTACTAAGCCAAAGAGCCAGCATTGTCAGAGACTATTCTATGATCATGTGGCCAGCATGATTGCACAGAATGCTGTTTACCTTCTCACCGAAGTGGTACCTATTTATCTACTTGCATTTGAATGCTTTTGAACTTCTAGGTTGGCAGAAGCTAGGACTAGTGACAGGAGCTGACCCCATCATGCAGCACCCGGGCCTTACCCAGGAATTACACCAGCATAAAGCACCTAGACAAGTCTGGTCTCAAATTTAGTGGTGTCAGCTTATTGTAAATCTTCTTTAAGGAGAACACTTGGAAGAAAAAGCTCTACCAGTAAGGTAAGTCATCTTCCCTGAGATGTATAACAAAAGATATCTCCCTCCCCCAAAACACACACAACTGTAATATATATTTTGTTGGTGTTTGTAAGGTGCTCTTATTAAATAGATTTACGAAGGGGCGTTGCAGACCGGCCTAAAGGGCTGGCCTGGGGGTGGAGTTGTAGCGGGGCAGCTGCACTCCGACCACCCCAATCCCACCCTGAAGCCGTCATGATGCCATGTGCCTGTTTGCACAGCGCACAGTGTCAGGATGTGCTCCTGGCACAGCGTGCAGACATGATGCACTGAAAGGGCGTGGAAGAGCCATGGCGCCAGATCTTAGGGTGGCCTTTTGCCACCCCTAAAAGGACTGGCAAAAGGAAAGATCAGGGCTGTGGCATGGGGTTGTCACAGCCCCAATCTGCCGCTAGCAGGAGTGGCTCAGAGCCACCCGTCTGCACAGCCCCATAGTCTTCTATTCAGGCAGAACATTTTACATCTATGCAGGCTGCATCTACACTGTAGAAACAATGCAGTTTGACACCATTGAACTGCCATGGTTCAATGCTATGGAACTTTGGGATTTGTAGTTTGTTGTAGCACCAGAGCTCTCTGACAGAAAAGGCTAAATATCTCACAAAATTAGAAATCCTAGAATGCCACAGCATTAAGCCATGACAGTTAAAGTGGTGTCAAACTGCATTATTTCTAAGTGCAGATGGAGCTTTTGCCACTATTTTTCAGAAAGGAAGGAAGATTTTTGGCTGAATAGAAGGTCATAGTTTTAAACATGGCTTTGTGTCCATATATTGAAGTTTTGCATTCTCAGATCCACCCCTTTGAGCAGATGTGAAAAATGTTAGTGATACAGACACACCCAGAAAGCAAGGATCCAAACTATTTGAGGAGATATGTAGCCATGTTGTACTTTAATCTCCTCTTTCTATACTTCTGTACGCAATCACTGTTAAAACAGTTTGCTCACTGTCTTGCTGAATTGTTTCATTTAACTCATCCAATGAGCTGTCTATCCAAAGCTGCTGCTGTTTACTTCTTCGCTCCTGCCAAAGCCTGCTATACAGGGGTGACTGACTATTCAGCATGCTATGTTTAGAGATTTAGCAGCGCGACTCCCATTAACCTTAATGGGGATTCATGCCGCTTAATCCCCACCCTGAATATTTAACCTCCACGTCTCTGTCTTTTCCAGTCGGTATAAATTGCCTTGATGAGTGAAATAAATAACAACAAACACTCTCTGACTTTTAATATATTTGCATTTGTATGTTTCAGATTGGCTTTATGAATGCTGCAGTTATATCCACCTGCTGCAGTCTCTTATACTGTACTATCCCTGAGCTGTGAAACTATTCAACAAACAGAACATGCATCCACATCAAAGCTGAGAAAGACAACTAAAGTCAAGAGACATGCAAAAGTCTAACATAAGTGACAGAGACAAGAGAGATGTGAGAGCAGCTGCTGAGGCACCAGATTGCAAGGGTGGGATGAGTGGGTCTGGCTAGTGGGCAGCAGAGGATGCAAGAGAAGCTAAGCCACAGCCACAGCTGCTGCTGCTGTGTGTGTATGTGTATGTGTGCAATACTCAGCCAGTTCTCTCCCCCACCACCCCCTGTTCTTTCCAGTTTAGTAAAACAGAATAATTTAGCTATTTTGGATGAAGAGGAGAGGAACAAAACCAAATGGAAGAAGTATTTGTTTTTGTTGTTTTGTGTCTTCAAGCAGTGGCATCACTAGAGGGGTGCTGGGGATGCAGACCACGTCAGATGACACCCGGGCAGAAAAGGGCTGTGGCATTCACCTGCTTCCCTTTAAAATTATTTAAGAGATGGTGGGAGTGGGGGGAAGCTCAGTGGGAGGAGAAAGGAGAGGCCCCAGAATTTTTAAAAATTAAAATTAAGATTTCAAAAATTTAATTTAAAAAGTTAAATGTTTGTTGAAATATAAAAAATTCTATTCTTTTAAAACTTTCTTTAAAAACACCACATTTTAACCAAATCTTCACTATGTGTGTGTATGATATTGTAATTTCTGTGTATAAATTTAATTTTGCTAGTTGTTTATGGGCCTCTGCAGACCGGCCCAAAGGGCCGGCCTGGAGGCAGAAACACGCTGATGCTGCACATTGTTACACACACTGTGTGGCATCAGGATGCCCTTCCGATGCAGCGTTCAAACATGCTGCACCAAAAGGGATGCTGAAGAGCCACGTGCCAGCTCTTGGGGCAGTCTTTTGCTGCCCCTTAAAGGAGCGACATTTTGCTGCCCCTAAAAGGAATGGCATTTTGTCGCTCTTTTCGGGGCAGAAAAAGGGAGAATCGGGGACACAGTGTGGGGTTGCCACGGCCCCAATCTGCCGCTTCCTGGGACAGCCCATCTGCAGTCCCCCTATGTTACGACTATTAGCATTACATTCAGTTGTACATGAGAGTTATAATTTACAAGTAACATTAACATTAGTGCAAAAAAAATTACTAAGGATTCTGCAGAAGTTAATTGGGGGGGTGACATCACACTGGGCACTGGGTGACTCCAACCCTAATGACACCACTGCCTTCAAGTCATTGCCAACTTACAGTGACCTCAAGACTACCCTATCATAAGGTTTTCTTGGTATGATTTGTTCGAAGGGGGATTGCCATTGCTTTGTGCTGAAGCTGAGAGAATGTGACTTTCAGCCCAGGGTTACCCAGTGGGTATGCATGACTGAGTGGGGATTTGAGTCCAACACTCAATACCAAGTCCAATACTCAAACTTGATTCTTACTGGAGGCAAATGTTGACTAAACAAGAGGCAATACTCCCCTCCTCCTTCTTTTTTCTTCATTTATTTCATTTCTATACTGCCTTTCTCCCAGAAGGGGACTCAAGGCAGCTCACAGGTAAAATCAGTTTAAAAGATTTTGCAGTAAAACAATTAAAATTTAAATCCCTCAGACATGTTGGTCAGGAAACCCAAATGGACTTGTATGCAAGTGTATACAAACAGGAAGCTTTCAGTTAAGATTAGGAATCCTATTGATTAATCAAACTTGCTGATGAATGGATGAATGTATGTTATAGGATATTTTTTTTACCATAGAGAAGAGTATTGTTATTAATAATGTGCTATGTGGAACTTTGGTCTAGTTTCATGTCTAGCTCAATGTGGGAAAGAAGTGCTTCATCATCACTAATGAGCTCTAGTATGGAAGCAACCATGGAAGAGGTGACTGTAATATTAGAGAATAATCATATGGAAAAGTGAGCACTTCACTCACTTTTTTAAATAATTTTTTTAAAAATACTATACACACTGATTTTTATTTGTTCTTGTTTAATCTCTTGTTTTCCAGCTGCTTCTCATTCCCAATCTTGCAATTAAAAGAATAGTCTTGGTCTATCCATTCTGTCCATCAAGGGCTGCACAGCTGCCATTTTCAATGCACCACATATGAGATCTCACTTAATATCTATATCTATATAGATATAGATATAGATATATATCAGATACCAGCAGAATTGCATAAGTACAAGTTGCACAACCAAGTCAGTGCCAGTCAGTCACAAAATTGGGATGGTGCTGGGTGGCAGAGGGACATTACTTGTTTTTTATGACCTCATTTTAATCAGGGGGCAGGTCAGAACTTCTGACAGGGTGAGAGCTCCAAGGGTTCAAGGATAGCAGAGATATCTTCCTGCCAAGCATTTCTAGGGCCAGTGCTTGAGTCTTTGAACCAGTTTTGCCTACCATGCATCCTCCCTAATGGGAGAAAGCATGTGCAAACAAAGCTTCTCATACACAACAAGTGGCTGCAAGAACATTGCTGCAGCTGATGTTTTGGTCTGCATGTCTGAGCAACACAAGCCAGTTTTTAAAGTTGGGACTCAGCTGGCTATCCAAGCACTGCTCTTCACTCACATTTTGTCACATGAAAAAAGTGAGGAAAAAGCACAATTGGGTCTTTTACTAGCACTGGCTGGAAGATCCAGCTAGCAATTTGGCCAGAAAGCCTGTGTCATCAAAGGAGTGTGGTCACATCATACAGTTCACATGAGATTGGAGGGCTAGAAATCTAGTTTGACACTCCAACTTGGTTCCTGTTTTACATCTGCTTCCTGTTTTACATCAATGTATGTATCTTTCAGAATGCTTGTCCTCCATATAAGTGATGATTTTAGTGAGCACTTTGTGTAATCTGTGTAACAGTTCTAACATAAGTAACAAGCTCTATATTTTGAAGCATGTTCCAGAAATACATTCAGATAACCTTTCTCCTACTACAGCACTTACATCTGAATAAGAATGCTTTAGACAGTAATTTTGCAGAGACTTTCTTCATTTATGTTGCATATTTTCTTTCCACTGAATGAGGTCTTTAAGGCCTGGAATACATATGTAAGGGGAAAAAATAAGGTTGAGAGGATGAAATACATTTCTAAGATGAATTGATTGTACACTTTGAGTTACATATTTGGAATCATTTTTCTGAGTTCTTCATATTAAATTAAGTCCCCTATGTATTATAAACTAACACTTAGAAAGAAGATTCTGCAATATCCTTTTCTAATGTGCTATTTTTAATTTTATGTTACTTTCACTGAGCTTATTTATACTGTGAAGCATTCAAAAAGAGCATCTCTCATTTAAAATGGTATGTTCAGAATTCTGTCACCTCAGTTTATCACCTCTTTCTGTGGCATGTGTAAAAGAAACCTTATTGTGTCTTCTTTTTGGCATTACTACTTTCCCTGGAGGCACAGATAAGGGTAAGCAGCTGTAATTCAGAGGGTGGAGTTGTACTGTCTCAGATCTTATGCCAGAGCCTTGTATTGATCTACAAAACCTACTGTACTAGAAAACTTTGAAAAAGAACTACTTTTACCTGAAAAATTCCCCAGACATCCAACTTGATAAATCAGAATATGTAATATTGTGATGTTTTTAATATGAAACATTTTTGTAATTTTAGTTAAAATTTTGCTTTATATGTTATAGAGCCAAATGTGACTGTAAAATTTTTAAAAGGTTTTAATGATTTTTGTGATTTGCTGGCTATATGCATATGGTTGTCATGAATAACCTGTACTGTACTGTAAATCAGAATAAATCACATTAAAGTTTCACATTCCAATCTGAGAGGAGAATTTGATTCCCAGAAGTCAACCCATATAAAATGGATATTTTATCCATTCTCTGTCTAATAAGGCATATGATAATGTAAATGGCAGCAACCATTTCATTATAGGGAATCTTTTTGCTATTGTTGTTTCTTTAGTGTGTATCAGAATTAGTCCAAGACAGTCTGCTTTCTGGGGCAAAGGGTGTGATTCCCAGTTCTTTGTATAGAAGTCAGTACAAGACTGGAGGTTAAATCTTACTTCCACATTGGCACCAGGGAACATCTGCAAAAGAGTAGCATATTTGAAGGCAGCAGGATATTTTTTGTAGAGACATAATAGTCTGTGTGCCACATGCACCTTCATCCTCCAGCATCTCAATCCTACTCCTAGGAAAGCTGCTCAAAGGAACTGCCAGACTCTACCTCAAAAGCTTGGAGGGACACACTAGATGATTTTGGGTTCTCTAGAGCTAATGATGAAAATCTAACTTTTGTTTTTATTTTGCTTGTGCTAAAGTTAGAAATAATGGCCAGAATCCATTTGGTTAGTCCTAATAGATCAACCAAGCCAAGAACACATTAAATCCCAAAGTACATCCTTGGAATGTGTAAAGTAATAATGTGAGCTGCCTTGAGTCCACATTGGGAGAAAGAGAGCATACGAATAAAACTAAATAAATAAATACAATAAAAGAATGTGCCTGACTACCATCAGCAAGCATTTCCTTCAGTATTAGGGGGCAACCCTATGGTTCCTGGGTGCATCTCAAGACCCTGTTAGGAAGGTACATCTTTAGATTCTTCAACCTTGCTGGAAAGAAAAAATAAGTTGAGTTGAATTATCCAGTTAAGATTTATGTGCTGTGCCTGATCACTGTTCATACTGTGCAGAAATATTCCATTTTTTCCCTACAAAGAATTACATTTTTGTGCAGAAAACCTGCTTTCTGTGCAGAAATATGTTTTCTATGCAGAATTACACATTGTTTTTCTGTGCAGAAAACACATTTATATACAGAAAAATAATGTGTATTTCTGTTCACGTGACTACTTTCCAATGTGCCCAGGTTCTCATAGTAGGCTCATGGTTGCCTGTATTCTTCCTAATGGGGTTTCCGAAGCATCAAAAAAACCTTTCTCAGGTGAGAAACAAATAGCAAACATTCCTTCCTCCCTACTTTATTTATTGCAGATCTTCTACTCTGGTGGCGCAGTGGTTAAATGCCTGTACTGCAGCCACTCACTCATAAACCACAAGGTTGCAAGTTCAGTACTAGCCAGGGCTCAGGCTTGACTCAGGCCTGTATCCTTCTGCAGTCGCTAAAATGAGTACCCAGCTGTTGGGGGGCAATGAGCTTACAGTTGTAAACCTCTTAGACACTGCATATGAAGTGGTATATAAATGAAGCCGCTTTGCTTTTGCTTTACTCTATGGGCAGAGAAAGAGGAGGATTTGCTGTTGCAGTGGTAGAAAACTCCCATAAACATTCCCCATTTGCTTTTGATATTCCAACAGCAGCTGAGGAGTAAGAGAGAGAATAGTCCATTCTTGTACAAAGACCTATTCTTATTCCTGTGGCCCCCTGTTCTGATACATTCTGCAAATCCTTGGAGCTGAAATATTTGCTTTTCTGCTAGCTGCTATTCTCCTACACTCCCTCCCAGCTGGCAAAGATTTCACATGTCTCTGCCACAGATACTCTTGTCTCCACAGAGTTGCTCTGTCAGTAACCATACCCCATTTTACAACCCTCTGGGATTTAGCACAGTTTTCACAGGTTTAGGCACCAGTCTTATAAACTGAGTGAAACACTACACATGTTTTGGCAAATGTAAAAACACCTGGAATTTTTGGAAATTCATTGTGTATCATTTGTAGCTGTAATTTTAAAGCCTCTCAAATTTAAAATAAGTTGTTTTCTTACTTTTGGAAATAAAACTTATGTCCATGTCCTCAATACAAGGAAATCAACTCTGATTTAACTTTTGGTATGGTTAATTATTTTAAAATAGCACTCCTGCCTCTTTCCATGGCCTTGTCTGCATGGGCCAAGAGGCCCATGTCCTCCTGCTGCCAGCCCCAGTTTTGGCATCATTCTGTTTGTATAAGGCACATTCCAAACCCCAGTTGTGGTTCAGGTAGCCGGGATAATGTCTGGCACATTCAGTACCAGTAATGGGTTATAACACCCTTTAAATGTTTTTTTAAAAAGTTATATGTTATTCTGGATCTTCTGGGATCCAAAGCTCTTGATTTCCATGCAGTGGCAGCTGTCTGCACAGACTGAGCCTCCCAGCATGTCTGCCGCTGCTGCAGATCACTCATTCTGATACATCCTGCAAATCCTTGGAGCTTGGAATGAGACCCCCAGTTATGTGCATGTCACTGGGCACCTCATCCTGACCTCATAAGCAAGCAACTCATAATGGTAGTGAACACAGCAGACAGCTCAGCAGGATGCTTGTGCAAACAGCCATTGTGTTGTGGAAACAAAGGCTGAGGTAAGGGCAGGTTGGAGCAGCTGCCCCCATTGTATCCTGGCCTCACAGAAACCATTGGAACATAATTCACATGAACACCTTCTATCACTGGTGTTTCTAGGACACCATTTGTCCAATGCCAATGGAATGAGTGTGGTGGACAGGGGTGCGGAGCCTAACTTTTTAGATGTTGCACATATGTACCTGGTATATTCTATAGATTCTTGTGCCTGAAAATGCCCAACAGTAGTTGCACTGTGTATTCTTCAGGGTCCTAATTAAGATACTGAACTGCTGTTCTCTGTATGATAACAACTTGAAGTGCTGACAACACTCTACCTGTCAACAGGCAAATGAAGGCCAACCATCTGTTCTACTATAAATTGACTCCATTACTCTCAACTTGATAATCTATTTTAAAGACTCTCTAATTATCTGAGCCAAATGATGCCATATTATTTTAACTAGAACTGTCATTGCAAACAGGGGGAAACAAACATTAAAAGAGCTGAAGAAAGAAAAGTTATTGGGGGCAAAATCTGACTGTATATCTAGGGTTCTGGTATATACAAGTCAAGCTTTCTAGAGTTGGAACTATTGCACAGCATGACCAGTTTTCCTTCCAAATTTAAGTTGATAAAAAGAAATCCAAGCCAATGCTTCCAGGAGCATCTTCTCTCAAACTTCTGTCTTTTAAAAATTCCAAGAAATTTCTTGGAATTTTTAAAAAAATCATCCATTGGCTTGGATTTCTTCTTATCAACTTAAAATGGAAGGAAAACTGGCCATGCTGTGAAATAGTAGCACAGCTTTTGAAATAGAAAATTCTGGAAAAGAAATGAGTAAATTTATTTATCACCCAGGAAGAGAGACAGTGTCCATGAGGAGGATATATTATATTCCAGTTTAGACAATGGGATAATTTTGCTTCAAGTGCAAGTGAAATCCTCTGCCTGCATACTCAGAGGTAATTCAGTCCCACTAATTTAAATCCAATGTGGTGTTACTAATTGATTAAATCCAATGTAGTAGCACTAACTTTCTCTTCCCACCACTATTCTGCATCCTTCTGTTGTTGATGGTGTGTGCCTTCAAGTTGTTTCTGATTTATGGGGCTCCTAAGGCAAATCTATCACAGGGTTTTCTTTGGCTAAGTGTGTGTAACTCGCCCAAAGTCAACCAGTGGGTTCCCATGGCAAAGTGGGGATTCGAACTCTGATCTCCCTAGTTGCAGTCCAACAATCAAACCACTATACCATGCTGGCTCTATGCCACCTTAAAACATATTCCAGAAGGTTTCCCAGCCCTGTAGAGCCCTGAGCATGTCTGGAGCACATAAGGTGAACAGCTATTTTAGATCTGATCCTAACTAACAGGGATGACCTGGTCAATGGTGTGCAAGTGGTGGTGGGATCCTTAGGTGGGAGTGATCATGTTCTCCTGGAGTTTGTTATACAATAGAAAGGAGAAGCCAGGCATACATGCACATTCTAGACTGAGAGCTGATTTCAGTAAACTTAGGAAAATACTGGGGGTGGTCCCATGGTCAGGAATACTAAAAGAGAAGGGAGTTCAGGATGGATGGAAGTTTCTCGAAAGTGAGATAGTGAAGGCACAATTTAAAATAGTTCCAGTGAGGATGAAGAATGGGAGGTGTCTCAAGAAACCAGGATGGATGACAAAGGAAATTACAACTGAGCTAAGTTTTAAATGGAACATGTATAAGAAATGGAAAAAGAGGAAATCACCAAAGAGGAATTCAAACAAGTAGTGAGCACATGTAGGGGTAAAGTCAGAAAAGCAAAAGCACAGAATGAGCTCAGGCTTGCTAGAGAGGTTAAGAACAATAAAAAGGGCTTTGGCGGGTATGTCCGTAGCAAAAGGAAGAAGAAAATGGTAGGGCCACTGCACAGAGAAGATGGCAAAATACTAACAAGGGACAGAGAAAAAGCAGAACTACCCAACACCTTCTTTGCCTCAGTCTTGTCAGAAAAAGAAAAGGGTGCTCAACCTGAGGAAAATGGAGCAGAGGACACAATAGAGGAAATGCAGCACAGAATAAGTAAAGAGGTAGTACAGCAATACCTGGTTGATCTAAATGAATATAAATCTCCAGGACCAGATGAACTACATCCAAGGTTATTAAAAGTATTGGCAAATGTAATATCGGAGTCATTGGCAATAATCTTTGTGAACTGCTGGAGAACAGGAGATATCCCAGCAGACTGGAGGAGGTCAAATGTTGTCCACAGCTTCAAAAAGGGGAAAAATTAGAGGATCCCAACAATTATTGTCCAGTTATTTTTACATCAATACCAGGAAAGATTCCAGAGCAGATCATTAAACAGAGAGTATGTGAACATTTAGAAAGCAATGCCATTATCACAAAAAGTCAACATGGATTTCTGAGAAACAAGTCATACCAGATAAATCTGATCTTTTTTTTTTTTTTTTTTGATAGAATTACCAGCTTGGTAGACCATGGGAATGCTGTAGATAAAGCATATCTCGATTTTAGTAAGGACTTTGACAAGGCCCCCATGATATTCTTGCAGACAAGATAGTAAAATGTGGGCTAGACAATGTGACTGTAAGGTGGAGCTGTAACTGGTTGACTGACCGAACCCAAAGGGTGCTCAGCAATGGCTCC
>CM034706.1:195576640-195588644 GCA_020142125.1 Phrynosoma platyrhinos | reverse complement strand
ACGGAGGTAGGATTGCGTCCGCCTAAAGCCCCGTGTGAAAACGCCCCAAGTACATACCCTCCAGCTGTCCCTGATTAATCATCTGCATTCAGCTTTTTCAGCTGTATTTAAAACATCCCAGTTTCTCTCTCTCTCTCCCCATATCTCCCATTTGCCCTCAGCTTACTTCCAGTATTGCAAACAGAGTTCAAAATGCAAAAGTAGTTTTCACTCCATTAACTCAGCAAAAGAGAGAGGAGAGGAGGGGCAGACTCTTGCCCTTCTCTGTAGACTCAGGCAAAAGAAAATGTCTGAAGCCTCTCCTAGCTTGTATGTTCCTTGTTAATAGCCATGTTTTACCATCTAGACCACACTGTGATGTTGCTTCACCACATGTGTCCCAGTTTTCGTCTGTGAAATATTAGATGGTATTCAAGTGAGCAATAATTAGGCAGATATATAAGTGAAGCAGATAAGGAAAACTATTGACTTGAGCAGGGAACAAACAGATTCTGGAGTAAGAAACTGAGGCTAAGAAGCCACACATGTATAGTTCACCGTTTGCTGGCTTTAAGCGAACAAATGACACTATAAGGGCAAGAATTGTCAAGCAAGAAAGAGATTGTGAAGCTTGTTAGATCATAAATGTGTTGTTTGGAATCAAAGAGTACAGATTTCCAGAGACCTAAGTAATCAATCCACTTTTTCAAAAACATGTTAGGGAGTTTGGTATGGAAAAGCATGAGTGTAGCTCAATTTCCAGTTTAAAATACATTGTTTAATTCACTGAAATCTTGTAACTCAAATATATCTCTTAACATCAAAAAATATTTCTGTGACCTGTTCAACACACTTTATACAAGTCTGGACCAGAAACAGGAAATCTGGAACTATGTGAAACAATTATGAGGAGAAAAAACATGGTCCTGTACATCTATTACAAAAGTGATGTTATATCTGCCAGAATATCACACCTGGATGCACTGCCATTGTTGTTGTATCCCTTCTAATCATTTCTCAGCTATGGTGACCCTAAGGCAAACCTATCAATGGTTTTCTTGGCAAGGTCTTTTCTGAGGATGTTTGGTGCTGTCTTCCTCTGAGGCTGAGGAGCTTATTGCATTATCTTTTAAATCGAAATTAGCCTGCTGGGATGCATCTGGAATGCAGCGTGGAGGTGGGAATTATCACATTGTACCATAATTTGCCACTGAATCACCAGGAGACTGCAGCCCGGGTCCCAGCTGCACTCAGCCAGTGCTTTTTCGAAGTCAGCAAGCTCTGGAGTTTTAAATGGCGGCTGGCTGAGTGTGGCTGGGACCTGGGCTGCAGTCACCTGGTGATTTGGCAGCGAATTACAATGCAATAATTCTCACCCCCATGCCGTGCCCTGGCTGCATCCTGGGAGGCTAATTTCAATTTAAAAGGTAATGTGATAAGCCCCTGAGAGAGGGTGACTTGCTCAAGGTCCCCTGTTTCTTTCCATGACTGAGTGGGGATTTGAATCCTAGCCATGTATCAAATCGTACAAATCCTCAGTTTGCATACATCCATACTATACTAGGAGGAAAAATATTGCTTTAACTGCATGACAGGTATTTCAGAGTATCACATAATTAGTTTTGTTTGGTTGTTTTAATTTTGTTTCAATTGGCAAGAAGCAGTATGAAATATCCACTAATTAGATAGGAAGTTCCCCTAAAGACCTCTATCAACTGTTTCTATTAATACAGGCATCTATGCGTAGGTAGGAAGGAAGAACATCCATAAACAACTTTTTAGTTAATTAAATTGATGTATGGATGCAAAATATTTTCCCACCTCAACAAATGTTTGATCATATCCCTGACAACCATTTCAAAATTTCTCACTGTCTTATTTCTGAGTGATAGATAATCGTGGAGCCTAAGGGAGTATAATATTTTGAATCCACATATTCATATATCTTCATGTTTAGACAAAATGCAGTTCAGTTCTATGAATTATATAGCACAATGGACAAAATATTTGTTCTTTCCTCCTTTGTTACTGTAGTTGATACTCGTGGGTGTTCCTGAAAGGAAAAAACCAAACAATTTATGGATCATACAGGAAATTTTACAGACAAGAAGTGGTGCCTGCTCTAGCTCAAGACACAAATGAGGAGCAGGCAGGAAAGGGATAGACTTGACAGAGGCCTAAAGATCCAGAAAAGATCAGGCCAGGATGCAATCTTATTACCATGAGTGGGGATAAAAATGAGGTACAATTTATGCCCTATGATATTTATGGAGATTTGTTTTTCCATATTTTTTCTCTGTGGCTTTTCTCTGTATCACGGTATCTGTAGTCCAAATCTTGTACAAGTTTCTGGAGTCAAGCAAAAAAAAAAAGTTGAAGCACAACAAGAAAGATTCTAAGCAGAAAGACACTGGCTTCTTTTGGAATAGAGAGGGTATGCTTGTGCAGTTTAAGAGAAGTTGTAGTTTGAGAGAGAGCGAGAGAGAAAGAGGTGGTCAAAGCATACTAGTTGCAGAGTTCCTTGCATGGGAATAGAACAAATGGACAGCTAATATGACAAAACACCATAATATTCAGATTGCACTGGATGGCCATGTTGGTTTCTTGCAACAAAAACAATTCTAAAGTGCAATACATTTGTTATGGTACAAGCTCTTGAGAACTGTAGTTCATTTTATCAGCTTCATGTAGTGTAATCCTCTGTAAACAAGGAGATCAAGAGACAGCTGGATTTTCACTTCACTTGGTTACGTCTGGTACCACCTGTTGTAGCTATGTTTTGAGGAGATAGGCATATTAGTTCCCAAGAACAAGAAGAGCCTGTACTACTGGTAGGATTTATAAACTACATGGAAGCAACAACAGCAAATGCTTAGACCCTAGTTCTCTTGGGCTCTGCCTTTTCACTCTATAGGATATGATCTACATGGTTGGATTCAGCAGAAATGTGCATGTATTTACATCCATTGTTCCAATTTCTTGCTTTCTTTGAGCTTAGGCTTTACATTTGCATCTCCTACTTGTCTCTCCCTTCATTCCTGTTATTACAATTAACAGTAGTTGCTGTTAATTGTTATCTTCTTTATCCTGCCTTCTCTGAATACAGTATTAGCTCCCACTGGTGAAATGCTGACTTCAGCTGTCTTCCAAGCTCTGAATGACTACATCCTGAAATGGTGCATAGGAGTGGATATGAAGGCTTGGATATACCACTAGGAAACAAAAATCAGATTTTGATGTCATCAAAATAAGGTTTTCTTAAGAGATTCCGATGGTTGGATAAGCAATGAAGAATGTTGCTAATGCAATAGTGAAAGAGAAACAGAATAATTTAAAAACTAAATGTGTTGCTAATGTAGATTTCCCACCTGCTTGCCCAGATTACGTACAACTGTAGAAAAATGCAGATTTCTCATTTAAAGTATCATTTGTGCAAGAGGAGTGCTTCAGTCCGTGGGTTCAACACAATGCATGGTCATTGGTTGCAGGAGTAAGGACAACTGAGGGTTGGTATAGTCAGTAGCAAGAATAGGACTTGATGACAGATAAAGTAGAACAAAATAAGATAAAACACTATAAAGTAAGATAAGGACTTAGCAATGACTGTTTCTAGCTGAGATTGCTAATGAAAGATAGAAGGATTTTGCAGTCACCACTATGTCTTCATCCTTCACTGACCTGCAAGTTCCTTTATTTTTGGCCACCTATGAAAGCAGCAGAAGTGATATGACTTCCAGGAAAGGGTTCTTCATCACAGCAAGGGATTGTGGGAATTCTGGCCCTGGAGAGCACTTGCACTGGCTGCAATGGCAGCCAATGCTATTTAAAAATTGTTACACTTCAAAATGCTATTAAAAGTTTTTATGAAGGATTTGTCACCATCACAGGACATTGGAAGGAGTACAAGAGTTCTTTGGGATGTCTTCCCATATGTTATCTAATATAATCCAAAGATGTTTGAGACCTGATCCATCAACTCCTTTGGGTTCCTTAGACCCTATCCCATCTTATGGGACAGCCATGATGTAAAGATTAGAAATGTGTGCTTCCATTTGCAGTTTGCACCACAATTTATTATTATGTTTGAACCTGGGCAAACCATGGTTTAGCTTAGCTATAGTTTATTGTAACTAATGAATATCATAAAACGTGAGTCAAAGCTGTCTGTTTCCCTCAGTCATAGCTGAAATGAACTACACTATTTTAGTGTATACCATGCTAGATCCAGAAGAGAGCTTTTTTCAGATGTGACCTGGACAATTAACCTTCCAGTAACTTCCTGCTGGAAGAAGGCCTAAAATGACCCAGCGGCCAAAATATACCAAAATTGGCCCCTAGTTTTGGAGCAAAATAATTTCTGGAGACATTTTGTCAAAAGTTTTGGGGGATTTTTTTGTTTATTTGTTTTAAGGAGTAGGGGGCTATAAGGTGGGCTTCTAAGGGTTCTACATCCAAAAGTTGGCCACCCCTGAACTAGAGTCTGACCATATTCAGACAAAATAACAACTTACGGGGGGTTGCAGACTGCCAGAAATAGTGCAAATCGAGTCCACTTTTAGGGTTAGGGTTAGTGCTAGGGAATCATGGGAATTGTTTTTTTTCTGAGACATTGAGCCTTCTCTGTCAGAGAGCTCTGGTGCCACAATAAAATACAGTTCCCATGATTCCCTAACCCTAACCCTAACCCTAAAAGTGGACTCAATTTGCACTATTTCTGGCAGTCTGCAACCCCCGACAGTTAGTAAAATGAAAACCAGAGCAACCATTTTCTTTCAGGCTGTACTGGAAAAGGAAAGAAAAGAGAGAACTACTAAGCCCTGAGGCTTGTTCACGTAACTAAATTGTAACATGCAACTAAATTATAATTTTACAGTATTTTCCATTCAGGGCCTCTGAGTGAGTGGTTGTTTTTCTCAAGCTCAGTTGAAGGTTACAGTAATTGGCAAGGGTGCAACTGTGTTATTAACACACTTAATTCTTACGAAACAACAACAAAAAAGTCATACAGTTCAAGGTGTTTATAATTGATTTTCCTTTACGCTTGACTTACATTTAGCAACCATAAGTTCACCCTTTCTAACCAAGGTATTTATAAGTAGTTAAAAGACTGTAACACTTTTAAACCCTGTTCTTATTGTTTCTGATGCTGACACTGCATAGGTGTCAAAGTATGTGATGGTATCGTAAAGTAATAATTATCACCCAAACGTTATTATGGTATATTGATGAAATTTTGTCAGTGTCATCATTAATCCCTAAGTGCATGATGTTGAGAAAATCAGCTCATTGTGTCCTTTGTCTTATTTCCATGCTAGAGGCCTTTAAGAAGGCACTTAAGACGGAGCTCTTCCGGTGGGCCTATCCACCTGACCTCCCTAACTGAACATAAGATTAGATATGACCATCTTATAAGGACCTCCCGGGTGTAAAAGATTATATCACTTGCGGCATAGACTTGCATTGTAAATTTATTATTGTTTTAATTATTGTTGTTATTTTATTGTTTTTACTGTTGGGTTTATTTTTTATTATTGTTCTTTTTATTACTGTTGTGGTTTTATTGTTATGTTTTTTTTAATTGATTGTACTATTGTACATTTTGTACATTTTATCTTTGTACTCCCGCCTCGATCTGTAGGGAGAGGCGGGAAATATAAATAAATTTTATTGTTATTATTATTATTATTATTATTATTTATTTTTGTTACAGGTTGTGCCAGAAGTGACTAAAGTGTAAAATGGAGAAGATTGAGGCTTGCAGCATGATAAAGTTCCTGCATTTGAAGGGTAATAGTGCCCAGCAAATTCATGATGAGATGATGGTAGTTGATGGAAATGATTGCCCATATTATGACACTATTGTGAGGTGGAAAAGGAATTTCCAAACTGGTAACATGTCCCTCACAGATGAGCCAAGTTGTGGAAGATGATCATTGACAAAGGGCCACAGTGAAGAAAGTGGAGTGTTTAATCCTGGAATACAGATGAGCAACCATCCAAATGATCATGAATGAAACTGGTCTCAGTTATGGTAGTGTGTGGGAAAATATTCATGACAAACTGCACATGTCTAAGGTGTCTGCACATTGGGTTCCACATTTGCTAACCCCTTTCCAGAAACAAACACAGTGTGATCTTTCAAGACAGATGTTGATGCTATTGGAACAGGATGAAGAGGATTTTTTTGGTCATCTGGTAACCATGGATGAATCTTGGATTTATCAATATGATGCAGAGACCAAGACCATGAGCATGGAGTAGAAGCATGCTGAATCCCCTCTCCACAAAAAAGTAAAAGTGCAAAAATCAGCTTTCAGTTTTTTGGGACTGTTGTGGAGTCATTCTCACAAATTACCTTGCAAAGGGACAAACCATCACTGGCACATATTACAGCAATCTTCTGGACAAGTTGCGAGATGCTCCAAAAAAGAAACACAGCAGAATTCTCTACAGAGGCATTTGTCTCCTGGCTGACAATGCATCAGCTCACTCATCTCAAGTTGCAGTTAACAAAGCAAGGGCATGTGGCTTTGAGATCTTGCAGCATCCACCTTATTCTCCTGACCTCACACCAAGTCACTTTTGCTTGTTCCCAGAAATTAAAAATCTGTTGCGGGGTTGCTGATTTGACAACACAAATTACGTCATTCATGAAGTGGAAGAGTGGTTTAAGGAGCAATCTGCAGACTTCTACAATAATGGTATTCAGAGGGTCAAGAATTACTGGGGAAAATGTGTAAATCTGGATGGTGACTATGTAGAAATAAGTTAAAAACTACAAATCAAAACAAACTTTCTGTAAAAAAAATTAAAGGTGATAATTAAAACTTTACAATACCCCCTCGTATACACAAACACTTGGGTTTGACAGTAGGGTTCTAGGTGTTTCAATTGCTTGTGAGGAAAGGATTGCTTTTTCTCTATTAATTTGATGCCTATCTGACATCTAACAACTAACTGGAGTCTTTGTCAAACCAAAGACTGAAATGAGGATACCTGTTTGTGGCAGTGTTTTGATAATAAACTGCCATTAGCAGTAATTATGATTATACTTATTCAGACATCATTGTAAATTATTTTTATGTGTTATCCAGGAAACCAAAATGAGAATTTGCATGCTAGTGGAGAAATTGGCTAACCATCAAGATAATCTCTGTCATTGTGTTATTACCCATAGAGCAGGGTTCATGATATTAAAATAGGGCTGATATGTTCTACATTTCACTGCCAACTTGCTGGTAAGGAAGGGTGAAGATTTTGTCTGATTCATCTCTAATAAATCTTAAAAACTGTGAATGGGGGGTGGGGGAAGAAATGAAACTCACAAATTTACTTGTCCAGACAAAAAGGTTTGAATGCTTTGTTCCTATGAATTCAATTAAGTTTGTGGAGCTGAGTGAAAATTGCCATTACATTTTTTTCTCTTCCATGTTCTCCATCTTTAAGATATGAGAGCATGAGATATAGGAACATGTTCTTATTGTCCCTGTACCTATTTAATAATTCTGAGACTCTCTTGATCCCTGGTTTTGAGAGAAAAGTGCTAATCTAAAAATAATCAAATACACAAATAGAAAAGAAACTAAGGGCCTTTACAGACTGCCAGAAACAATGTAGAGAAGGCTCAATGTCCCAGAAAAAAAATACAATTCCCATGATTCTCTAGCACTGAACCAGGACAATTAAAGTGGCCTCAAGCTGCATTATTTCTGGCAATCTGTAAAGGCCCTAATTTAATGAAAACTAAAAGTAGGCTTATGGCCAAGTGCAAATCTAATCCAAACATAGGTTTCCATATATTCTAGTAGTTGTTATATTTATCTCTATCTTGTCTTTTCCCCAGTTTGGAACTCAAAGTAACTTACGACAAATTAAAAATCATATTGTTAAAAATGAACAAAAAATTAAAACAAGATTAAACAATCAAAAAATTAAAACCAGACTAAAACATATGTCATTTAATACATGCGAGCACATACACAGAGCACATCAAGTATCAAGATTCAGCACATTATTTTCATGGCATGGGCCTTAGATAGTCAACCACCAAACACTGGTTTTAACAGAAAAGTCTTTAATTGTCTGCAAAAAGAAAATAGGCAAGGGAGGGAGTTTTAGGGCCTGTGAGCAGCCACTGAAAAGGCTCTCTCCCATGTTTCCACCAGGTGTACCTATAAGTGTGATAAGATAGAGAGAAGGATCTCCCCACCAGATCTCAAAGCATGGGCTGGTTTGTAAGAGAGAATGCAGTCTTTCAAATAACCTAAACCTATGAACAGCTATGTGAGAACTGGATAAAATCCTAAAGAGCAAAAATATAATTCTGAACACTAAAGTGAGGATTTTCCAAGCTATTGTATTCCCATCATCATGTGCAGATGTGAGAGTTGGACAGTGAAGGAAGCATATAGGAAAAATAAACTCATTTGAGATATGGTGCTGAAGAAGAGTGCTGAGGATTCAGTGGATGGGCAAGAAGACAAACAAATGGGTTCTAGAACAGATCAAGTCCCAACTCCCCCTGAAAGCCAGGATGTCTAAACTGAGGCTATCATATTTTGGCCATATCATGAGAAGTCATGAATAATTAGAAAAGACAATGATTCCAGAAAAGGTAGGAGGCAACAGACAGAGAGGGAGACTACATGCCAGATGGATAGACTCAATCTACAGAACCTGAGCAGCACAGTAAAGGACAGGGGGTCTCGGAGATGTCTCATCCACAGGGTCACTATGAGCTGAGGTCAACTTAAGGACAGTTAACAACAACAAAGCTGTTTAGGATTACTGGATGTAATCTTCCACTTACTCCTCCTGCCGCCACAATACATTTGCTGGTATTGATTTTATTGTATTTCAAGTGTGTTAACTTGATTTTAATTCCATTATAGTTTAATTTAGTTTTAAGGGATGGGAGGGTTAGGGTGTGGGATCTAGGAATGTTTTAACAGTTGTTTTTTAATTTGTTGTATGCCATCCCAATTGCTGAGCAGAGGGGTGGGTTATAAATAAAAAAATATTATTATTATTATTATTATTATTATTGTTGTTGTTGTTGTTGTTGTTGTTCAAAACCGGCACTAAGAATTGTGCCCAGAAATAGATTGGCAGCCAGTGAAGCTGTTGCATCCAGGGAGTTGTGTGTTTCCCTGTTGCAACAGCAACAGTATACAGTAAATTATCAGAAACATAATCATTCTTTTAATCATGGTGGCAAAATACATGGTAGGCTGAATATGTATGCTCACTTTGGCTCCTCTCATGAATAGGAGTGGACAGATCTAGCAAGAATGTTTCCAGAACTTGTATTGTGTGATTATCAGGGATTTGACATGCCCTTCCTCTTTTTTACAGTCCCAAACAGTTCATTCTGCTATTTAAAAAACATAATTTTTACAAAGGGGAAATCAAATGTGCACATTATGTGCAAACTTTCTAGGTTTTATGTATTCTGGCCACATCCTCTCATTGACTTCAGTACATTTAAAATGTACACAGTTTTCTTTATGCACTTTTCAAACTGTCCACATTTCATGAGATGAGCTTTTTCTGTTCCATATTGCCAGTCTTGGAATTAATGGACTTCCAGACACAAGGAGCATTTGATCTACCTGTATTTTGGGGCATTGTGAATGTCTACACATGTGCCTACACAAAACTGGCTAAGAGCAAATTACTTGTACATGCCGAGGCAAATGTTTGGTAGATCCAGCTTCTTAAAAAACATAGTCCAAGAATAGTCCAGCCCAAGAAAAGTTAAACTGGGACAGTTTATACTAGCAAAGTGAGGGGGAAACTGAATGGGAGGGGGGCCAAAGCTGAGGGCAAAGGGATAATCCCATCATGGAGAATTTCGACATACGGTATATACATGACATATATAAGACTAATCAAATGAACATGTGTGAAAAGGGAGCCTGTGTTTCATAAAATAGTTAACTGAACAAGAATATCCAAATAATGAGTAGGATAGTTGATAGTCAGATATAGTTCATCAAGCAGTATACCATTTTGGCTCGCATGTGTGAAATAATGAGAAAAGATCAATCTGTTTGAGGCTTGCTTATTTTGTATCTCTTTTCCCCTCCCCATTCTTGAATTCAGTTTCTTTACCACGTGCGTGTTGAGAATGGAATGAATAATGATTACTACTGTGATGGAAAATGCCTGCTAAAATCCCAGTAAGTCATCAAATGGCTGTTATGTACAAAGATAGTGCAGTCAGTAATCAAGCCCTTTTTCAGTAGGGCTAGGGAAGAATGTTATGTACGCATGTTATAGTAGTTGCAAAAATGGGTATTTCGGTATAAGCACCACATGTAGATCAAACTGACATGACTCCTTGGGGAATGAGCCACATCACCTTCTGAATGCAAGACAAGCATAAAACTGCTGCAGCAGCAGGGGGGGGATATCAGCTTGAAAATAATTAAACAGCAAGTCAGCCACCCATAATGATATTCAGCAATGCACATTAGGGACAGTTTGCTGGGAAAGCACAAGAGCACTCCAGTTGTTTAATTAACATTGAAACGGCAGTTCCACAAGAACTAAAAATCCTGTTAATTTATGTGTCTCTTAATGATGCTCATTTAAATACTGTCAACTTTTCTTCGGTTTAATATTCATGATTTTTAGCCATTAAAACACCAAGGATTCACCATGAAATACAAATTGTTTGACAAGTCTGAGGAGAAAGAAGATGGTTCTTCAGAAGGCAGGGTGCTATCCTAAAATTTAAGGTTTCCAGAACTAAAGCTCAGGAGTTCACATAGGCTTTCTCTGTGGATACTCACACTGTGTTCATTCTGATAATACAATAAACTACTGAGGATTTCTTTGAACTACAAACATCAGCCCAGCTTACCACATAAAAATGCTTTTCTATAAGTTACCTTTCTGTCATGGAGCTCCTTGCTTCCAAACTTCATCATGAAAGATGAATATAATAACAGGCAGAGGCCATCCATAACTGAGCCAGGACAGGGTGATGTTCTGGGTTCTGGAGTATCATCCTACTACTACTACTACTAATAATAATAATAATAATAATAATAATAAATTTTATTTATAACCCGCCCCTCTGCTCAGCAATCGGGGCGGTGTACAACAGAATTAAAAATACAACAAGTAAAACAATTCCTACCTCCCACCTCTTACCCACCCACCCCTTAAAACTGAATTAAACCATCATAAAATTAAAACAGCCAAGGTAAAATACAGTACAGTACAGCAGAACACCTTCACAATATCACAATATTAACATTACAATATGTCAACATATCAGCATCCATATTCCATATATCAATATTGAAATATTGAAATATTACAACACTTCAATATTTCAGGCCGGGCGGTTATTCCGGGAAGGCCTGCCGGAAGAGATCCGTCTTTACTGCCTTTTTAAAGGCAGTAAGAGTGGTAATAAGATGGATCTCATCCGGCAGGCCATTCCAAAGTCTGGGAGCGGTTGCAGAGAAGGCCTCTGGGAGGTCTGCGAGAGCCTGGTCTTTATTGGCTGCAGCAGGTTCCTCCCAGAGGACCGTAGTGCGTGGGGGGGGATCATATGGGGAGAGGTGGTCCCTAAGATAAGATGGACCCAAGCCATGTAGGGCTTTAAAGGTTAAAACCAACACCTTGTACTGTGCCCGGAAACTAATCGGCAGCCAGTGGAGGGACTTTATCACTGGTGTTATGTGCTCTTTCCTCGGTGTTCCTGTGATCAACCTGGCTGCCATATTCTGTACCAGTTGCAGTTTCTGGGTTAGGCACAGGGGTAGCCCCATGTAGAGTGCCTTTACAGAAATCCAGACGTGAGGTTACCAAAGCATGTACCACGGTTTCCAGGTCTCTCATGTCCAGATAAGGGTGCAGTTGGCGTATCAGCCGAAGCTGATAACAGGTGCTCCTGACCACCGCATTCACCTGACTAGTCATGTGAAGTGACGAATCAAGGAGAACCCCCAGACTATGAACAAGTCCTTGGAGGAGAGTGTGACTCCACCCAGGACTGGAGACTGTATTC
>CM034706.1:195554222-195565084 GCA_020142125.1 Phrynosoma platyrhinos | reverse complement strand
TCAAACAATAGAAAATGGCTTCAACTAATCCTAATTCCACAATGATTAGTGAAATACTAACTGGAAAAAATTATAAAATGTAGTCATGGAAGATGCAAATGTACATGACTACAGTGAGTCTATTTAAAGCAATAAATGGTCAAAGACCAACAGAAGCAGGAATGCAAAAGTTTGATGAAAATGCAGAAAAAGTAGCAGCTTATATTTGCTTGTCTATAGATCCCAGCATTGCTTACCACATTCAAGGTTTAACTGATGCAAAACAAATATGGGACAAACTACAGAAAATGTTTAATTCTCCTAGTACTCAAATAGCTCTCATGATCAAAGTTGTTGACACCAAGTTCCATCATCTTTTATTTTTAAACCAGCATATTAATGGCTTTATGATAACTTTGTCTGGAGTTACAGCAGCTGGAGAATCTTTTCCAGAACATGCAAAACTTGGACTGTTTTTGGCAAGTCTTCCAAACTGTCAAAAATAGTGTGAATTCAGTCCACTTTTAGGGTTAGGGTTAAGGTTAGGGAATCATGGGAACTGAATTTTATTGTGGCACTAGAGTTCTCTGACAAAGAAGGTTCAATGTCTCAGAAAAATAACAATTCCCATGATTCCCTAGCACTAACCCTAACCCTAAAAGAGGACTGCATTCACACTATTTTTCACAGTCTGCAACCCCCCTTACTCTCCAATAATCAATGCTTTACAAGTTAAAGGAGATGTTTCTTTACAAGATGCTATTGCTCAAGTTGTTGAACTTCAAAATAGGCAAAACTTGATGGAAGACAACTACAAAAACAACAGAGAATTAATTGAATTTGATGCAGAAGATTCGAAAAAGACTTCCTTTTCTTCTAAGTCAAATAGAAGCAATGTTAAAAAGTCAAAGACTAAAGCTGAGCTGTAAAAGCTGCAAAGTGAGGGACTGAATACTAAAAGCAAAAGCAATTTTAAGCAAAGCAAAGCAAAGCAGCTTCATTTATATACCGCTTCATATCGCACATGGGATGTCTAAGCGGTTTACAACTATGAGCTGATTGCCCCCCAACAATCTGGGTACTCATTTTAGCGACCTCGGAAGGATGCAGGCCTGAGTCGAGCCTCAGCCCTGGCTGGTATTGAACTCGCAACCTTGTGGTCTATGAGTGAGTGGCTGCAGTACAGGCATTTAACCACTGCACCACCAGGGCTGACTTTTAAGAAGTTTTTAATCCTAAACAGAAATCTTCCAGTCATGCTGATTGAACAACAATTATTTCAAATTGTTGGAGATAAATATAAAACCAAGTTCTAATTAATAGTGGAGCAAGTGCGCATTACTACAACAACAAAGACTGGTTTGTTGATTTTGATGCAAATGTAACTTTTCCTGTCTATCTTGCTAATGGTCAAAAAGTTTTTTGCACAAGGAAAAGGGACTGTTATTTCGAAAACAAAACTTGGTCCTGACAGAATAGGGACTTTAAAAATCCCAGATGCTTACTATGTACCGGATTTGCAAGCCTCCTTTTACAGTGTGCAAACCACAACATAAAGAGGCAATTGTGTTAGTTTCAGAAAGCAAGCCTGCTTTGGTTTTCATGGCAAGAATTTGATTTTTACAGTACACTTAGGATCTCATGGCTGCTATCAGATGCAGATTTTGCATTCATCTGTAAACATTGTGACCCAATATAATAACAAAGACTGTTCAACTTCATGGTATCGCAGATTTGCTCATCAAAGTGTTGAAAATATTAAGAGACTGGCAAATCAAGAGTTTGCAAGAGTTCAAAGCATGCTCTAACAATGAAAAATGTGTACAGTGCTTGAAAGCAAAAGCCACAAGAGCTTCACATCCTCCAGTTACAGAGAGACAATCCAACAAAGCATTGGATCTTTTACATGCTGATCTTTCTGAACCAATGAATCAAAGGTCAGCAGGAGTTAACTTTTACTTTATGATTATTATTGATGGTTTCAGCAAATACACATATACTTATTTTCTCAGAGAGGAGTCAAGCATTTCGGAAATCCAATTAATACTTTAATTGAGTCTCTAACAAATTTGGCTATAAACCGAAGAGCCTGTGCACAGACAATGGCACTGAATTTGTCAATGCTGAATTTGATGAATTTTTAAAGGAACATGACATTGAACATCAGGTTACACTGGCTTATTCTCCAGAATAAAATGGTGTGGCAGAGAGAATGTACAGAACTCTCAAGGAGATGGCAGTCACCATGCTTTTGGAAAATAATATGCCTAAATGCTATTGGTCTGAAGCCATCATGACTGCTACATATCTGTGTAACCAATTACCAAATAAATTTAAAGATGTAACCCCATTCCAGTTATGGCATGGAGTTAAGCCTAAATTAAACCATCTGAAAGTTTTTGGAACTAAAGCATTTACCTATATTCCCAATCAGAAAAAAGGTAAACTTGACTGCAGAAGTGAAGAGGAAATTTTTGTTGATTATGCTAGAAATGTTTACAGAATTCTAAATCCAGATGGTTAAACAATAAAATTAACAAGTGCTGTTTATATTGATGAAAGACCACGGCCTAAGTCTAATCAAAACCAAGATGTCTATCCAGATTTATTTGCAGTAGAAGAAGATTCCAACTAGCAACCAGAGCATATGGAGTTCTTTGGTCCTCCAAAAGTCTTGCATCTAGAAAGGGCTACACCTGCAATATATGAGTCTAATGATGAGGAATTGGACAGTGTGCAAGAAGCAGAGCCAGGTATCCAAATCCAGGTGAGAAGGTCAGAATTCTCCAATAAAGGTATGCCACCTGACAGATTCTCTTATCAAGCCACAGAGGAAAGAATTCCAGAACCCTCTCATTGGAAAAAGATTAAGGGAATGCCAAAGACAGATTCTGAGAAGTGGGTGCAAGCTGCTAGTGAGGAAATGCAATCTTTATATAAAAACAAGACATGGACTTTGTCAGAATTGCCAGAAGGAAAAAGGGCAATTGGCTGTACATGGGTCTTTACAGCAAAGCTAGATGCAGAAGGGGAGATTCAAAGGTACAAAGCAAGATTTGTTGCTAAAAGTTATACTCAAAAGTATAGTGAAGCTGCTTTGCTTAATGAGGACGACAATGAAACTTTTGCTGGAGTAGCCACTCATACAACCATCAAAACTCACCTAGCTGTTGCAGCTTACAAGAAAATGAATGTTCAGCATATAGACATTTGCACAGCTTCTCTGTATGGCGATCTCACTGAACAACTTTATATGGAACAACCTCCAGGATTCCAAATATCTGGAAAGGAACATCTTGTATGTAGATTACAAAAGAACATTTAAGGTTTAAAGCAAGCTGCCAGAGCATGGAGTGAGACACTTCTTATCAAAGAGCGTTCACTCCAGGCACTTTTGATAAATTTGTATATAAGAGATTCAGAAATAATAGATGGACTTACATCACAAGTTATGTGGATGATCTGATCTTGTGCACTGTAGACAAAGCAGATAGTGAAGAGATAATCCACAGTCTCAAGAAAGAGATTGATATTAAGAATTTGGGAGACATCTCACACTATCTTGGAGTGCAAATACAAAGAAACAGTGATGGAAGTTTCTTTCTGAATCAAAAGCAGAAGATACTGGATCTTTTGGACTGTCTTGGTCTGAAAGATGCAAATGCTATGTCAACTCCAATGGAGGCAGGATTCTTAAAGGACATTAAGAAATCCAAACCTTTGTAAGATGGGGGACAAGTATAGGATTGCAGTTGGAAAACTCCTATACGTTGCCAGCTTCACCAGACCTGACATAGAAAATACTGTTGGCATCTTATGCAGAATGGTCAACTATCCTACTGAAAGAGATTTCATTGCAGTGAAAAGAGTTGCCAGATATTTGGAAGGAACAGCGGATTACAAACTGATGCTGTTAGCCTGTCAACAACCACAGCTAATCACTTATATGGATGTAGACTGGGCTCCAGATCTGGCAGACAGAAAGTCAGCCACCAGAAATCTGATTTTCTATGGTGGGGGAGCTGTAAGTTGGAAAAGTAAGAAGCAATCAATTTTTACTGATTCTTCTATGGGAGCAGAGAGTATTTCAGCAAAAGCAGTATGTGATGAAATCGAATGGCTACACAATTTACTCCTGGACTTTGGGATAACAGAACCCAAACCAACAATTCTGATGCAAGATGATGAAAGTTGCATCAAAATTTCTGAAAGTGAAAAGCAACTTAAGAAAAACATTGACATCGCCTTCCACAAAGTGTAGGAGATGTGCAAAAGTGGACTTGTCCAACTTGAATATTGCAACACAGAAGTTATGATGGCAAATATTCTCACTAAACCTCTACCAAAACATCGATTCCAGAGACTAGTGAAGGGATGAAGATCCTTGACAGCAGTTCAAGAGAATAAGAAGGGGATTGTTGGAAGAATTATACATTGCATTCTCTTTTTCTCTCTTTAGGAACTTCCTCCCTCCCCCTTTTCTCATTCTAACTGTCACTCTTGGAGTCAGCTTAACTGATTCTCTCAACATTCTAAACTGTTTCCTCTCAGTCTCAGGGCCTGAACAGACTGCCAGAAATAATTCAGCTTGAGACCACTTTAACTGCCTTGGCTCAGTGCTAGGGAATCATGGGAACTGTAGTTTATTGTGGCACCAGAGCTCTCTGACAGAGAAGCTCAATGTCTCAGAAAAAACTACAATTCTCATGATTCCCTAGCACTGAGTCAGTTAAAGTGGTCTCAAGCTGGATTATTTCTGGCAGTCTGTTCAGGCTCTCAGTCAGTCCAAGATGGAGTAACAGTCTCTTCCTGCTATATTAATACCAGTTAGGATAGGATTTAGTTTGTTGTGTAAATATTTATTAAAGTAATTATTGTTGTTTTTAAACCACAAACTATATGTTTGTCATTTTTTTAGTTAGTCTTTATTCTTTAGGAAAGCATATTAATATATAGTTTAACCCACGTTTTTTGCTCTTCTGCTGATGCAAGATGAACTCTAACAAGTTTAACTTTCATACCTGCATATTTTAGTTTACCTTTAAAAGGGTTAACATCCTGGAAACTAAAATTACACCCCACAAAAATGCTATGAAAACAAATCTGACTTGAGTGTACTGCTTGTGGTTACTTTGAGAGCAATTGTCTTTATTTTACAACCAGAGAGATGTGTGAGAATAATCTCTCTCTTATCAATGTCTGCATTTGGTGCTGAGTTTTCCCCCTCTAGACTCTTATGAACTCAATGTTTGGCAAAAAACCAGAGAAATCCCATCTGCTTTAGCATGTGGTAGGAGGTTAATGGTGACAAAAAGTCACACTTTATGAGAGCTTTTCTCATTTCTTCAGTTTTCCTGACAAGTGGCTTTGCCAGCTTTCAAGCCTCCTTTTGTCACAAAGAGCATCAATGTTTCATTAACCCTTCTCAGTCCATAAGGTGGTCTATTTCATCTGAGAATGTGGCTGCCGCTTCCAGAACCTTCTGCTTTTACAGGCAGTGCTGTCAGGGGTCCCTAATTTAACATAGTTTGGGCAGAGATTTTTTTTTCTTTTCTCTCTTCAAATGCCAAGGTGAAGCCCAGTAAACTTCTCACATCGCTTTGTGCAATGCCATTAAGGAAGGAGAGAAAGAACTTCCATTATTGGGCAGGTCACCATTCTTTCCTGATGTCAAGTGATGAGTTTCCAGACTGTAACTATACTGACATTTGGTGTTGCCCTTAGAAAACTGAAGCATTGAATGGAGTTATAAATGACTTTTCAACTGAATTCAATCTTGCTTCTTGTGAATGTTGTTGCTCCACTTCATACAGATTACTACTGAGGGTTTTCTGGAAGCTGCATTAAACAAGCTTCCTGTGGTATAAATAAATGCAGTCTATAGAAAGAAAACTGAATGTATTTTATTTGTTTCAATATATATTTAAAATGGCTAACCTTCTTGGAGGAGCATGTATCCTACCCAATGTCTAGGAACAGGAAACCACTGCATAACACCAGCCTTAGCATTTGCTGTGGGTGCCTTTCATGTGTGGAGGGAGGGAGAGAGGGAAGGAGAGAGAGAAAGCGAATGAGATTTCAAATATAACCACCATTGCTCAAATGAAGTGATTATTTCCCAAAACATACTCACTGTTGGTCAAAATTTACATGACAGATAAACTTATTTCTGTTTTTTGTATCCTATCTGAGGCTTTGATCATTTGTATTTAATGTCACGTTTTGGAATAGTCATTTTGCTATATAGTGATGGATTTATGAAGGTTCCTTCCTACCACCCCCACTCTAGTCCCATGGAACTGGAGACACATATTTATTCTTCCCTGTAATTGAATGAAAAACAGGCTCCCCACTCCCACCCATGACATATCTCCTTGTCTCTTTTGTGGAGTAACTAGTTTCTTTATATGAGATGATGCTATAGCAAATATTGGCTGGGCATACTTAGGAACTTTGCTCCACCTGCCGAGCCCAACTGCTAGTGGGTAGATTGCATTCCTCAACCAGAATCTTGGGGTGTCTAGTTACACTTCCTTCATTAGTTGGCTTTCAAACAATTCTGGCTTCTCCTGGCTGAAATGCAGTGGCTCCTCAGCCTTTTTAATATTGCTGTTTAGGTTACTTTCTTCAAGTGCTCTGCAGTCTTACATCCTCCTGCTACTCACCAGACTGCTATTTCCATTTGGGCCAATCTGCAGTTCAGACTTCTGCTATGTTCTTATCCTCTTTGTTTTCATTTCTGTACCCCTCAGCTCAAATCCATGCTTTCTCTGGCATCTCCCTTATCCCCACTTCCGAATGAGATAGCTTTAACCCTTCTTTATCTTCCACATCTCCATGGAGGAAGGTTTCACTTCTGTCAGCTCCCTATGATCTGGATCTTTCTTAATCAGGTCACTCAGCTTATGGTTCCTTAGAATATGCACTCCCTAATCTAATATACCACCCTGCCCTTCATAACTCTTAGGGTTGCTTTATTTGCAACAAAAGCAGCTACTATACAGAGGGATGAGGTAGCCAAAGTCCTGAATTAGAGTGTTGCTCTAATTGTAGATGAGAATAATCTGATTCAAATACATTCTAAATATATGTTTTAACATATGTATATGTATATAAACATTTTATTTTTATCTTTTTGTATTTTCATTTTTTTAAATCTTTATATTTTACTATTTTATTATTCTATTATTTTGTAATGTTTAATTATTATGTTTATATGTGAAATGGTCTCAAGACTTACTCAATAAAGATGATTAATTGAATATACCACCCTAATGAAACAAAGCTGAACAAAATTACAAAGAATTTACTTCGCCTTTATTAGTCATCATCCCTTATAGTTCTGGTCACCAAAATGCTGGCTGATTAAAGGCATTTCCATTTTTATCACACACCTTTCAAAAAATGAAAATCCTACAAATGCATCTGTTATCAATTCTTTGCCCATAATTTTGGCATCAAACTGTAACATTCTAGAGTGACAAGGCTCTGGACCTAGAGATCACTGGCTTTCCTACTGAATCTAGACTTCCCCTTGTACTCTCCCCAAAGAACTTGCTATCATGGCCTACCAATTTACAAAGAAAAGTGGCACTTTCCCTTTTATAATCTTATAGTTCTCCAAAGCCAGCACCTGAGGTGATATTGCTAGCTACAGTATCCTGCTCCCACCCTCAACAGGTAGTGAACATCTTAAACACACAAACACAGAAAGAGAGATAGAGAGAGAACATTATCTTCTGATCAAGTAGTCAGTTGGTAAATAAATAAACTAAGAAGTATGACACATGCTTTGCTTGCACACACCCCAGTTTCAGTCCCTGGCATCTCCTGTTAAAGGTATCAAGAAACAGATAATGGGAAAGACCTCTGCCTCCAACCCTGGATAGCAGCTTCCAGTTAGTGGTGACAGTAGTGGATTTAGATCAAGGGTAGGCAACCTTTCCCCTTTAAGGGCCGAGGGTCTTCAGCTCCCAGAAGCCTCAGCCATGTTGGCCAATAGTCCCATGTTGACCAATAGCTCCTGGGATTCTGGGAGCTGAAAGCCCTCGGCCCTTAAAGGGGAAAGGTTGCCTACCCCTGGATTAGATGGACAAATTGGCCAGAAATGAGATAGCTTCCCATGTTAATTAACAAAATTAAATCATTCCATATTTCTGCTTTGGGAGAAGGGTATGTTACAATATCTAATATTAATACCCTTCCAGTTAAAGCTGGGTGTGTCTAAAGGAAAGCTAAAGTGAACCAAAGCATACGCACCATCCTATCTTATTATTCACAATTCATCACCAAACTACTAGCTTTCATGTCAGATAATCAGTGAGTGATCGAAGCTACAAATAAACAGGGATGAATTCATATGAATGAAGAGGTGGGGCCCACAATATTTATGCTGGACCCGTGCTCATCCTGATCAAGTGACCAAATGGGAACTGGCCAAATAGATATAAAGAATAGTGAATGTCTCTCTGTAACATGGCAGGTTTTCAAACTTGCCTAAAAGAGGTGATTGTAAATATGTTGTTGAAAAAATCTCTCCCTGAATCCTATCATACATGACAATTACTAGCCAGTTTCCAGTATTCCACCTTTGGGCAAGGTTCTGGAGTGTGTGGTGGCCCATTTCAGTCTGACATCAAGCCCAGTTTTGGAATGGAGATAGTTTTATCTTATTGGATTGGGGGAGTATGTCCATGGTTGGTTATGCTCGACCTCTTGGTGGTTTCAGTACCATCAGCCATAGCATCCTTCTGGACCACTTCTCTGACATGGGATATGGAGGGATTTTGTGCAAGGCCTTTTCTTGAAGGGATTGATTCAAAAAGTGATGCTGGGGAGTGCCTGTTTAGTGTTTTGGCTGTTGGCCTGTGAAGTCCATCAGGTCTCTATCTTGTCCTTTTGCTATAAAGCTGCTGGGACAACTTACCTGAAAATCTGGAGTTTGGTGCCACCAATATGCCCATGTTATCCTGAAATTACTGAAATGTAATTTCAGTAATAAGATTGAAAAAGTCATAAAATAAGTCCAAAAGATGGCCAATGTACTAGACATTGCAGGAAAGATAAATGAGATCATGCCATATTCTTAATGGTATCAGAATCAGAATACAGCTGGACTAACAATTTGGCAAGGAGAAACACTTAAATCAGCATGGATGTACACTTCTAGAATGGGATAAAATGGTAGACAGAATACATATGTAGGATTCAGGGCAAGGCTACTGGTAGACAAAACATGGGCAAAATAATCTACCAACCAGACTCATTAGGATGACTTCTGGGGCAGACTCCAGTGATTACTGATACCAAAGTAATTCTGAGTTTCAAAGAAGGAAATCATCAGTGTTTGACATACACAGAGGTGTCTGTAATAGTACCTGGCTGGAAAACTTCAGTTGCTTTTAAGAATGAAAGAGGGAATTTTGGCAAGATAATTGGAGCAGCAAAGATTCTTGTTCTACACAACTATTAAAGAACCCTGTTCTCCTTTGCACCCCTCTGTTGTTAGTATTCTAATTCTCAATCATATCCTTGAGGATGGAAGGTGCCTGACTTCCAGATAATTAAAGGATCCGGTCAATTCTTCAAACAAGAGCACAAGGAGTTGCAGAGAATAAAATGAACAAATAACTTGTACTCTCTGAGTCTGAGGTTTGCTGATTCTATAAGCTACATTTTCTGCAGTTCAGTTGAATTTTTACAGTTAAAAATTCTCAGTGCAAAAAAAGGAAGAAATTCAGGGCCTCTAAAACATTTTCCAAAAGGATATTCCCCAGAACTATTTAACCATCTTTTTCTTCCTCTTTGGTCATGTTTACTAAGCATTGGCAGTAGCTTTGTAACACCTTTAAAAGGATTTCTCTTCTTGATGGCTATAGGAATCAGCTAACCAGGGATCATGTAGCTAGTCTGGTGATGCCACATTATAGCCAATATGATATGACATTTTGATCTATAGCCAATATAATTTGGCTTCTGAATGCAATAACATTTTTGCCTGATTTTGAAGCTTCCCTGGCTATTACTGATGTTTTATGTTTTATATTTTATGATGATAATGGAAAAAGTAACTTTTTTCAAATAAACTGATCTATTTTTGATGAGTTGTACTATGTTTTCCCCACTGTCTTTACAGTAATACCCATTACAAAAAATACTTTGTCTTCTTCCTGCTCTATTTTAAAACAATACTATGCCCAGTAAGATACGGATACTTGACTAAGCAATGATCCAGATTGCTTACAATATTTTCATTTGGTTTCCTCTGAAAATACTTCCTGGCTTTTAACACACAAGGAAGCCTGCCCCATCACATGCTGTTTAGCCATTTTGAAACACAATCACCTCAAATGCCATATCTACACTTAGTTGATTATTGTAATAGCCCTTGAAACATCATTATTAGTTAATGTGCACTTAAACAAAGGGCACTCATAAACTTCTCACTGAAAGAGGAGGAAATTGGCAGCTGGGTTTAAAAATGCATTTAGTCAATTAGTGTGTGGCATATATATGAGAATCATAAATGAAAGACATGATCTTTATTTCTGTCAGTATGTAGCTATTTTATATTTTGTAGCAACTCCAGGTCTTGATTTCCTAACGCCAGATTCTGCAGGCTGTGAAACAAAAGCAAACATTTGTACTTCCAAACACTGTGTAAGACTTTACATTTTCACAGGCCCCTATGGAACTAATGGTTTATGCATGAGAGTTTTCCTCTTTTGAGAACAGCATGGGTCTCCGGGTATACATGTAGTCCATATAAGCTACAGATCTTCCTTTTCCTTGCAGTAGTTTTCTGGCTGGTTTATCATATTTTCTCCTATCCTGCTAAAGCAGAAATATATCCTTGAAAAATATACCTACTCAGTTTTCAGAAA
>CM034706.1:195525623-195554122 GCA_020142125.1 Phrynosoma platyrhinos | reverse complement strand
GGCAGCCACATGCCGGGCACCCCAACCCCTTCCTGAATATGTCATCAGACTGTGCACTGTTGCACACAGCGAGCGCTCCAAAGATGTCCTCCCGGCACAGCGTCCAGACATGCTGCACCTGAAGAGATGTGGAAGAGACGTGTGGCGTCTCTTCAGGTGCCCCTTTTGCCCACTCTGGAAGGAGCAGCATTTTAGCGCTCCTTCCAAGGCTGGCAGAAGGGTGGATTGGGGCCTCTGCGTGTGTTCTCGGGGTGGCCCACAGCCATCTGTCTGCAGAGAGCCTAATATACTAAGGCAAATCTGTCTCTGCCCCATAACCAGCCCTGAAGCCAAACTGAAATAGTTCTAGATAAGCCATTCATCCAGGATCCCCAGGAGGAAGAAGACCATCACATGCTCTAGAAGCTTGGCCAAGAATAGGATACTGAAAGCTAGCTGATACTGCTCAAGTATGGTGGGGTTCTGGGAAGGGTATTTTTTTTAGTAGCAATCATATCGCGACCTTTTCTAGACAGGATGGGAACTTATCTTGCTGCAGCAAGCCATTAACTATTCCCTTAAGCATTTGGACAGTCCCCGTCTGGCTGATTTTATGAGCCAGGAAGGGCACCCATTCAGTATGCATGTGGTAGCTCTCACCTTTCCAAGGATCCAGTCCACATCTTCAGGTTGCACAAACTGAAACACAGTAAAATCAAGGTTATATCCACTGTATCTGTATCAACCACAGCATCCAAGTGGACCCAAGTGAGAGTGGACCCAAGCAGTCTGCATAGGGGAACAACAACAATAATAATAACTACTCTTTGTTACATCTTAATTTGAAAACAGGAAGAATAGATAATGTTCATAGGTGGATGTATGAAGAAATCAATACTGGGAAGAAATGCAGAAGTGTATTGTTTCTGCTATTACCTTTCTTGCAGACAGAGATTCCAGTTACATGCATTTCCTCCAAGATATGAGAGGAACTGGTTAAGCTAATGGGAAATAAGGCTCATATAAAAATCATTCAAGATACTAAAGAGGCAAAGTACTTTGCTCTTATCAGTGACTGCTGCAGATCATTATGTACTGTTTTCCAATATTGCTTAAACAGAAAAATGAAGAAATATTTTTTGTGCTTTGTGTCAATTAACAGTCACACTGGAGAAAACTTAAATAAAAGTGTCATTTTCAGAAACATGGTATTGACATCAATAATTATAGAGCACAGATATATGATTCTGTAAAAAATATGGGTGATCAATACCAGGGTCAGCAAACTCACACAAAAATGTGAACAGCCACACTCCTTTCATGGCTTGTCTCTGACCTAGCTAGGCCAAACAGCATGGGTGATAACGTTTATGTAGTGAAGCTGTTCAAAAACCAGTTTGGTGTAGTGGTTTGTGTGTTGGACTAGGACGCTGGAGACCAGGTTTTGATTCCCCACTCAGCCATGAAACCCACTTAGCAACCTTGGGCATGTCATTTTCTCTCAGCCTCAAGAGGAGTGCAATGGCAAACCTCTGAACAAATCTTGTCAATAAAACCCCATGATAGGTTCACCTTAGGGTCACCATAAGTCAGAAATTACTTAAAGACACAACAACAATAGCAAAGCTGTTCACATTTTTTTTATGTGTTCTATGTTTTCTTTTCAGCATCTATCCACAGATGGAAAATATTTCAAGGTAATACCGATCACTGGTCCAAAATATATAATAAAATATGTCAAACATCAGCTTGAAAAACCTGCCACAAACAAGATAGCTCTATAGAAAAGATGGCACACAAACTATTGTCGTCTATTATGACTGTATTTTGGAACACTTTATAAAAATAGCTAATGATTCCAAAGAGAAAGTAGTAGTTATGTTAGAAGCAAACTCTTTAGTGAAGAAAATGAAAACATTTGAAATATCTTTTATGGCAGTATTCTGGCATAAATTCCTTCTCAGATTTGACTGTAAACAAAATACTACCCAAAAATGGGCCTTGATGTAATGACAGGGAAGGAAACGCTTTCTTCTCTCATAACTTTTATCTATGACATGGGGAACAACTCTGAAGAATTTGAAGAAAGGTCAGAGAAATTGAGTAATCAAGTGGAATCCATATATTCTGACCGAAGCTCAGAGACACAAATAAATTTTCTCATATGGAAAAAGTGACTGCAACTAACAGACAGAGACAGGTTCAGGGCAGAAAAACACCACAGTGTTTTAGATTAACTTCAAATGGAACTGAAGAAGTGCTTCTCTGCTTATGGCTGTGAATCTGTTGAATTTCTGTCAAGACTGGGTCTCTTCTCAAAATTATGGTACTCCAAGAAGGGGTGCAGAAGCTTTACTGAGAACATATTTAAATGATCTCCAAATTTCTCCACACTCCAAACTAAAATATTTTATCCATTTCTTAGACATTGCAGATTATGTAATGTATCTTAGAAATACTTAATACACTAGTTTGAAGATAATATCCAAGGGAAGCTGGAGTCACTTCATCCCATTTGAGTTACAAGCGGCAAGTTCATTCTGCACCATGAGGCATGGCTTTCAGCACTTAAACCAAGGAGGATTCTGTTTTAACTGTCTGTGGCTTTAGAACTATTTTTGAGAAGTTGCTTTAGCATGTCACATATGTTTTATTTGTATTATTCAATGTTTTGAATGTATTGATTTGTTGTACATTGCCTCAGGGACCCTGGTGGTGATAGGTAAACGCTACAAATATGTATCTTTTAAATTGCTGCAAAAAACCTGGTTGAAGCTGTGGAAGGAAGATAGAGTTGATCCAGGTGAGTAACAGCCAATCAGGAGTGAGCTGGCGACAGCCAATAGAATTTTGTGCTGTAGGTGATAAAGAATTCCATTGCTGACAGTTGGAGTCAGACTGGGTTTTGATGTGTAACGGTCCAGAAGACAGGGACTGTGAAGGAAAAGTCCAGCAGTGAGGGACTTAGTTTGAATATAGCACTCAAAATGAGGGAGTTGCTGGTATTTGATATCCTGTGGGATATAGTTAGCCTGAGGGCTAGTACAGAAATAAGGTTGGAAGGATAACAGTAAATAAGGACGGTGCGAGGGTCCTAAATGAAGGTAACTGGTGTTCTCTAGATAAAGAGATGTGTAACAAAGTGTAACATGAACAAGTGAACAATAAAAAAATAACAAATGAAACATTGTTAACCATCATTCAAATAAAGTTTTATTGTTATTTAATTACGAGCTTGTCTGAACCTGGATTGAATTTCCACACTGCTAACAATCAAAAACCAAGTTTGGAAGTAAATCATTAGTTAAACATAAAAGTGGTCTGGTACATCACAAATTGGTGACAGTAGGAACAGGTCCTGTCATACAAGAAGGAAAGTTTAAAAGATAAACAGATAAATAAGCAATTTCAGTGGTTCTCTTCACAATTTGGTGGTAGCGGTGGGATAGTAAAACCCATTGTGCTGTCACTTGAAGAAAAGGGTTGGGTGAGTGGGACTCCCCGTGACAAAAGGTTTCTAAATGTTACTCCAGCTTTCTCCCTTTTTCTAACTCTGACAATTTCAGGTTTTAAAGGAGCAAAGACATTCTCCAAATTAGGCTTTATTATAAGTTATGTTCTACTGTACTGTAGTCAAGATTGTCTTCATTATCTGAACTATCCGTAGAACTGGATCTTCTGGGAGAAATATCTTTCAATAACTTCATCTCTAAATTTCTGGACAAGTAGGGGAAAAAGAAAATAATTTTAAAAATATTCTGAATATAGTTTGTAATAAAGGTAAATGTATTCCCCATTGACAAGGTTGTCAAGTCATGTCTGACCATGGAGGGCGGTGCTCATCTCTGTTACTATAGGCCTAAGCAGACTGCCAGAAATAGTGCACATTAAATTGAGGCACTGCCCTGGCTCAGTGCTAGGGAATCATGGGAATTGTATTTTTTTCTGAGACATTGAGCCTTCTCTGTCAGAGAGCTCTGGTGCCACAATAAATTACAGTTCCCATGATTCCCTAGCACTGAGCCAGGGCAGTGCCTCAATTTAATGTGCACTATTTCTGGCAGTCTGCTTAGGCCCTACGCCAAAGAGTCAGCATTGTCAGAGACTACTCTGTGATCATGTGGCCAGTATGATTACACAGAACACTGTTTTGTAATAGTGTGTAATCGTTTTATTATTAATAAAATCTGAACATTTTGATGATAGATGAAGCTCCTTTTAAAAGTATTTCATTCATATGTGCATCCTCCCCCCAGTCAAGGAACAATGATAAAAAGTGCTGTGAGAAAGTGAGGAAGGAAAGGAGGCATGGAAAGGGTGGATAAGGACTCAGGGAACCCTCAAATTAACATTCTGCCCTTTCAGCATTTTAAAAAGTCTTCAGCGCACACACTCTGAAACTACATAGTTACATGATACCATTGACCCATTGAGTATAATAATGCCTCCTCTGACTGGCAATGATTTTCTGGGGTCTTCCACAGGACCCAGACTATGAGATTCTTTTAACTGAAGACATCTAAATCTAAATAATGTAGCAAACTGGACTGATACTAACTGATCTGTATAACGTCTTGATCAGGATTGGCCTGACTCATATGCAGAGCACAGCTGTACAGTTCAAAGCACTTCAGATAAAAATGGTGATCTACATAGTACAAATAAGTGGGAGAAAGCTGGACATAACCTCCAATATAAACAACTGTTGGGATTCCATGCAGGAATGACACACGCCGAGACGGAATGGGGGCGCAATGCTTGAGGGGGTGTTATTCCCTCTGCCTTTTTATTAGCAGCTTGTTTACAGGAATCTGGATGTTGTTCATCATTCATTAACTGTCAGAAGGTGCTTTTTCCTGTTTCAGGCTCAAAGGTCAGAGTAAGCAAACAGGACACAGGAAACCAGCCAAGTTACTCATTAAGTTTACTCACTAGAGTGCAGACTAGCGAGGTTATTGTATGTTTACTCATTAGGCTGTGTGTAAATCTCAGCCAGGTTTAGTTATTAAACTTATGTACATGGTAAATGCAGCGCTATTTTTATATAGAGGGAAACATGAGATTTTCATGGTGTGCCAGTGAAAATCCCCCACAAACAACATAATACAATAACATAATAACCAATTAATATAAGCATTTCCAACATAACTAAATACAGTGGGCCCTTGGTATCTGCTGGAATTTGCTTCCAGGAGCCCCTGTGGATGACATAGTAAAATGGCATCCCTTATATTAAAAAAACAAAGTTTGCTTTTGGAATTTATATTATTTGTGAACATTTTCAAACTGTGGATGGTTGAATTCAGATAAAAAATCCATGGATACAGAAAGCCAACTGTAACAAAAACCACCAAGGTGGTGTGATGTAGAGGGGAGAACAGAAACCAGGCTTGTTCATTCACAGCAATATCATGCATGCTAGGACATGAATTTCACAAGTACTCTCCAAACACAAAGCTTATGTGAAGGGATTGTTTGAGATATGTTGTCATGTGTCTTCAAGTCCTAAAGCAAACCTGTCACAGGTTCTGGGGCTCAGAGTGTGTGATTCACCCAAGTTTACTCAGTGGGTTTCCATAGCTGAACAGGGAATCAAACCCTTATCTCCAGAGTTGTAGCCCAACACTCACACCACTATCTACTTTGGCTCTCTGTAGGAAAATACTGAATTTATATAGTTATCTGTTATCTCCTTTGACATCTCTTCAATCTATGATAGTAGCAAATTGTGAAAGAACTGTGGTGAGGAGTGGATGGGTTGGCATCTGAGTTGGTTCCCCCCCCCCATCTCTTTTTAAATTCCTTTTAGCTGGTTGAATAGCTTAGCATAATCTCCTAGTAATCTTTTTTATTAATTTGTTAATTTGTCTGTATAACAATTTTAGGTGTCAGAACTTATTCTCTCCCCTCAACTCAAAATGCCCCTATATGTTTTATTATTGTTAGATGTTTAATGGAAGACAGGCAGTGTGAGTCAGAAAAGGCAGGACATTGTGACAATTTAAAGTAGACACAGTTCCCAAGATCACAATCTATATCCACTTATGAAGCAAATGAACTAGGGAAAAATGCCAGGGCTTTACTACACCAGCAGTTTGTTCCAGCACTTTAAAAGGCAGCACCAAGTGGTCTTGCTTAGGGCAGAAACAGAAAAGACCCAGAGCTAGGTAACAGCAACAAGAAGCATGGATCAAAAACAAAGGGTGTTTTTGACAGTAGTAGGAGCAGCAGCAGCTCTCTTGTTAGTCCTCCTCTGGAAAATACTATAGACCCATGAGAATATCTAGTACCAGGCCGAATCAGCTTCTTAAATGCCTGCTTTATTCTGCTTACAGAACGGACTTGGCTTAGCCACTGAGTTTTGGCCCCTTTCAGAAAGAATCTTTGAGAAGCAAAGAGACACACACACATCATACACACAATTCTTGTCAGCTCCCAGAGTCTAAGCCATCTTCTGTCATACTATGCAAAGATTAGGGACCATAGGGACTAAGAGGAATCCATGAGAAAAGCAGTGTACTTCAGATAGTACATTGGAGGTAAACCTTGCATTATTGAAGTAATTCTGGCAGACAATTAAGACTACAGCATAGAATAGCTGGAACTGGGAATGGAGCTAAGGAAGCACTATATCTTCTGCAAGAGAACCAGGCTGGGAAAAGAGTTGTCATTCTCAGTGAATCCTAAATCCTCAGATCTCAATAAGGGGATAGGGATGGAAATAACAGAGAACCTTGTTCATGTCTCCCAATATCCTAAGCCTTATTTCAGACTCCTATTATCTGTAATAATAATAGTTACTTTTGCCTCCCAACTCTTGGCTCTCCCATGCTAGCAATATAATTAGCATAAGCTGAATATGATTTCCAATCCAACATACTGTTGTTTTAGTCATCCTTATCAGTGGGAGGCAGACACATTAATACAACAGTAACTAATACCTGATGCTTGGAAGGCAGTGGAATAAAAAAGCTCCAGAACATACCAAGCAAATTATCCATTGCTGAAAAGGGGAAGAAAATTTTCTTCCTGATCTCCACAGATGATCAACTTATGCCTTGAAGCATTAGACTTGATTGTGCTAATCATTATTTTAGCTTACATAGCTACAAACTTTATTAGTGTTGTCCAGTGACTTTGCTACTTTGGGAATTTAATCAAACAGTTAGAGTAAATGGAGCTATTTGCTTTATCCCTAGAGGCAGACTTTTTATATATAAAAAAGAAATCCCACTTCAAATATCATTGAAATAAATATTAAACTCTATACCCTAGTGAATTTTAGAAGATTTATATTTATATATTTTTTAACTTTACATATTCTTACTCCATCTCAACATTTCCCAAGGGTTTCTTCTAAAATCTCAGTTGCTTTGGGACATGATAATATTGAAGGATGCCAAGGTCTGAGTTTTTTTTAACCATTATTTCATCTTATAGTACAATAGATGTTCCATTATATTACACAAGCTCTTGCTGTTGTTGTTTTATTTTTTGATGGCCAGAGCTAAGCTGAATGGTAAGATCTTATGAGTTTCATAATTTAATTTGGTTTTTATAATTAATTTAAATTGTGGCTTTGCTTTTAAACTGTTATCCACCCAAACTTTTAAGCCTGGATGGTACTTGCTGGAAACTTTTTGGTGCAAGAATCAAAAACCTTTAAAATTATCATGGCTTCTTGTTCACTAGTGCTATGCATGTCCATAATTGTGAGCCCCTTCAGACAAGAAGTCTCTGAAAGTCCCAAATTGTTTTCCTGTATAAATCAAATTTATTTTGGAAATTCACATAAGATTTTTTTTTTTCATTTTGAAGCATTTCCTGGGAACTCCCAGCTTCACCAAGGATTTTTCATTCCTACTCCCTAAGTCAGTTTAAACTGACCTAGCATTTTCTGAAATGAATATATCTCTACTTGAAATGAAATATATCTCTTCTTGGCTATCTGATTTATTATCCCAAAATGAGCTAAAAGAGCTGCTGCCAGTAAACCCAACTATTGTTCTAGGACACAGATTCAATAGAGATCAAGCAAGAGAAAGAGGAATGTTTGCCATAAAACAAAATGATCGTAACATTTAACTGGTGTTATATTGCTAAAGCACTTTATCATCTTGACTATAATTCCTGAATATTAATAAAAATGACTTGGTAGAAACTGGTGAAAATCAATCAAGTTCTGGTCTAATACAGAGGTGGGAACCATGTGGCCCTCCAGTTGTTGTTGGACTGCAACTCCCAGCAGCCCTAGCCAGCATCACCAAGGCTGAAAAATACTGTGAGTTGCAGTGAAACTAGGGCTGCACCTGCGCTGCAGAAATAATCCAGTTTGATTCCACTTTAACTGGCAAGGTTCATTGCTATTGGAATTCTGGGAATTGTAGTTTGTTGTGGCACCACAACTCTCTGACAGAAAAGGCTAAATGTCTCACAAAACTACAGTCCACAGAATTCCATAGCATTGAACCATGGCAGTTAAAATGGTGTCAAACTGCATTATTTCTGCAATGCAGATGCAGCCAATATCTGAAGAGCCACATGATTCTCCCCACTATAACCTATTCTTTAAAACCCCATTATAAATGAAGTAGGCAACCCCATGTGTTTTTCACTTCCACTCCAAAGCCACCTGGCAGTTGAGCCCCGGCACACATATAATGTTGGGGCTCTGCCACTGCCCTTGCTTTTGGGAAGCCCAGGCAAATTGCTCCATTTACATGCAATTTACAGACAGCCCTGTCCCTCTGTTCTGTTGTTGCAGGAGGAATGGCTAACCTTTTAAGTCCAGTTCTTTCACAGTAACAACACTGCATGTATTTGTCAGCGGTTTTTGAAACCAATTTTGGAGAAATGGTTTTGTATTCCATTATCTTTGCACAATGGAGAGTGATTTTTCACCTCATTTCCAGGCAAATCTGTCATTTCCATGAGACACATATATGATTTAACTTCAGCTGCTTATTCCATGTTGAATTAGCTCAAACTATCTGTCATATCTTCCACTGTTTGAACCCCATTACTTGAAACCCTGTCTTTATTGGTGATATTCATAAACCTACTATTTTCCTTTCCCTCCTCTCTGCCTCCCACTGGTTGTTTTGCCTCCTTTCCTCCCCTCAATTTCCAACTTTTTCCATTTCTCAAACTGGCACATTTATTCTAAACAATTCTCTTTTGCTTGTATGTTTTTGAATTGCAAACCACTCAGCTTGCCTGCTGTATGCTATCATCTCCTTACATGCACCCTTTCATCTTGTACATTTTGCTTTCCTTGGCCAGGTCAACAAAGAGGTCAAACACTTGATAATTATCATCCAGAACTGAGGCTGCTTTACTAAAGTTGATTAGTATGTTTCCAACCTCATAGGTAATCACTTTATCTTTGTCTTTGCTTGCCAATTCACACTGCTTTTCTGGCAAAACAAATCACTCCTTAGTCCAATTTAGTTCCTTCTCATTCTTTTGTCTAGGTGACAGAAAGCATACTTCCCTTATTACATGGGTCTACAGGGCATTGTCAAATGTCTTCATGTCCAAATGGACTTCACAATTTTGAAGAAAAAGGGAAATTATATGAGGAAAGGTTAAAGGAAATAGATATTTCTAACATTAAGAAAGGATGGCAGGGGGACTCTTCACAACAATTTCCCAATATCAGAAGACTGCTGCTAAAAAAGAAAAGAACATTTCCTGCTAATTGCTATAGTATAGGCAACTGCCCCCAAACCAAAAAAACACAGAATTAGTAAAAGCAACATACATACATGTCCTTCTATTTAGAGTACACAGTGCCTAGTAAACCAGCTAAAGGACAAAGGATAAGCTCGAAATAGCACACTTTCTAAAGCAGGGGTAGGCAACCTTTCCCCTTTAAGGGCCGAGGGACTTCAGCTCCCAGAAGCCTCAGCCATGTTGGCCAATAGCTCCTGGGATTCTGGGAGCTGAAGTCCCTTGGCCCTTAAAGGGGAAAGGTTGCCTACCCCTGCTCTAAAGGATAAGTGTGCAATGCCACACTTCTGGATGTGTTTCTTTTTGTTTTCTACTACTTCAGACACTAGCACATGAACCAATGGATTCTAAAAACAAGATTCCACCCCTAACATTAGGAAACATTTCCTGACAGTAAGAGCTGTTCAGTAGTAGAATAGATTTGGAGGGTGGTAGATTCTCCTTCTTCAGAAGTCTTTAAGCAGAAGTTTAAAAAATAACATTGTGTAGTGGTCTGTTGGACTATGGGCCTGAACAGACTGCCAGAAATAATCCAGCTTGATACCACTTTAACTCTTCTGGCTCAATGCTAGGGAATCTGGAAATTGTAGTGTTTTTTCTGAGGCATTGAGCCTTCTCTGTCAGAGAGCTCTGGTACCACAGTAAACTACAGTTCCCATGATTCTCTACCACTGAGCCAGGGCAGTTAAAGTGGACTCAAGCTGGATTATTTCTGGCAGTCTGTTCAGGTCCTATGTCTTCAAGAGACCAGGGTTGGAATTCCTTCTCAGACATGGAAACCAACTTGGTGACTTTACGCAAATAGTACTCTCTCAGCTTTTGTTGTTGTTCTTGTTAACTGCCCTTGAGTCAATCTCGACTCATGGTGACCCTATGGATGCGACTATGGATCTCCAAGGCCCTCTGTCCTTCACTGTTCTGCTCAATTCCTGCAACCCCATACCCATGACTTCCTTAATAGAGTCCATCCATCTTGCATGTGGCCTTCCTCTCTTCCTATGTCCCTCCACCTTTCCCAGCATTATTGTTTTTTTCCAAAGAGTTCTCCCTTCTCTTGATGTGTCCAAAGTATGACTGCCTCAATTTGGTCATCTTGGCTTCCAGGGAGGTTTCCGGCTTGATCTGCTCTAGGACCCATTTATTTGTCCTTTTGGCTGTCCATGGGATCCTCAGCACTCTTCTCCAGCACCACATTTCAAATGCATTGATTTTCTTCCTATCATCTTTCTTAACTGTCCAGCTCCCACATCCATACATGGTAATAGGGAATACAATGGTTTGTATGACTCTAACATTTGTGCTGAGTTGTATATCTTTGCATTTTAGAATCTTTTCTAGTTCTTTCATAGCCGCCCTCCCCATTCTTAATCTCCTTCTGATTTTCTGACTACAGTCCTCATTTCTACCAATGTTTGATGCCAGGTATGGGAATTCTTTTCCTATTTCTATTTCTTCATTGTCTAGGATGAATTTGTGAAGGTCCTCAATGGTCATTATTTTTGCTTTCTTTATGTTCAACATTAAGCCTGCCTTTGCACTTTCTTCTTTGATCTTCTTTAGTAGATGTTCCGGGTCTATGAGGTTTTCTGCTAGTACTATGGTGTCACCAGTATATCTCAGATTGTTGATATTTCTTTCTCCTATTTTCACTCCTCTGTCTTCCATGTCCAAACCTGCTTTCCTTACAATATGTTCTGCATATAAGCTGAATAGGTAGGATGAAAGGATGCAGCCTTTCCTGAATCCTTTGCCAATTGGGAACCATTCTGTTCCTCCCTGTTCTGTTCTGAGTACAGATTTTGAGTACAGATTCCACTTCAGGACTATGAGACGTGTTGGCAGTCCCATGTCTTTAAGAGCATTCCATAGTCTTTCATGAGCTATGCAGCTTTAGAAGAAAATCTCATCTAAATAATCTTATCAATAAACCCCTATGATAGAGGGTTAAATGACCATATTTTGGGAGTGTATAGTTGTATAGTTTATCTTATTTCTGATTCACTAAGGCATGAATTCCTTCAATAGCTAGGTCTTTCCAGGTGTTGTTGCACAGCAACTTCCAAAATCTCTTAATGTTTGCTAAGCTGGTTAAAATGCTGGAAAATGCAGTTTAATGATATCTGGAAGATCACACATGTCCCATACTTCACTGAGGAATAAAATAGAAGCCTGTTTTATGCTGGCAGCATAGTTGAGCTTCAGTCAAGAAGGTAAGTTATGTGGAAACTCATATAATTTAAAGTAGGTCTAGCATTTATAAGTGCTTATACACCTCAGAGTGTAAGGGGGGGGTTATTTACAATAAGCTACATGGGATACAGTTGACACAAATGTCTTTCCAAATGGAAATTTCACTTTGATGAATCTGGAGATTGTCTTCAAACTATGTTTTTCACCAATATATCTCTTCCACAAATGCAGGAGAGGGCAAAGAGAAACTCCTAAATGACATTGGTAAGACAGTATCATTATTGCAATAGATCTAGCTTCTTTTTTCTAAGAATTATCCTTGTTTAGGAGGTAATCAGGGGCATCTTGGTGCAGGTACCAAGATTTTGCTAAGAGAGATTTACAATCATTTTGTTTTGTTCCAGTATCTCTATCTGGCCCTCTGTCCTTGCTCAGGCAAATTACAAAAGCTCTAACCGAAGTGGGCAGAATGAGAACATATGACCTTCTGTTCTCTGTATTGACTTGGTGTTGTCCTGGCTGTATTCATAAACAGAAAGGAAGAAACATCTATGCATTTCCATATGGGTGCTGCATCTGTTCAAGGAAGTTTCATAGCCTTTGTGTTTTCTGAGTAGTCATACTGTGATTATATTCTTTTTATTAAAAAAATCCACCAAAACATTTTCTTATGAATTAATAATGAGCTTCTATTTTCTAATTACAAAGCTAAGTGCATTACCTAGGAGGAAATTGCCTAGAAAGCACTCAGTAATACAGGGAAAGACAGACCAACGTGAGAGAAGAGTTCCCAAAGGTACCAAACAGCCGTTTCTCTGGAGCCCTATCTCACAGGAAACAGCTTTCCAATTAGTTTACTCCAGACAAACTGGCATCTTCGTTCTGAGAATTTTGTTAGAAATCTGTTTCCCATCTGTGTGTTGGCTTTGTCCTGAAAATCACAGACAGTATCCTGCACTGAACATCTAAACCAAAATGCCATCTCAACTAGTCACTACAGTGGAAGAATCTGATGTGACCTTTCTTGTCCCATCAGTAATGTACACAGTATAACATATGTTTCCTGGCAACAGAATGAACTGCTCATTTTAGGACATTTGGTATAAATCAGTGATGTTCTCACATATCATTCCTGGTGAATCTTGTTCAAGCAATATCTTGGGATATTCTAGGACTTTGTTGCATGAAGAATCCAGATATAACATGGCTTCTGTTCTCTTACTTTGTTTTTCCTCTTGCTGATGTGGTAAATCGTTGCAGTATATTTTTTGTTTTGTTTTCTTTTTCTTTTATTTAAATCTCACCATTTTACCAATGTGAGACTCAAAGCAGCTTACAATATAGTTAAATACACTTAAAGCAACATATGATACATTTATAAGCCATTAAATACACAGTTATATTAAAATAATTCAAAATACATTTAAATACATTCACACCCAGTTGAAGACAAAATGCTTCTTTAAATAAAGATGTCTTTGCCTGCTGGTAAAAAGACATCGAGGAGGGGGCCAACCTAACCTCCTGTGGGATCTTTCCACAGTTTCATAGTGTGGGAACAGCCACCAAGAACGATGTCTCCATTGTCCTCACCGGTGATGGTAGTGGAATGGAGAACAATTACATAGAAAAGCCTTTAATGCATTCTTTTCTTGTACTGTGCTTTATGGGAACAGATGCCAAGATTAGGAAAAGATCTTAGAAGAAGTTATCAGAAGACATTACATAAACAAATATTATCTGATCTGGAACTATTTTAGCTGGGCTTACATAATAAGCAAGCTAAGAATTGTGGTACAGTGGGCCCCTGGTATCTGCTAGAATTTGGTTCCAGGACCCCATTCCCCCCCCCCTAGATACCAAAATCTGTGCGTGCTTATGTACCATTAAATAAATGGCAAAGTAAAATGGTGTCTGTATATAAAATGGCAAAATCATGGTTTGCTTTTTGGAAACTACATATTTTCAAAATATTTTCAAGCTGCTGAGGTTTGGATCTATGGATAAAGAATCCGTGTATATAGGTGGCTGACTGTAATAAGCACTAGTTGTACCATACTGGGATATTAACCATGACAGGCAACACAAATAAAAGAATTAATATTATTCTAGAAGCAGCACATGGTTCAGAACTCTTGTACTATACTATTCATCTTGGCTGTCTTCTCATTCAAAAAAAGAGGATTCCTTATAATTCTCTGTATTGCTGAAAAGTGCCTGATACTCACTTTTGGTCTCAGTCCATTTATGGAACTCACAGTACATTCAGAGAGCTGAAGCACCTTCCCTATGAGGAAAGACAGGAGAATTTAGAGTTTTTATTTGTCCCCAGTTTTTTTTAAATCACTATTTTAAAATGTTTGTATTACACAATTATTTTTATTTTAGAAATTATTTTATTGGGAGAATAAGGGAGAAGTTCCATTACTATCCAAAATTTCTCAAGCAAGTGGTCTTCTCCACTCTGTATGAAATTTGGAATCCTGAAAAATTAGGGTTTCTCTTTGTGCAGGAAACTTGAAGGATTAAAAAAGTCTCCCTGTTCTAGTCTCCAAGTTGCAGTCTCCATCTAAAGAGCTCTGCACCACCACCACTAGTCTCGCATCTAAAGAGCTCTGCACCACCACCACTACAAAATGCATAAAAAATGTATGGAATTCACTAGCACAAGACATGGTGGTGCTGACTTGCTGAGATGGTTTTATAAAGAGAATTAGACATACTGGCAAACATATTAACAAAGGAGATAATCACACTACACTCTTAGTGTTGTTATTCCACTTTAACTGCTCTGGCTGCCTCCTGGGATTTGCAGTTTAGGGAGGGGCATTTAGCATATCCAGTCAGAGGTGTCTTAGGGCTCACTGAACTACAAACTATAGAATGCAACAGGAGGCAGCCAGAGCAGTTAAAGTGGAATAGCAGCACTTTAAGAGTGCAGTGTGATAATCTAAACAATTTGTAGTTTTCACATACGCCATCTCCCCTTCTCCTGATCTAGCTGCAAGTTTTTAGTAGTATTGGCATTGGGAGGCAAGCGAAGGAAGGCAGATTTTTTATGTTGGGTTGCAGCATCATCACTGCAGTAAACAATGCAATAAACACAGCATAAGCTGGGAAACAGCATGATTCTATTGTAGCTGATCCTAATGTAGCTGTGTGTGACTGCCTACAACAGGCAAGGTAAATGCCTCACTGAGCATGTGTGAACAGTAAAATAGAATAAAAGGGGGAGAGCAAATAACTCTGCTTCACCAGCTTCCACCAGTATGTTAAAACATATAGATCGAGAAGTCTGGCCACCAATGTAGAAATTGTAAGAACAGCAGAAGCTGGTGAAAGGAAAGTCATCCTTGAATGCATTTTGGAAGACACCTTCAAGTATTCACTAGAAGTTTGGAAATGTTCTTCTTTAAATATGCAAGGCTTACCTAACCTATTTGTTTCATTTCACATGCACATATTGTTAATTGTGAATAAAAGATTTAAAGAAGCAATACCCAAGATCACATCTTCTACTGCCTTCATTGAAGTATATCTGTATTCATGATTGACAGGTCCCTCAACAGCAGAACTCAGATGAGTGGCTCTTTGCAAAGATGGTAGGGGGTTTCTGGGAGCTGTAGTCCAAAAAAGTAAACTTTCCAATATGCAACATTAGTTTTGTGTCAGTATGTCATTGATTTCCAGGTGCAAGGGAAAAAAATTGGAAGGACTGAGCTTTCTGGCTTTTCAGATGTACTTGGTAGTCCATGTCAGATATTTTGCACAAGACTCTTAGGGCCTTTGCAGACTGCCAGAAATAGTGCACATTAAATTGAGGCACTGCCCTGGCTCAGTGCTAGGGAGTCATGGGAATTGTATTTTTTTCTGAGACATTGAGCCTTCTCTGTCAGAGAGCTCTGGTGCCATAATAAATTACAATTCCCACGATTCCCTAGCACTGAGCCAGGGCAGTGCCTCAATTTAATGTGCACTATTTCTGGCAGTCTGCAAAGGCCCACAGTCATTTCAGTTCTTCTGGAAAGCTCTAACATTCTGCTTTTGTAGACTTCATGGCAGGCATATATCTTTTATATACTTTCTAAATTTATATTTAGGAGATGCAAATGTTGGTTGTTAATTTTGTGGCAAATGTTAGTTTCTCTACATTTCCATATAGCCACATGATAGCTGGAAGAAACTGACTCTTCCCTTTCATTGAACAGTTATGAATAGGCCTAAGAATTCACTTTTTCAACCAAAAAATAAAATATTTAACAGAACACTTTATTAATGTGTTCCATAATATTGGGTCTATTTGTCTCATTGTCAGTTTATTTTAGACAAATCCAAATACCATGGAATTGAGGTGCCAGGAGCTACAAGCAGCTTTCATTCTCTTGATTGTTTCAAGCAAGGCCATACTGGCTGTTCTACAAAAGGCACCATCTGGCACCATTAATGCCTGAAAAGAAGCCATTCTTTTTGTGCAAATCCCATAGCCCATGGCCCCAAAGAAGGTGTTCCTACCACTCTTTTGCCTGGCCTGCATATGGGTAATTACTTGTAACACTGAAAGATGGATCAGCCCACATCATGGCACCTCATGCCTGCACAAAATCTTTTTTCTTGATGTAGTAGCTGGCAAGAGCAGCATTACTATAAATGAGATGCAGTCTATATGTTAGCTCTGATCTAATCCAAGGGCAGACTTGTGGGATCTACCTTAACTTTTGTTTTGTTTTTAACAACGATAGCCATTGTAGTCCATGAGAGGGCAAGGAACCAACATTTGCATTTGGGTAATACTTAACAAGACCAACCAAAATGCCACAAAAATGAACAAATCATGCCTACAACCTCTGGAGGAATTTTCTTTCCATCTTCTATTTTCCTTTTTCTTTTTTTAGTACTTGGTTTGATGAAGTGTTCTAGAGAACTTAAAAATTTGCATATCTTTTTGTCATTTTAGTTATTCTTCAAAAAGATTTATGTTTTTAGGTGAAATGCAAACATTTATTATGGCCAAAGACCAGCAGTATTTTACTGACAACAGAACTATATACACTACTGTAATGTGCAAAAAGAGATTGTTTTGGATGAAAGCACACAACTGAAACAAAATAAACACGTACTATAATATGTAAAGAAAAAGGCTTTATTATTCCAATTATTTATTTACTGTTTATAATCACTTTCATGTAAGTAATAGCAGATGCACAAAATTTTGCCACTTTGTTGCATTATTTGTTGTGTTCTTTCAAGTCAGTTCTGCTTATGGAGATCCTATCATGGGGCTTTATTGGCAAGATTTGTTCAGAGGAGGTTTACCATTGCCTTCCCCTGAGCCTGAGAGCCTGTGATTTGCCCAAGGTCACCCAGTGGCTGAGCGGAGAATCAAACTCTGGTCTCCAGAATCATATCTCTGTGTCGCACTGGCTCTCTTTGCATGTAACCTGAGAATTCAGGTCTGGCAATAGATAATCCACACAGAATATGCCAGATCTCCTTGTTTCTTTCGGAATAATTGGTTAATAAGGGCTGCATCTGCACTGCAGAAATAATCCTGTGTGACACTTCTTTAACTTCCATGGCTCCATGCTATGGAATTCTGGGAATTATGGCACCACAACAAACTACCATTTCTAGAATTCCATAGCAGGGAGTCATGGCCAAACAGTATTATTTCTGCAGTGCAGATGCAGCCAACACCAAAATGCAAATCATGATAGAAAAGACACAGGTTATGGTTTCCACAATACCTTCTTTAGTTTTTTAGTTGAAGTCTAAGACCCACCAACAAAACCCAGATGCAAAATGGGGATTGCATGGGAAGATCAGACAAGGTTCATGAACAGAGCTATGTCTCTGAATTTGTTTTTGTTTCCAGAGCTAAGCTTATGGACATTTCATGCACAAACCTCCTCCAAGCTTTCCTTACTTCAGCAGCTCAATTTGGAGTTGGTTGGAGAAGTCCTTTTTATTACTCTGTTGTTAAATAATTAGGAACCAGAAGCTCTCGTTGATCTATTGCAAATCATTCACATATCTAGTAAATCTAGTTCCATTCCAGGCATGCACACACAAACACACTAATTAGTCTAAGGAAGAATAAGGATTCAATTGGCTTGGCTATCTCTGCTTTATCTTGGACCAGAACAGTGCCCACAGTCTTGCCTATATGATCTCTTGCACAAATGACGAGGAAATCAGGGTCTCTTCATTCTCACTCTCCTTCAACTGTCAAGTTAAAACATTTTTAATGCTGTCAGGCTTTTAGAAACTAACTGGGGTTGACAGTGGAACACACTCCCTCGGAGTGTGATGGAGTCTCCTTCTTTGGAGGTATTTAAACAGAGGCTGGATGGCCATCTGTCGGGGATGCTTTGATTTTGAGTTCCTGCATGGCAGGGGGTTGGACTGGATGGCCCTTGTGGTCTCTTCCAACTCTATGATTCTATGATTCTATGACTTTTAATGCTCTATGGTATTATTTGTATGGTTGGTATATCGTTTTAAAATTATTTTTAATGTTTTTGGCTAGAATCATGTATCAGCTAAACTAAGTACTTAATTAAATAACATCTCCTGCCCCAACCTCCCAAACCTGATGGAAACATCATTTAGCTTTTCCCTGATCATGAGCAGAATGCATGCCTGAACCTGGGCATCTGGAAAAAACTAGAGGAAGGGCACAGTTTGATGGCCTCCGTAATCAGAGGCCAGATTTGGTTGAAGAATGCCAGGCTATAGCTTGTGAGGGGGCAGAGACAGAGGTTACTTCTTACTCTGCCACCCTTTCATGAGCCCACTTTGGAAATTTGCATGGACCCACCTTCCTGCCCTCTGTGCAGTGTGAGCTCTTCTGGTTGCTTTGGGGCTGGGTGGGAATTTTCCCCCTTTTACTTTGATTTTTTCCTATCCTACAATTTATCAGTGGGGACATTGTCAATTGTCATTGTCAGGTGGTGTCTATAAATAGGTTGTCATTGGCAGGTGATGGCAGGGAAATATCAGACTTTGGTGTACACCTTGGCATCCTTTTGGTGAAGGGTTGGGCTATGGAACCTATTCTGTAGGCTGGGGGCTTGGGATGCAGGGAAATTGCCTTACACTGGGGCTGTCCAGGGGGTGGGTTGCTTTCTCCTGTAAAACATATGGACATGGGGAGGAATGCTCTTGGTTTACCTCCCAGTAAATGGCTGGCCAGGGATCATGTGTTTCACTCAAGAGAAGCTGGGGAGGTGGTCACAGGTTGAGCTGTATCAGTTTGCCCCCTCCCCTTTGTTGCTATCTCCAGGTCCAGTTTAAATAGCTTTTAGGTCAAATAAAATGTCCCTTGTTTAATCCAATGTCTTGTGTCTGGTCTCATTATTTTGTGGTTGGTCATCAATGGCCTTCCTTCTCCCCATGCAGTTGATGCCAGGTAAAATAGGTTTGGGGGTGAGTTACAGTTATGGGAATAGTGTCAAAATCTTGACTAAGTAGTGCCTGTGAATATGAAGTAGTTACATATTTTACTAGGCATCAGCTGCATGGAGACCATTTTGCTGTTGAACAGGACATGGTTGAATTATGTTTCCATCAGGTTTGGAGAGAATCAGGCCAGGAGACATTATTTAATTAAGTACTTAGTTAAGTATAAGCTGATACAGGATTCTGGCCATTAACTTTATTAATTGTTTAATTGTATTTGAAAAATAACATTTATATTTATTCTTCTATTGATATTTAGGAACGTTTTTAATCTGTATGTTTTGAATATATTCTTAATCATTGTGAGTCTCATTATTGGGCGAAAGGCAGGATATAACTGAATAATGAAATAATAATAATAATAATAATAATAATAATAATAGTTTAAAACTATCTGATTAAAAAAAACATTTCTGAAAAGACCTCATTGAAGCATCACGGGCTCATCATTATTCTACTGGGAGCAAAGTCCTAATAAAATATAACATTAGTGGAGTAAAACAGTGAGCCAGTAGAGTTCTATTCAGTTGGACAGGCAGTAACTGGTGGACCACTATTGGACAAGACAGCTATTTATAAAACCTTCATTGTCCCTGTCTGTAAGATAATTCAAGTACAGGCTTATGTGTGTATATTCATTTGGGATTGTGGGGCGGAGGATACCACTTAAGGTTAAGGATTCCTGCCCTATCCCCACTCCTGTGCCTAACAGAGCTAGGATTCTGGTACTTGAGCTAAACATTGCACAGATGGATACTAGTCAAAATCATGCAATTTTTTAGTGGTGAATTCAGTGCTTTCCAAGGCCTGGGCTCATCAGGTGTCACAGCCTAGATCTGAGTCAAGATTTGAGCATCTCTGCTGTGGTCATCACGGTGAAAGTGAGAAATCCCTGGGACAGAATGCACTGGTATGTGTGTGTATTATCCTCATTTATTAGACTCCTTGCTTTTATTTGAATTGCATACCCTGCAACAGTGGCTGATGCATAATGTATCATGTTTGATGATATTACCGAAGATTACCCTATGTAACATTTCCAAGACCCAGCACCTATGACATTGGAAGTGGGCATCTCTAGGTCTCAAGTTTGTGTCCTGAAAGCTCATGGCCTGGGATTGTCTTGCCCTAGTAACCTTCATTAGACTACAATCTTTGCAAACCAGCTTAAAATGGGAAACTTCCAATTATATACCCATGTAACAAGTTATTACATTAATTTTTACCAAATTTAAGAATAAACCAGTGACAAAAGCAGAGCAAACCAGTTTTGAGCTATACCTCAAGAAGTAAAAGGAAGTAAACTGAGAGAGCCCTAAGATCTGCAAGAGAAGGCTTTCTCTCGGTCCTACCAAAATCACAGGCTCGCCTGGTGAGGACACAAGAGAGAGCCATCTCAATGGCTATTCCCTTCCTCTGGAATGCCCTTCCTTGGGAGGCTAGGCTGGCCCCCTCCCTGCTGGCCTTTCATCAGCAAGTAAAAACATTTTTATGCTGGGAGGCTTTTTGTATTTAATGCACAGCAGGGTGGTTTTATGGAGCAGGTGGGTTTTTAGTCTGTTTTTAACTTGTGTATATGTTATGTGATTTTATATTGAGTTTAGATGTTTTAATTGTTTTGAATTTTAGTACAATTGTAAAGGTTTCATCTGTGAGCCATCTTGGGTTCCTCTGGGGAGAAAGGCAGATATAAATGAAGTAAATAAATAAATAAAAAGGGAAAAAAGCCACTTGCTGTGAAGCACATGACTGCATGCTTGGATATGATATGAACTAACTCAAATTGAAAAAGAAAAGCACCATTGGTCACAAGTGAGCACAACATTAGGCACATTTAAGCCCATTGAAAACAACAGTAGCTGACATTAAGCAAAAGAGTAGACAGTGCAAGCACATGCCAGTAAGCAACTATTTTATGTAAAAATGCAGGGGACTGTTCCCTTACTTCTTTCTTAAACAGCAGGAAGAAAATGATGACCTGCATTTTTACATAAAATGGTTTCACTTACCAGAATGCTTCATACATTAAATTCCTTGGCTTGATGTCAGTTGTTATTGTACTGGCAAAAGCTGCACACATCTGTAAATTTCTTCCAGCTAAGAATAGTATTAAACTGTGATTGTCTATAGCTGAATTTTTAGATGATGATGATCATGATGATACATCTGGTTGAATCATCTTCCCCATTTTAAAATATAGATTTAAAGAAAATCTACATTTATTATCAGATAATATTCTGGAAACTGAGCCTTATGAACCCAAGAGGGAGGAAAGAACACCATCAAAACAGCAAATGATTCCTCCTTGGTGCCTTTTCTATAACAATTCTCTACAGTAGCTAGAATAGGGGAGGAAATATCTACCACCACCACCCCAAAAAAAGGATGAGCAGCTTTTACACATTTTATGTATTGAATTTTGAGAGCACAGCTGACCAGCAGCCACCATCACTACAGCTTTCCCAGTTTTGCTGGGCTGCTTCCTATAGGTTGTATTATAGTAATGTGGGACTGGTGGGAAAGGTAGCCCTCACTCCCTATTTTAACAGACTTCAAGCAATTTGGTCAGTTCAGCCTTGACATTTTAAAAAAGAAAAGATGGTGTGGGCTGTATTACCATACAGAGAATGCCTCTGCTCATCTGCCAAGTGCAGAATTCCCTGCAATGAAGTATCACACAAATCATGACTTTTGTGATGGGGAAAATTAGTGGACAGCTGCATGAACAGAAGATCTATTTACTTCAGTGGGATTCAGGTCGTTTCACTAAGTGCAGGACTGCAGCTCACAGTTGGCAATGAGAAAAACTAATAGGAGAGAGGGAGTTCACAATGCATCTTCCATACAGGCCCATGTTAACATAACCCTCAGCAAATAGCTTTCCCTTTTGCATGAACCTCTGATTATCCAAATGTGCTCGATGTCCCCCAGGCAATTCAGATATAGGAGGTTACTGCATTTCATATTTCACTCTAGGAACTGCTTTCTGACAAATGGCAATTTTCATTTTAGTACATTTACATGCTGAATGTAATTTACTCTCTTGCACCCTCTAGCGGGTTCCTTTTAGATTAATACAAATACCAGTTTTTCATTCATCCTTCGTTTGGTTCAATCTTGCCACTGGTTTTGAGCAAACAAGTCTCTAACTTCCATTAAATTCATGCATTATCAACACAGTGAAGGGTTTCCTCTTACATCTTTTTCTACATTGAGGCAACGGCTTATTCACAGTGATAAACTGCAGCGAAAAAGTCAAGTTTCTTCCTTTAATGAAAAATCTGTTTCCCCTTTATCTAAAAATTTCATGTCTGCTCCTGAATTACCATGTGGCTATTATGCTGTGCTATACTGGTTGACATCTTCTGTATTTACAGGATGAGCTCTCAGTTCTGTTTATTGAGCCCCCCCCCCCGCCTTTAGCTTACAAAGCAGCAATTAAACCAGTTCAGCTGAAGACAGTGCATTCAAAAAAGAAGAAAAGATGGACGGCACACAACCAAGGTTTCAGCCATTTAGTACATCAATTTAGTGCCATTTTTGGTAATCCCAGGTTGCTGTGTATAATTTCTTGATGCCACTTTCAGTGTCACGGCCTTTTACAACCTAAGAGTCAATGAAAATGGCACATGAAAACCGAATTACATGAGGAAAACAGAAATCAAGTAATTTTATATAGTCATAACTAGCATTCTACATTGTTCTTGATTTATGTTTTTCTTTTAGATTTTCTTGTCCAAACAACCTGCCAGGCATACTGAGGAAAAGAAGCTGAGAAAGGAATAGAAAGGGGGAAGGAAAGGCCAATTTGGAAGCAAAGATCTAGCCTTACCAATCTCTCAGTATAATCTATCTGTCCCCTGGCCTGCAATAGGCAAACAGCCTGCTTGACTAAGGTTCTGTACCAAAGAGGGGCAAGCTGTGGTTCTCCAGATGTGGTGGAAATAGAGTTCCCATTATTCTTTACCACTGGTTAGGATAGCTGGGTGTTGTAATCCAATAGCATCTGGAAGGCCACAAGTAGCTGGTCCTTGTTCCATACTTTGTGAATTGTTCTACTTTGCTTTGGAAAAAAGAAAGTCAATCTTTAAACTTTTTATGCCCTCTATGTACCAGGCATATGTTAATCTATTTCTCAAATCAATGCAAGTGGACTCTTTTCTAGTTCAGGAAAATAATATGGCTTCCTACCAGCACAAGAAGCCTAACAAGGTGCTTACTCCCTTCTCCACCACCCATTTTTTTCCCCTTCCCAACAGTAATACTTTGGGCAGCGAATCTGCTGTAAACATTAGATTGTTCTTTGAAGGAGCTATCCAAGGGGAAAGCACTAGCCCCAAAATACATTCAGCACCTTGGATGGCTCCTGTAAAGTTTAGACTAAAATCCAGGGCAGATTTCAATCTCACTGACATGGTGCCAATATTCCCCTGTATCATGAATCAGGAGTGAATGAAAGTATATGAATAATGTTAACACCTCCTACCAAATCTTGCATTTTTCCATTTGCAAGAGCCAAAATTTATGTGTATGTGACTTGACCTTTCCACAATATACCAGGTTGAATGTTATAGTATTGCTCATGGTGTAAGCAATAAACTACAAGGTATAGCTAGGAAAATGGAGGAAATAAGCCAGAGAAGTTATGTAGGCAATCAGGGAAGAAAATCTGAACAAAGGGGAAATGCATATGCATATGACTAAAATATTGTGTGTATTAACAAGTGCTTAAAACACATGATAATAATGCATGATAATGGATGAGCAAAGAGACCTTCTCTCTGAAACAATGCGGAACAATGTGTACATGAGCTTTCAAGACCTTGATCCTTACCTGCCCAAGCTGTTCTATGATTGGGGTGGGAATCATATGCCCTTCCCAATGAGGTTGGACTATCAACAGACCCAATGATAAAGAATGCTGGGAATTGCAGTCTAATAACATTTGCAGGAACATGACATTTTTATTGCTTTTGTAGAGGTTTTAGCCTTGCTATGCCAAGATGGGAAGTGACCTTGGTACTCACTGAAAGACAGGCAGGATACAACTTAAACACATAATCCAGAGTAAGTGAGGCCTAACAACAATAACAAATTCCTCCTGAAGAGCCAGTGTGGTCCCATTATATTCGTTGCCCTAATTACAAAATGTACATTTCCTTGTATACACATTCTTTATATATGGAAAATAATCCTGCTTCAACAAAACCACATATTGAAGTACCCATTTACAGTATATATGTTAAAAATGTCTATACAGTTTTTCTGTGTGGCAATGAAACCTGGTCAGTTGCATTTGCCCCCTAGATAATTAATGCAAATTCTGCTGACATGGTGTATTATATTAAATATGCACAGAAAGATGTATCGCCTGCTCCCCTCTGCTACTGTGTTTTAATGTACTGAGATATGCATAACAGTCTGATACTGGGTGAAAAAAGAAAAAGAAGCAAGAAGATATCTCACTGATCTTTTGCATTTAGATGTATTTTATAACTGAGTACAAAGAAAATCAATGTCCTTCTCATGAATTTTGTTCATTCGTCTTTTTGGATGTTATGGCTGCATTTTGTGTAAAAATAGCCACATGAAAGCTGTGCAAAATTCTACCTGACACTTTACAAACATCACTAACATATGTCCTTAAGACCTTGACAACCCACCACAATGATGACTTTTTTGAGCTACAATTGCCTTGGGTTCCTAGTCTAGCCAGATAGAGGCTGCTGATAATGTTGCATATGCTCTCCGCATCAAATGTCAAATACTTCTCCAAGGAAACCTATGCTGAATATTCAGAATCAATTGTGTAAATTATGAGGTTGACATAAATGTTATATAATTTACATAAATTAGTTCTGCACTACAGAAACTGCTTGACACATGGTAAACTGTTTCTACACTGCACTGCTTCAGAAAGGAGAGGCTGGGTGCAGAAGGCTGTAGCTTCAGCCCCAGTCCATATATCTGCAGTCCAGACCCTAGAGCACAGCAAATAGGAACTTGGCTAACAGGCAACATCAATAGGCATTGAGGAGGAGACCTAGAGTTCTGTTTCAGTGCCCACTTAGGACTACTGAATATGGATGGTGAAGGAGCTGTTGTAGTCACCTGCAACAACTTTGATATGTCTGTGTTTTTGCCAGAGGATGTGCGTAGTTACACTTGCAGCAAGTGCAAGTTTGTTGCCCTGTTGGAAGGAAAGGTCCAACAACTTGATCCCTGTGTATCTGCTGTTCAGCATATTGGGGAGCATAAGGCTTTCCTTCTAGAACACACTGTCCTGGATGAGGAACACACAGTGGAATTCACTGAGGTCAGTTCCCAAACACATTGACTTTTGGAAGAATGTAGTTCCCAAACACATTGACTTTTGGAAGACTTTTGGAGTAGACTTTTGGAAGAATGTGACACAGAGAAATAGAGAATGTCCAGGGATAGTTCTGCAAGTTTGGAGCTACAGAATTGATTTGAAGCTCTCTTTGTATCAACGATGATGAGGAGCAGCAACAAGAGCAACAGTCAGTCCTCAGAGAACATGCAGGTAACATTGGAAGTTTCAACACATGGATTGGCCCTTGCCAAACCTCAGAGGAGATGTATAATGGTGGTAGGGGACTCCCTGCTAAGGGGAATATAAGTAGTGGTTTGTGCACCCGACAAGATGTCTCAATAAATGGGACAAAATGTTTGATGTAACAGAGAGGCTGACAAGACCCATCAAACTCAATGACCATTACCCTTTCCTTTTGGTCCATGTGGGAACCAATAACACTGCAAGAAATAGCCTCCAGGATATCACAGGTGGTTATGAAGCTCTGGGCAGGAAACCCAGACAACCTGAATATTCAGAATCAAGGACAACCTTGATGCAGAAGATTGTCATTTTGATTCTCCTCCCATTTGAAGGATGTGACCCAGAAAAGGTGAGAAGAATAGTGGGGGTGAAAAACTGGCTCCAGAAATGGTGCCACTGAAAACAATTTAGTTTCTTGGACCATGGTCTGAGGTTTCATGAAAATGGATTTCTGACAAATGATGGGTTGCACCTCATAGAAGTTGGAAGTAATGTTTTTGCTAAGAGTCTCACAAAACTGATCAATAGGGCTTTAAACTTAGTTATGTGGGGGAGGGAGACAGTATTCTTGAGGAAAAGAGTTCATCACATGCTGGAGATAATAGCCAGAATGTTAGCGAGGACTGGGTAAATAGCACAAGCACCCAACAGGGGGGGGGACCTTAAATAAGCAGACAGGGAAAATCACCCATGGACTTAGATATCTCTAATTCATAGAGCATGGGAAATACACAAGCTGAACTAGAGCTCTTAACACAGTGAAGTAAATAGGCACCAATGAAACCTGGTGGGATGAGTTTCATGACTGGAATGTAGTGACAAAGGGCATAACCTATTTCAGAAAAATAGATCAAACAGGAAAGGAGGAAGAGTAGCATTATATGTCAAGGATATCATGACTTACAGAGTTGTGCAGCTGTCTGCAAGCACCACCATCCAGAATCTACCTGAGACAGGACCAGAACCACTGATGCACAGTGCCTCTAATTCCCAAGCTCACAGATATTCCAGAAGGATACCATGATTGATGATATTGAATGCTACTGAGAGGTCCAAAAGCACCAAGCCAGGATACATTCTTCCTATCAATGCTCAAGCAAAGATCATCCACAGAGGTAACCATAGCGGTCTCAACTTTGTATTTTGCTCTGAAGTCAGTTTGAAATGGGTCTAGTTAGCTTGTATCATCCAAAAATGCCTGGAGTTGGGAGACAACTGTTCACTTGATTACCTTGCTCAGGAAAGGGAGGTTTGATGTTAGTCCATAGTTGTTTAAGTCCAGGGGTTCCAGAAAGGGCTTTTTTAGAAGTGATCATAGCACTTCTTTAAAGAAAAACAGAATGGAAGATTTCCCTCCCTGAGAGATGCATTAATAATACATTGCAGCTGAGACCTAACTGCACCTCCTTCCTGGATGACCAGCCAAGAAAGATAAGGTGTCTTCCTTACTTGTCCTAGCAACTTGTCCACATCTACAGTACTCACCAACTGAAACTGATCCAGTGTAATCCTACTCACAGAGTTGTCTGACACCCCACTGCCAACTTTTGTTATATTATTATTAGTTGTAGTAGAAGTGTTAGTATTATCCCCTCTTTCCCCAAAACTGGGACTCAGAGCAGCTTCACAATATTAAAAAACAATATAATTAAAAACATAGAAAAGAGGTGCATTAAAAAGGAATTAAATTATTACAATGTTAAAGTAGATAGCTATTAAAAGAATAAAATACATTTTTAAAAGATAAAATTGTATTAAAAACTTTAAAATGAAACAACATCCCAAGCTGGACCTTACAACATTCCATTTTAAAAGCCTGTCTAAACATTTTAAAAGCCTGCCGGCAGAAGGCCAACAAGGAGGTAGCCATTTTAGTCTCTCTGGGAAGGGAGTTCCAGAGTCTAGGAGCAACCACCAAGAAGGCCCTCTTTTGCATCCCCACCAACTGTGCTTGTGATAGTGGTGGGACAGAGAGAAGGGCCTGTCCAGAGAATCTCAGAGCCCGGGCTGGCTCATACAGAGAGATACAGTCTGCCAAATAGCATGGACCTGAGCCATGTACCACTTTATAGATCATAACCAGCAACTTGAATTGCACCCAGAAACAAACTGGCAGCCAATGGAGCTGTTTGAGCAAGGACATTGTGTGGTCTCTGTAACCTACCCCGGTTAACAGCCTGGCTGCAGTTCTTTGGACCAGTTGAAATATCTGCACGCTCTTCAAAGGCAGCCCCACATACAGCGCATTACAGTAGTCCAAATGGGATGTAACCAAGACATGTACCACCGAGGCCAGATCTGGCATCTCAAGGAATGGGCGCAGCTGGTGCACAAGCTCTAAATGTGCAAAAGCACTCTTGGTCACTGCAGAGACTTGGGCCTCCAGGTTCAAAGTTGAGTCCAGAAGTACCCTCAAACTGTGAACCTGTGTCTTCAGGTGGAGTGTAACTCCATCTAACACAGGCCTGGATCCCTATTCCCTGATCTGCCTTCTGACTGACCAGGAGAACCTCTATCTTGTCTGGATTAAGTTTCAACTTGTTTGCCTTCATCCAGTCCATTA
>CM034706.1:195484331-195510643 GCA_020142125.1 Phrynosoma platyrhinos | reverse complement strand
GGCCTTAGGTTGCCTACCCCTGTCCTAAACCTTAATGACACTCCCAGGCTGAATCTGCACTGCAAAAATAATGCAGTTTGGCTCAGTGCTATAGAATCCTGAGATTTGTAGTTTGTTGTGGCACCAGAGCTCTCTGACAGAGAAGGTTACATCTCAAAAAACTACAAATCCCAGAATTCCATAGCATTGAGCCATGGCAGTTAAAACAGAATCGAACTACATTAATTTCTGCAGTACAGATGCAGCTTCAGTCTCCCAGAAATCTTCCAGAGTTTCAGACAGGATTTTTCCCCTAATCTCATCTGAAGACCTTTCAGACTATGCAATGATATCACCATGATTCCACATTAATCTTCATGGCAACATGCTATTGTATCCTGGGATTTATAGTTTGGTGAAACTGATAATTCTAAATACCTCTTCCTGAACTGCAGATCCCAGGATTGTGGCAGTTAAAGTGGAATCATACCACTATAATTTTGTAGTATGAAAGAACCTCTCAAAATCACTTATGAATGATCTCTCATCCAAGCACTAACTGGGCCTTAGTTACTGAAATCAAGATTATTCAAGGTGGCTCTAGGAGGGCTTCCTGGTCCTGTTTGTTTTTCTCTCTTACGTATATTTCCTTGATCTTTTGGCTAAGTTTTTATCATAGAAGATAACACACATTCCTATTTATTTTCTCTTCAGTGTTCTAAAGAGAATTAAATCTCTTGGTGGCCCTTGGGAAAACTGCATGATAAATATTATACCTGGGTTGAAGTGAAGGGGGTAAAAAATATCCTCATTAGCAAATTAAACACTGATCCATACAGAGGAGGACAAAAGGACAAACTTGTCAAACTCTTTGCTCAATCCTGCAAGGTGACACTTCTTAAGTTATCATTAGGTACCTAAATACAGTACAGACACAGCGACTTGATTCACCTTTTTATATCTTTGCCTCAGATTTCTGTTTTCAGATTCCATGGTTTTCCCAAATGTGGAAACTCTAGTTGATGTTTATGTTGCACATTGAATCCATCCCAATCCCAAAACATTTTACAAATTATTATAAACAAAGATGGTTCATAGGTGCAAAGTGAAAGTCAAGAGCTGTGTTGTTGTTGTTGTTGTTTAAGTTCTCTGACTATTGGGACTTAAATGTGAGTCAAAGAGAGTTGTACTAGAGAAACAAGGCTGTACTGTGAGACTTCTGTTGCTCTTCTCATTCAGCTTCACAGCTTTGGTGCTATGCTGATGTGCTAATAGTATAAGCTGCTTACAGAAGAGCTATTTGTGCAACGAGGAGTGAGTGAACTATCAAACATGCTAGTATGCATAAAAATATATGCTGTGGTCACATGCTCCAGGCTGCTGCCAGCCCAAAGGACTTCCTTAAATCGTGATAACATTCATATGTGCTGCAGATTCCAAGATCCTGACATGCAAAAATGTTATGTCCACCACCCAGACCAGAATGTGAATCACCCCTAAGACCAACTACAAGTTAGATGTCTTTCTCCTTCTTCAGCATTGTTTTTGATAATTACTTACTTCTGGGGACTTACTTCAGAATGTCTGAGACCTTGCTACTATGCCTCCCCTCATTCTCATATCATTTTCTAGAGTATATGTGTATGACCTGTATGTGAATGATCATGCTCTCCTGTGACTGCCCAACCCTTCTAGTGTCTGACTTCCCTGGCACTTGCTGCTCCCAGACACAAGGTAGATGTGTGGGTGCCTTCACGTATCACTACTTCCCCCCGCCCTTTTACTTGTGAGATCTCAAGACAGTGAACAAGTACAACTGATATAAACTGATTAAAGCAATTAAAAACCATAAAAATAATTTAAATAAGCTAAAAACATTCTAAAGAAGATGAAGGTTAAAAGGAGGTTAAAACAGTTCCATTAACATTTTGGAGTGAATCAGATTGCCTTCCCACGAAAGCTTTAGGGGAAGAGCAATGAAACACTTAACTGAAGCCAGCATTCACTTCTGCGCAACATGTATCCCTGTCCCCTTCCCAGGAGCCTAGGTCCTTCCATTCCTTCTTTTCTCCATCCCTCTCCCCTACCACCACCCTTGTCAAATACTGTTGGAATTGTCTGTGTTCTCTCCCTTCAACCGTTTGTTGTAAAAAGAGAAGTAAAACATATGAAATAACCACCCCAACTCCATATTACAGGAGGATTACAGGAAGTTTTAAAATGGCCTTTACAAATCTGTGGGATATTTTATATCTGAAAACAGTTGAGGTTTGAAGGAGGGAAATACCAAATTGTGGCAAGATAGTGGCAACACCTCCATCAGCCAAATACATCAGATTTAAAAACCCTATGTGAAAAAATTCTAAGCAGAGTGCTATTAATGAAAGCAGGCATGATGAGTAATATTTACCATGAAATTTACACCTACTGAATTGAACTGCTCATGGCCTACATACAGAAAATGCTCAGACTGCCTTTGTGATCCTCATGAAAGAAGCTTAGAGTCTGGTGCTGGAAAAGACACCAATGTCACAGGCTACATATGTTGTACCAACACCAATATTAATCAGTGTCAAAAAAAAAAACAGTGTGCAGAGGGTAAGGGAACAACTCAGAGGGAAACAGAAGTCCTTCCCAACAACAAAGGAAGCAAACTAAATGAATAAATCTTCTGCTTTCACTTGTGTTCAGCAAATGAATAAACAATAGGCTATTTGTATTTTGAAAGCAAATGAGAATCTTTGTGTACATAGTTTTTGAAGGAGGTCTGTTTCTGGATTTCATTCTTGCATCTTTTGATCTTCATTCTAGTTATAATAAAGAATAACATATTCATTTGTTCTGCTTTAACCTAAACAGTTCTCCAGCTTTTACTGCATTAAGTACCCTGATGAATCTATAGAGGACAGTCTTATTTCCATATTAATGGAGCAATTACATCTGATAATGAGGAAATAAATTGTAACCACTTTGACTATTCCAGCTAGAGAAGATTTAGGGCCTAAGCAGACTGCCAGAAATAGTGCACATTAAATTGAGGCACTGCCCTGGCTCAGTGCTAGGGAATCATGGGAACTGTAATTTATTGTGGCACCAGAGCTCTCTGACAGAGAAGGCTCAATGTCTCAGAAAAAAAATACAATTCTCATGATTCCCTAGCACTGAGCCAGGGCAGTGCCTCAATTTAATGTGCACTATTTCTGGCAGTCTGCTTACGCCTTTAGTTCTTATGCACACAAAAAAGGACACAAAGACTTTACCATTGTTGTGTTCCATGTTGCTTCATGCCCAAGTGGATAACTTCTTCGTGGCTCAATTTGCAAATGTGACATTGTGAGGTTGTTCAGTAACATTGAGAATGCTGAATCCAGACCTGTTGCAGCTCCATAAAGAGAAGGGATGGATATTAATCAAACTTCAATGGCCACATGATTTACAGATAGATCTGGAAATTAATTGCTTTGGGTCTAAAAGGAAAGGCCAACTAATATCCTTGCCATGGGAGAACAGAGTGCTAAAATCGAAATAAAAAATTATACAATTTTATCACATATATGTGAGCAAAAGAAAACTCAACTGGCTCAACAAACAACAATTGCAAAATAAGAATGAGAAGACATGCTAAGTGATCCTAAGTAACATTATTTAGCCTTATTGGGCTAGTATTCAGGTACTGGGCATGCAGAATGTGATCATTGTAAAGTAGCAATGAGAGATTCTTCCATTTCCAGAATTACCTTACAGGATTGCCATGTTAAACTGTTTGACTGGGTCTATTTCAACATTTATTTAAATAGGAAGTCACTGACTAGAAGCAGAGAAACTATATAGCATTACAGTTCTGATTCTGGGTGCAGAACCTCCAAAATGCCTTGTCCATTTCCACAAACAAAGATCTAGCCAGGAATAGCAATAATCAGTTACTCATCATTTGTGAGGCACTCTTTAATAATGCCACCCCAGATTAGAGAGGCACAAGGCACTATGAGAGAGGAAATACCTTTATTGGCTTCCAATAGAGAGAGGACAAATGTTTTTTATACCAAGTGCATTTGTGCTTGGATGGTGAGTGTGGGGGTAGTGGAGATGGAGAATATTTATGGCCCTTCAGCCCCCTTTGCATTCTCTTTTAGAGGCTACACAAGACCCACTCTTCTACCTCCAGTGTAGTGTGAACTTTGCTGGTTGCTTTGGGGTCAGGTAGGGATTTTTCCTCTTTTGTTGTTATTGTTGTGTGCCTTCGAGTCATTTCTGACTTATGGCAACCATAAGATGAACTCATCATGGGGTCTTAGGGAAGAAAGTGTGTGACTTGCCCAAGATCACTCAGTGGGTTTCTATGGCTGAGTGGGGAATTGAACTCTGGTCTCCAGAGTAATAGTCCAATGCTCAGACCTCTACACCATGCTGGTTCTCTTTTTACTTTTAACCATTTACCTGTTTTTATAACCTACTCTACACTATATCTTGCGGACTTTGACAATTGGCTAAGGACAGAATCCTAAAATAGGAGTCACTTGATAGGTAGTGGGGCAGAAAAGTAGCAGTTAAGGAGAACACCTTGGTATCTTTTTGGTGAAAGGAGGCTCTGGAACTGCCTTGTTAGGTTCTGGGATCTGGCAGGTGAGTTAGGAGACTACTCTGAATTTGGGTGGGGTTTTTATCCTTCCTTTAAATTATGCAACTTGGGAGGCGGTTCCTTTGGTCTTGTCTTTCAGCAGATGGAGAGATGAGGAGAACCCAGCTATTGGATTGCCCCTGGGTTTGGGTGTTTCACTCATGGGAAGGGTAAAGAGGAAGTAAAAGGTTGACATTTGCCTCAGCCGTGCTGTTCCTACACTATATTGCCCTTCTTGCTCCTTTGCAGGTTCAACACAATTAAATAGGTTCTAGGTTAAATAAAGTGGCTTTCATTCAACTCAATTATCTGTGTTTGGTCTCATTATTCCATGGCTGATTAGTAATGTTTTCATCCACATCTACTGTCCTTTTTGTCATTGAGATGACACTGCATCCTAGTGATTTGAATATAAACGCTATAATGGAGAGAGAAGAAATTTTAAAGGACTGTCTGGCAGGTAGTTTTCAACTGTTTTAATAAATTATTACAATGACTTTTAACCATTTCTTTTTACAATTATAAGCATTAAATAGACAATATAAATTCTACCAATTTAGATTTCTTAATAATAATTAAAAATGATTCAGCCTTTAAGTGCTGGTGTAGCCATGGTAAAAATGAGTTGAAAAGACACAAGAAGTATTGATGAATCTTGGGAAAGGTGAGTTAAACAGAAAATGTGAGTAGTTTGTCCCAGGTAATGGGAAAAGAAACTGGAAAGAAGAAAAAGCTTATGATGGATGGAGTGAACCAAAGGTGAAAAACAGATGAAAGAGAAAGGTACTTTGTTGTTGTTTGCTGCTGCTTGTGTTGCAGTAACCACATAATTTTATAGCACTTTGAACATAGCTAAGCTTTTAGCATGTGATCCTGGAGATCTCAATCAATTTGTGGGAGCAAATTCTTGAAATGCTACATAACAGAATCTCTCTGGGGTAAAAAGACAGTTAAAGCACACGAGGGATAGGAGCTGGCTGCCAAAACATGAAATTGAGAGCCAAAGTGGGCAAATAAGTATGATTTGGTAGTATCAAATACAATATGGCACAGATTGTTTTTCGCATATCCAGCCATATCTCCAACACACAGGCTATTTCTTTCAAGGGCCACAGTCCTCTGACAATTGTATTTTAGGGCTACATACCTTCCAGCTCTCCCGGTTTGGCAGGAAGAGTCCCTATTACTCCTCTGCCACTTTTTCAGCTGTATTAAAAATGTCCCAGTTTATCCCTCCTCCTCAGTGGTGTAATTAAGGCAGTGCAGGGAATACAGATCACACTGGGTGACACTATCAGAGGTGGGTGACACCTGGTGGGGTGGTCACACTGTCTATCTCAAGTCCTCCTTCCTCCCCGGCTGCCCCTTTAGGCCTGCCAGAGTACCTCTGCCATCCATCCTCTGTGGCCACTGATGGGAGTGGTGTACTGCTGCTGTCTGGCTGCCCCTTCCAGGTCTAGCAGGGCTTCTGGGAAGGCAAATATTGACAGTGGTGGCCATGGTCTCCTCTTCTTTCCCAGAAGGAACTACAAATCAAGGCAGCAGGAGGGAAGGGAGGAAATGGTGGGCAGTGCTGTACCAGGCAGCTGGGCAAGAACAGAAGTGGTGCTGTGGTGGGCAGGATGGGGAGAGTGGTGCTGAGTACCCCTCTCTGCCTGCTACTGCTGCTTCTCCTTCCACAGTCCCCTCCCCTCCCACTCTTTCCCCAGGGTTGCACATCCTGAATGGAGGGGAAGAAGGACTCAGCACCTGGCACTACCTGCTGTGGGTTTTGAGGCATCAGGCCAGGTAAAACTATTGCAAGGGCAGTGGCATACCCCCTTTTCTCTTCCTGCCTCTCCCTTCTGCAGTGTCAGGGGGGATTCCCAGGGAACCTAGTTTGTACCCCATCCCACCCCTGCCTTTGCTTCAAAGGGTGGAAGGAGGCAACCAAGAGCAGATCCTTCCCTTCATTTGTGGTTCCCACTTACCTGAGCTGTGGGGTGGCTGCCATGATACCATGGGTGACACCAACCCTAGTGACACCACAAAAATAAGATATTGAAAAAGATACTTCTTTGGCCCACATCCTCCAGAATGCCCCAGACTGTGTGACCAGCTGTAGTCCCAGAAAATAACTTTGCCAAACTGTGGCAACAACGGAATAGATTTAGATGGAATGAAATGACTATAGCATATGTTTCTGGTTGTAATAACCTCACCGTGTCACAAAAGGTGAACATGTTGCCAGAAGATGAATATATGGTGAGAAATAGTGTTCTTATCATACAGTCTCTTGTCAGGAGCTCTCAGTAACAGAACTGTCTAAACATGTGATGGATACAACTCCAAGCAGATACAAGCAGGCAGAAACCAGTGGAAGGCAGGGGAGTTTAGAGCATAGTGTTAATGACTGTTGCATCTCTGCTGTGGGGGAAATCATATTAAAATAGAAATAATTAAACTCCCGTGTGTTCCTGTAAGAGCTATTACCATTTACATTTTATTTAGAAAGCTTCCTCTGGATTTTTTATTACTCCCCAAAATGTTTAAAAACAAAACAAAAGATTGACTGCAGCCTGCTGTATATGTTATTGAAACCTGCAGATAGCATGGAGCATTTTCAGACAGTACTTTCCATGAAAGCCTTCCAAGAACGGTTGTGAGCTTACAGATCCTATTGAAATGGTCACCATAGATGATGAATTCTGTGAAGTCAAGAAAGAAAAAGAACAAAAAAACATGATCCCATGGAGAAGAAACAAAAATTCATTAGAGGAAATAGGAACAAATCAGGATATATGTGTTGATATTTCAAGAACACAAATACTTTGATGGGGAAAGTGCAAAATAAGATCAGAGACCCTTTTACACTACACAATTATAGCACTATGATTCCACTTTAACTACTACAAGCAACATTCAATGAAATCAGGTACTTGTTTACAACTGGAATTTAAATTGGAACTAGCTAAGGAGCTTGAAACTGTAACAGCAACTAATTTCTTTTTAAAGTAATTTTTGTGACTCTGTAAAAGTCACTTGGATTTTTTCACACATCACATTACACATGTAATTATACATGATGTCAAAGCCATGACATTTGCATGATATCCTGTGAGGGAAGAGGTCTGCAGACATTCAAATGGGGCTCTACTGTTACAGATGATGTGATGGCTTTAGGTATTCCCCTAGAGTAATCCCCAGGAATGCTGGGAGCAGGAAAGACATGAAAGTTAGAAGGGTCCAATACTGGAATGAATTTTCCCCATCTTTGTGGCAAGTATGGCTTCTTCATATGATGATCACATGTAATGGAGCTTGACTGTTGGAGAGACTTCTCCACAGCATTTAATTCTCATGGTCACTTTCAGATTATGTTTCATTTGTGTTGATCATACATTTAACTGTTCTCTAGTTTGAGAGCACTTTCTATTTCATTGGAACCCACTATTTCAAGCTAAAATTATCTCAACATTTGACAGATTGGACTAGAATTTCAAAAGTACACCTTTCCTTTCCTCTAACTGTTGTGACTGTTTCTGTCAATTGCTCAGTGCTGTCAACTGATATGTGAAAATCAAGCTACATTTACCATCCCGCATATGATCTTGTCAGGATCGATTGGCTTACCCTTAAGTGCTGCATCCCAACTGTGAATGAGTTGCTCCTAAGGTAGAATCATTAAGTAGCAGCAATCATTAAGGCCAATCCATAGATCCCTTGGACCTTCATTGAAAGTAGACTAAATACTTGGCCATATCCATTATGGTGTTTCCTGTGTAAACCCCTCCCTCCCCCCCCCCAAGACAATCCTATGATGTATTATTCATCCCAGTTACCATCAATTCATTTGCTGGAAAATCCTTCTAAAAGTATGCTTTTTTTCTTTGCTCTAATATAATATTTCTCTACAATTGTGTCATTTTAATAGCAATTGTCATTAAGTGATCTTTCCATTTAACATCAATTGAAAATTTCCTGCTCCAAACAGCAATTAACATCAATTATTCTATGCAGCACCATGTAGTGCTACAGATTTTCAATTTTCCTCTGAATATCACTCCATGCATGTCACATTTGGCATTTTTCAGATCTTTAAAAGAAGGTCCAGGATGAGCTAAGGTGGTAATATCTCTGAGAAATTAAGTGTGCAGAGGTGCTCACATTAGGGGGGAAAAAGATATGTGGGGGAAGAGCAAATCAGAAAGGAATCATAGGCTCACAGAGCTGGAAGGAATTCCAAGAGCCATGTAAGAATACATAACTAAAGTACTCCTGAAACATGCCCACCCAATCTCTCTCTAAAGACCTCCAAACAAGGAAGAGTTCACCATCCTTCAAGTTTATTTTTTAAAAAATTTATTTATTCAAATTAAAATTTACCTGATTCCTGCCATGGGATAAAATATAGCTTACAATAATTTAAAATGGATGTTAGCTAAATGCTATATTACAAAAGTTTATAAAAACAATAATACTATTAAATGCCGACAGACAGTTAAAAACAGTTCAAAGTACATTAACTCATGATTCCATTAACGCTTAGGTGAAATATCTGTTCTTGCAATTTGAAACCATTGGTTCATGCTCTAGTGTTTCCAGAAGTAGAAAGCAAGCCCACTACATCATCTAGATGACATCCCTTCAGATATGTTATATCACCTCTTGGTCTAATCTTCTTCAAGCTAAACATATGCAGTTCCCTAAATTGTTCCATATAAGCCTTTGTTGCCTATATCATCTTGGTCATTAGCCTCTGGACATGTTCCAACTTGTCTTTATACTTCCTGAACTGTGCTGTCCAGAATCAAACTATTCCAGGTAGTGTACACCAAAGCAAAAAAGAATGGTACCATGATTCTCAAATACTATTCATATTCTTTCCCTTGATCTGGATACTATATTCCCATTGATGCAGCTTAGGGTTGCATTGTTTTATTGGCTGGTGTGTTCACACTGTTGACTCATGTTTTCACTTGTGATCTGCTAAGACCACTAGATCCTCTTCAATATGTAATACTTTCAGGCCAGTTGTTACCCATTCTGTATTTGTGCATTTCATTTTCCCTGCCTAAATGTATATTTAGTCCAATTGAAATTAATTTTGTTCATTTTGGACAAGCTCTCCAATCTATTCAGGTAATTTTGAATTCAATACCTTTCCTTTGTGGTATTGGTTACCCTTCCCAAATTGATGTCAAATTTGATAAGCATGCCTTCTGTTCCATTATCCAAATCATCCAAATCAGTGAACAACACTGGGCCCAGGGCAGAACCCTAAGGAACTCCTCTAGTCACTCCTCTCCAGAATGATGAGGAACCATTGATGAGCACTCTTTGGGTTTGATGCATGAACCAATTAGAAATCCATCTAACAGTAGCATTTTCTGGCCCAAAGTTAACCAATATGTCATAACAGAATGGGGAACCTTATCAAAACCCTTACTGAAAACAAGATATACTACATCTACAACACTCCCCTGATCTATCAAGCTTCTAATTCTATCCAAAAGGGGAAAAAGATGATTGGTTTGGCATTACTCTTTTTTAAAAAATATCCTTTCTGGCTCTTACTAATTAAAACATTCCTTTCTATGTGCACAGACAGGCTGTTTAATGATCTATCTTAGAATCTTTCCTTGATATTGATATCAAGGTCAGTAATTTCTCTACCCCCACTTTTGAAGATGAAGACAACATCCACCTTCCTTCAGTCTGCTGGGACCTCTCCTGTTCTCCAGTTCATTGATCAATATCTTTGTGATTACGTCTGCAAGTTCTTTTAGTACTCTTGGATGCTGTTCATCCAGCCCTAGAGATCTGAATTCATTTACAGTAGCTGGGTATTCTTTTTCTATCTCTTTGGCTATTGTGGGCTGCTGTCTGCTTACTGCATCATTTGCTCTGTTTTTACCAGGTAGAGCACTGCTTTCCTTTTGGGAGAAGACTGAGGCAAATAAGGTGTTAAATAGATCTATCCTGCTCACTGTCCCCTGTGAGCAGTTCACCATCTTCTCTACACTGCATCTCTGCTGTTTCCTTCTTTTTCCCTCTGGCTCTAAACATAGCCAAGAAAACCCATCCTTTTAAAAAAAGTTATTTTTAACCTCTCTATCAAGACAGCTTTCTCTTTTCTGACTTTCTCCTACAAGTACTGGCCATTCATTATATTCCTCTTTGGTGATTTTCCCCCTTCTTCTATTTCTTCCACATGTCTGTTTTAAATCTCAGCCTATCAGAAGGTATACAAGCCCTCTTTTCTTTAGATACACCCATTTTTCTTCCTCATTGGAAATGTTTGCAAATTGCTGTCAATATCTCACTTTTCAGAAACTACCATACATCATGAACTGCCTTCCCTTTGAACATTTCTGACCATGGAATCTCACCCATTATTATTATTATTATTATTATTATTATTATTATTATTATTTAATTAATTAATAGTATTTGGTTCTTTTCTCAGAACTGGGATTCAGAGTGGCTATTTTCCTAAGCTAACTGAAGTTTTCTTGAAGTCCAGAAGATGGCAGTGTTCTTAGTTTTCAACAAGGTAGCCATGTTTAAGTCTATCACAGAATATAAAGAAAAATGGGTGGTGTTAGAGAGAGAAGGAATGTAGCATCTTTAAGACTAGATTATTTATTTCAGTATGAGCTTTCCACAATTTAAATCCACTTCTTCAGATTAATAGATACTTCTTAGTGAACCTGAAGAAATGAATTGATATCTATAAAAGCTTTCACTGAAACTAGTCTTAAAAGTGCTACTTGATTCTTTCCCCTTCTCTCTTTCCCCTTTTAAATTCTCTCAGTTTTGTAAATTTCACTTTTCAATTTTATACTATGTCTTATGATCCAACCAAGACTTTCAAGGCTGCTTTTAATAAAAGAAATGGGTATTAAAATAGTGGTCTTACTTAGAGCTTGGAAAACTCATTTTTGGCATATCCAGTGGGCATCCTGTTTGAGTGTTTCTGGATGCTGAAGTCCAAAAAAATAGTTTTTTCATGTTCTTGATCTAAAAACAGCCCATAGATATAAATCAGCTTGTATTAGCATCACCCTGACTGTAAGGATGCATGATGTATAATACTGGTGTCAACACTTATATCAGAGGCTAAACCAAAGTCTTGTTTATTATTCCAAGCCATTGAGACTTTATTTACTATTCAAAATTCTTTATGAAATATCATACTTGTAATAGCAGTTTCAACTGAGAATGACAGTCCTAATGCCACTGTTAGACATTAGCGTGACTAACTAGATGGACATTGGTTAAACCTGTTAACCAAAGCTGCTCTTGAGTTCTAAAGAAACAATAGAAAACCATTTTTGGCTCAGGAGCCAAATTTCAATTTGGGAAGGGTTGGGGGTGATGTGAGTGAGTCAAATGGCACAGGGCAGAAGAAAGGACAGAGTGAGCACACCTAAAAGCAGTTCTTGCCATATTGGGTATTATCCTATCCATCATACAAAGCCAGACCCCAATATTGCTGCTGCTTTCTTGTCTGCAAAGCATAACTCGGCTTCCCCCTCCCAGAAGTCACAGCTCCAATCTAGATAACAACTTTCCTTCATGCAATGTGTAGATCAACTTCATGCAGAAACTTTTCTGCCTGCCAGTTCAGTGTTTAAAGTAGCTTTCCATTATCTCAAACTCAAATGCCAAACCAGTTCATTCTTTTTCCCACACAGATATATCATGGCAGCCATACGTCCCATGTCAGTGGGGTAGTGAATCTGCTCTGGGTTTAGTCTGAATTTTCAAGGAGCTGAACACTATCTCCAAAATACAACAAAGTTCAAAATACAAAGTTCAGATTCTCTGCTCCACTGACACTGGTATCTAGTGAAAACTGTGCATCACAGCACTGGAGAGAGACATTGTTGGATTATCCAGAGAGAGAAGTTCTAGGAACAACCTATCTAGAGAACCAAAAGCTTTCAAATCTCATCAGCAAAAGTACAAGCTATCACACAAAAGCTTTCAAGTCAATACATATCATGTTTTGTACATGCCTTTTCCACTAAAGCCCATGTCTATTAAAATTATTAAAAGAATTAGTTTATCCATTTCTCCCTCTTAATCAAATGAAGCTCGTCTAATCAACTTAAAATCTATAGTAGCATTGGATGGCCTCAGTAGAATTCAGTCCTGTGCTACTATTTCAATAATACAGCTGTAATTATTCCGTCAGGATTTTTCATTTCATTTAGATCCCTTCTTTTATGTGTTGAAAAAAGAAGAAAGAAAGAAAGAAAGAAAGAAAGAAAGAAAGAAAGAAAGAAAGAAAGAAAGAAAGAAAGAAAGAAAGAAAGAAAGAAAGAAAGAAAGAGTAAATAAATGAAAATGTATTCAAGGTTCCCAGTTAATTTCAGGCATTGACCCCTGATTTAAAATTACCATATGGATGACAACACTCAGAATCCCCAACCTCAATGGATAATGGGTATGCTGGGAGCTGTATTCCAAAAAGTATTTTTTTTTCTAAGCTCTGCTCCTGACTAGACCAGCCTTGACAGTTTCAGTAGCATTGTGGTCACTTATGCTTCCAGGCCAAATGCTAAGCTGGAGAAAGGTATAGTTATTGATTTTGGCACAGGAATCTCAGATGCTGCCACCACATTTGACAATATCAATGTAGGAGAAGCATGGACACATGCCTCCCCAGCAATTCCTATGTCACTTTGGAGAAGTTGCTTCAATCCCATTGCATTGTAGCTGCACACCAGGGAATCAGTTTTACTGGATAAATTTCACTACTACTGAGTTAAACAGTGTAAACATCTTACTTGGAAACATTCTTACCGAACTGACAAAGCCTCAGAATCATTCTCTCATGGCTAAATTCCAAGACTATAATCCATGAATGGTATTGAAACTTAGTCTTTACTTTTTGTGATAAAGCTTGCTGAGCTGCTATACAAATAAACACATACAGCTTTAAATGAATAAATCATGCAAATACATGCTAATGTATACATAAATTAACAGAACATAATAAGGAGAATGAAGAAAGCAGATTATGATTTTTTTTCCTGCACTTTCAAAATATGTGAGCGATATTTGCTTTCGAAAGAACAAACTCATTTAGACAGAGTTTATACAGAGCCAAACAAACACGAATCAGCAGTGAAAGCTAATTTTATGTTCAGCAAAGAAGGAAGATGTGCTTCCTGCCTCAACAGGCAAAAACCAATTAAATTAGGCAAACTTGAAAACATGGAAACAAAAAAAATGTGTTCTAGAACATAAAAGAAGTTTAGGGAGCATTAAACTTGAGCATGGTGTGCTAGAGAGGCTCTTGTGAGAATGAATTAGGTAATATCATCATGGGAACTAAGAGAATAGCAGCATGTAGTGTATCATACCCTTTCTGAAAGAAAATTAAGGCTGCAATCTGACACACACTTACCTAGGAGTAAGTCTCATTGAATTAAATGGGGCTTAGTTGTCAGCAGATTTGCATAGGATTGCTCTGCATGGGGTTTATGTCTTTTGGAGTAATTCGACACCAACTGTGATGGAAAACTAAAGAAATTCTCTTGGCAGATCTGGAACACAGCTGTTGAAACTTCTGATAACTCAGTGCTAGTGGGTGGAAACAGACTATTGAATACATTCACAATTGCCTGAACTGGATGAAGTTAGTGGAAATGATTTCAATGAAGTGGTAATATACTAGTATTGACTCCCCCCTTCCCATCATATATTGCAGCTGGTATCACTAAATGGTATTGGATGGTATCAGCAAATCAGTATAGCCATAATGAACACTGTAGTGTATCAAAGTTCTGCTTCTTCCTGTTGTAAATAATTAATATATTCAGAATACTTTGTTAATACTATAATAGAAGTAAATTCAGTTTTTGAAACTGGAACATACAATAACATTATTGTTTGCAGTATAATGGGAGATCCAAAAAGTTGGATAATCAGAATTTAATATACTAAGAGTGTCCAAACTGCAACACCTCATATTTTTCTGATAGAGAAAACACTGTGCCTAAAACATTCTATGAAATCCTGTCATAATGCAAATTCTGTAAACATTTTGTTAAGCCCAGTTTTGAAAGATCATGTTCTAGAACTGTGACAGCCACTGAAACAACAAACTATTAGGAAATAACCACCTTTTGGCAGTCATAGAAAATGACCTGTAATAGCATTTTCCTCTCCCAAACCATCAAGTCATGAACCATGATTCCTGTGTAGCAATTTTTTTATCAGACATATTAAAATGTGTATATAATATAAACAACTGAGATTTTGTTGACAAATTCAAAAGATGAACTGTCATCAAATACATCACTGTGACAATGCTACAAACTTAACAGTCCATTTTGTGGTCTCTGGAGATGTCAGCAGTTATTATAAATGACTTTCCAGTTAATTACCTGTTTGGAAAATTGAAGAGAGTGGGGGTTCACAGCTGCTCCACTAAGTAGTTTTAGTTCCCACCTCATTCCATTGAGTATGATAAATAATATATTGTCTGCCACCCAGGCTGCCAGACAGTGGCTCAGCCAAACCCCTTGGAGATCCTGCTCTATCTGCCATGTGTTATAGACAATACTGAGAAGTAGAAATTAGATGGTATTTAATCTTGATTGCTTTAGTCCCTCATGGAAGACAACCATGGTTTACTGAGGAGTTTTCTAGATGCTTCCCAAAAAGAACAACTGCCTTAGAAACTGGGAGATATTGGGGGTAATTCAATCAGAGATTTAATTTTTTTAAATAAACAATTTCATAACAATAAAATATATGCTTTTTAAAATTACTGTAAAATGTGTTCATAGGATGGAAGTATTAGAAAGCAGTATAAGGAGACTGTTTAAGGTGAATTATTCAACTGTATATGCTTTATAAAACAGTGGGATATACCCAGGAATGGTCCTATCATTTGGGCAGATGTGACACTGCTCATCTAACCCCCAATACTTCTTCTAACCAGCAGAGAAGAGCAAAGTATACTTGGCTCTAATGATCCCCTTGATATCACCACTGGTGTTCATACTCTCTCTCCCACTAGCTCTCCTGTGCATCATCTATCACTGTAGTTCTTTGCATATTTATCCAGTAGTTAATCCTAGCAACCATATTCACACAGAATAGAAAGCCATAATCCTGGCTTGTCAATGAAAAGGCAAGATGCAACAATCTGGCCTGCTTCTCACTGGACAGAGAAATAAGACTACTACAAATGGTGGATTATTTTTCTGGCTTGTCATGGAAGAGACAAGCCAGAGTGGCAGGCCATACTTGGCTTGGACATAACAGTAAATGAACCATAGACCATGATTGATTGAGTCACTCCTGCTTCTTCTCACAAATACTTTACCTTGTCTGCAATGAGCCAGAAATTTTCAAAGTGTCAACTACATTCAATTGGGTTTACTCCCTCTTATCTTCATGATGAAGACCAAGATGTTGTGTCCACTTGAAGTAATGGCCACTGTTTTTCATTCCTTTATGACTGAAAATTTAAGGAGAACAAAGGCAAAATACACTGAGACTTTTTAGTAATTATTCAGGTGTGGAGATAGGCCAGTCTGAGGTAGGCAAGGCTACCATATATTGCCATCCCCCAGCATTCCTGCAACAGAAGGAACAAGAGGGGAGAATGAGGACCACAGGAGTTGTGGCGGTGGCTCCTCCAGCACACTTTGGATGCTGCAGAGTGAGAAGGAGGGATGGGTGAGACAAAGCCTGGCTATTTTTGCAATACATACTGAATCAGAGACACTGTAAGAGAGAGGAGTGGGTAAATTAACAGCAATTTTTTTTAAAAAAAACCTAGACTCTGTGTTGTCCCCACTTCCTAGAAATGCCAGTGCCACTTTTTCACCGTTTCCTTCCAAAGTTGCAAGAGTGAAGCTAGGGGCATGTAGGTAGGTGGGTGAATGGGTTGATGAGGGTGCATCAGCAGCGAGGAGTGAATGTAATGGCACATCTTTTAAAAAGATCAGGTCCTCTTGGAAAGAAAGCAGCAAGGAACATGAGGGCCCCATTTCTACCTTTTGCCCCAGGTCATTCAGCCATTGAGCTATAGTACTGGTGGTGCTATTTCAACAGATTCTTGATTTGCAATCATAAATGAAGCATTTATCTGAGCCTCCACAATGACTGATAGCAGAAAGAGAACCACTAATACAACAATAATTCAAAAGTACTATCCTAAGCTGAATGGGTAATCATGTGGGCAGATGGGTAGTGCTTTGTCAGTCTAACAGAACTGTGTTGCATGTACACTCAGAGATGGAGTCAGGGAACAAGGCCTCTTTTCCCAAATCAGGATTGTTCCCTGTCCTCCCTGTTACTCTGTATAGTAGCTGATTCTTAGCAACATCAACAAAAGAATAACTTCAGTGAAGAGAGAGACAGAGACAGAGACCAAGATCCTGCATTGTCAGACATTACTACTACAACAAAGCTTTGACATTGTTGTTGTTGTGTGCCTTCAATTCATTTCTGACTTATGGTGACTACAAGTTAAAATTTCATGGCCTTTTCTTGGCAGAAATTGTTCAGAGATGGTTTGCCCTTGCCTTCATTTGAGGATGAGAGAGTATGTCTTGCCAAAAGTCACTCAGCAAGTTTCCATGGCTAAGCAGGGATTCATTCCCTTGTCTCCCAGTGTACTAGTCCAGCACTCAAACCACTACACCACACTAGTTCTTACTGTCATCTTTGGGCCTGAACAGACTGCCAAAAATAATGCAGCTTGAGGCCACTTTAACTGCCCTGGCTCAGTGCTAGGGAATCATGGGAATTGCAGGTTTTTTCAGAGACTTTGAGCCTTCTCTGTCCGAGAGCTCTTATGCCACAGTAAACTACAGTTCCCATGATTCCCTAGCACTGAGCCAGGGCAGTTAAAGTGGACTCAAGCTGCATTATTTCTGGCAGTCTGTAAAGGCCCATAGTTACACCAAATGATGTCATCTCCCCAAAGCATACCTTTTGCAACTGGAAGCACCCCCAGCCAAAAGACTTGTGAGGTTCTGCACATCAGGGCATTGGGAAATGATGTCTGCAGTGCTCTTCCAGTTGTGGAATGCATCAAGAATAAGCAACTGGAGAGACACCTGAGTTCTGCTGCAACTGCTTTTCTCGATATGCCCCTTGACAAGATCATTGCAAATGTCATTTCTCTACATCCCAATCTACAATGCCTTGGAAACCCTTTGGGGTGGTTTTGAGGTCACATTCAGTTGTTAACAATTGTAAAAGTGAATCCCCAGCAGTTATGAGGTTGCAAGGCCTGCTCACGATTTTATAAATACTGAACAAAATGCCAACCAAAGTTTTATAACTACACATCTGGCAGGGGGGGGACAAAAGATGAGGTCTATCACAAATCTAAGATAATAGGGGAAGGATGGAGAAGTCTGTAAAGATAAGCAAAATTAAGTCTCAGAGTATCAGTCCATAGGTGAAGAAGCAACAGATCAGACAAGAGGCAGAAGAAATATACCGGGGGGGGGGGGGGGGGGGGGGGGGGGGGGGTGTCTACATCTATTGCCTCCTAGTGGCACATATTCATTTGTGCAAGTATGCAGCACTTCACTACTAACACCACCAAATTGAATACAACAAAAACAATACAGCATGCATATTACACTGTTGATGGCTGTAGGAAATTAGTTAAAAAAATCAACAGCACCTTCTGTGAATAGTTATCCTGCAGTAGAATCAAAAATTAGTTTTCAGCAAGAGCCAGAGAGTCCAGCTTGTCAAGGTGTAGAGTGTCTGTCAAAGGACTATCTGTGAAGAATTTATATATTTTTAAAAATATTTTGAAGCCATGGATGGTTGAAGCCATGGATAAGAAATCTGTGGATACAGAGGGTCGACTGTATAATAATGAAGGCAAACAGGGAAAGCTCTGGAATATGGGCAGACATTACCAACAACTCTTTCTGAGCTAAGCATCTGACATGAGAAGTAAAGTTTCCTCTTAACAAATTGTAACCCCTTTTTTGTACGTTGTTTCTTTGCTATTGTTCCCACCTTGATCCATTTTTAAATTATTATTTAAAATTATTTTTATATTATTATTATTATTATTATTATTATTATTATTATTATTATTATTATTATTATTATTATTATTATTTAATGCTGAGTAGAAGCATCACAAAACTCATCTGCCCAGAATCACCTTTACTTCTGCTGGAAACTGGCATAATATTGAAAATGTGCAGTAGAATGCTGTGAAATTGTGGTGTGTGTGTAGATAATAATAGTCTAGTGTATAAGGTATATGGAACGATAACTGAAAGGAGCTAAAAGCAAAACTATTGGCTCAGCCAAGCAGAGAGCTTCTCAAACTGAGCTACCTGAGCTCTGTGAGAATAAAGGAAGTTTAACGAGAATGAGATCATTTCCAGAGAAAGCTTGATGGCAGGTTGCAGTAAGAACCATGTTGGCTAAACAAGGAATGCTTTTATTTCTGTTAAATAAATCTAGCAAGTATATAGCATATATTTCCCAAAATTCTAATTCCAAGATACAATACAAACCTTCTTTTTGATGCAAAAGCTCAGGGTAAAGTTGCTTTGCTTAAACACAATCACTGTTAAAACTGAGAACATTTATGATGCATTTTATTATGGAGCCAAACCTATGAAGTTGTAGCATTTTAATTATGCTCTGCCTGCTACTGTGAAATTTGCAGATAAGTTCTTATTGGTTGACTCATCTCTACTCCTTTTGGGTATAGAAGCCAAAAATAGCATATTTATGTATTTCACTTTAAAGGCAAATGTAGGATTTTTAGCTAGGTTGACAATACTGCCCTCCACATTCATAAATATTTGTCTGTTCAACAGCATCATTTATCTCACAAAGGCACACAGACCAGTTTTTCTTCTGACAAGTTTCTTGTTTATTTACTACCCTAATAACAAATAGACTGTCAAGTTTTTGGGGACTCAAAGATGAGCTAAATCTGCTGACACAACTAATTGGGAAAGGCTGTAATTTTTATTTTAAAACTGTGCAATATACCTGGATGGGGGAAAATGTGGAAATCATAATTCTGCTACTGAACCTTGTATTCCAGAGCAGCCATGCATAAAAGATCTGCAAATGCTTTTCTTCACACAGGAGAATACCCAGGTGTGATTTGACAATCCTAATCTCTCTTGCTTTTTATGGGAAACTCACTAGTCTTGCAGACTGCCAGAAATAGTGCAAATTGAGTCCACTTTTAGGGTTAGAGTTAGTGCTAGGGAATAATGGGAATTGTTTTTTCTTCTGACACACTGAGCCTTCTCTGTCAGAGAGCTCTGGTGCCACAATAAACTACAGTTCCCATGATTCCCTAACCCTAACCCTAAAAGTGGACTCAATTTGCAGTATTTCTGGCAGTCTGCAACCCCCCTCAGTGGATGAATCTGGGCTTAAATGTTTGTTTGCTATGTGTCTCTGGTACATTTTCCTTTCAGTTCACTAGAAAACTAGTTGTACTACCTCTTTCATATGATCCACTTAAACAGACTTATTAATTCATAAGATTCTTCATAAACAGGAAAATCCAGCCTCCTTCCTCTAAAAATGTTCCTGGTAAGTATTATTCTGCTAAAATTATTTTAGAGGATAGTAAAATTGGATTTTATGGCCTAAATTATACTATTAGTCCCAACTAGAGTAAAGCCATGGAATGAACCAGATTTGCCTACAAGTTGACTCATTACTCAACAATTTATGGGTCTACTCTAATTGGGAATAACCAACAGGATTGCAGCCTATGGATGCATCCACACTGCAGAAATAATCTGGTTTGACACTATTTTTAACTGCCCTGGCTCAATGCTATGGAATTCTGGAAATGATCATTTATTGTGATACCAGAACAAAGCTCTGCTCTGCTATGCAAATGCTATGTTCTATTGCATTGAGCCATGGCAGTTAAAGTTGTGTCAAACCAGATTATTTCTGCAGTGCAGATGCAGTCTATGGACGTCATCACATGGGGAGTCGCGGGGAGAAAGTGGAAATAAAAGGGCACGAGCGGAAGTCTTTAATTTACAGGATTTGTCCCATTCCGCCTCGTCTGATAACTAAATTCGAATTTAAAAGGGGGTTAATTCGAACGCAAACCTGATCTTTTCATTTTCGGGATTTTTGAGGATTTGAAAAGATCAGGGTTTTGTTTGAATTAACCCCCTTTTAAATTCGAATTTAGTTATCAGACAAGGCGGAACGGGACAAATCCCATAAATTAAAGTCTTCCGCTCATCCGGTTTATTTCCACTTTCTCCCCTCAACTCCCCGTGTGATAACGTCCTATGTCTCCCTTAAAAGTGGGAAGGGGTACTAGCATCTTTCAAGGGGACAGAGAAGTTCACACTAATATTTAAGTGTATTTTGCATAGGTTCATTTTCTTTTTGTTCATTAATCAAGAAGTGTGAATATATAAAAACTATTGCAAATTCTGAAACCTCTGTATGAGCACATGTGCATTTAAATACACACTATGACAGCCAATGGCTCCCATGTGTTTGAGTTGGTGAATCTGAACTTACAAGGAATCATCCACATTGCTGAACCTCTTTTGGGGATAGGATTCAGCATCTTGAATATCTCCTTTAAGGTTAGACTAAACCACAGGGTGGATTTACTGTCTCACTGACATGGAAGCCACCAGCTGTCACCTCAATTACCCATGAATGGATATGGTTATGGGCTTACTGATCAGCACTGTGTGTGTGTACAGCATATACATATGGGATGTTACATGTGAATCACTGTGCCAGTGTACAGATCAACAATCTTTGTATGTATGTACAGACTATACCCGTGTTGAATACAGTCAGTCCCCCCATATCCATGGATTCTTTTATGTTATATACACACACACACACACACACACACACACACACACACACACACATATATATATATATATACCCAAAAAGCAAATCTTGGTTTTGCTATTTTATATAAGGGACACCATTTTACTATGCAATTGTCTTTAATATGACTTGAGTATCCATGGATTTTGGTATCCATGGGGTGGAAGGGGAACCTGGAACCAAACCCCAGTAGATACCAAGGGCCCACTCTATAATGTGTGAACATCACTGAAGAGTGGGATATAAATACTTCATAACGATAATAATAATAATAATAATAATAATAATAGAATACAAAGGCACAGCCATGTTAGTCTGGATCAGTATGCAAAGAGATCTTGTAGCACCTTTGAGATTGACTGAGAGAAAGAAGTTGAGTAGCATAGGCTTTTGTGAACTTAAGCCTATTTCTTCAGGTACGTCTTAGGAAGTAGACTTAAGTCTATGAAAGCTTATGCTACCAACTTCTTTCTTTCTGTCTGTGAGTCTCAAAGATGCTACAAGATCTCTTTGAATCCCTGCCTAGAGTTTGTAATAGCTGATTAACAGGTCTTATCTACAGAAAATATATCCAGGGTTAACAGCTTGTAGTTTCACATAGGATAGAGGCAACATGGATCTCAAGAGGAGCATATATTTTTGTCTTGCTAATGAAACTTAAATTGTATTTCCTGGAGTACCCACATGGCCAGAAGGAGGAGGGGGTTGCCTGTATGAATGTCCCTCCATACCACTTGAAGTGAGGATAGTTACATCTTGACAAAATGCAGGCTTGTGGCTAACATCATCATACATTTTTTCCTCCTGTATGATTTTTAATACCTTGACCCAATGAAGAAGCTGTTGGAGGTTCAAAAGCTTGAAACATGCATTTTTTCCATTTTGGTCAGCCCAATAAATCTTGTGGATTTAGGTTTTTCATAGAAAGTGAAAGTGTCCTGAAGTAATCTTGGACTGACATTACTTCAGATCTCTATGTGGAGTTTTTAACAGTTGAGTTGTATGTTTCAGAGCAGTTTTCCTTTGTATACAGATAGAGTACAAAAGGTACAGGACAAAAATGGGTGGTTTGGTGATAAATGAGATCTGGTTTATGACCACAGTCCAAACAGTTTCAACTTTAGAACATTCTATCCAAATGTGGAGGTAGGAATCAATCTGTTTGCAACCCCTCCAACATGATGGTGGGACATTTTTAGCTATTCTTGATAACTGGATAGGAGTTAAATACCATTTGTGAATTGTGATCTGGACTTATAAGGCAGAGAGAAGCAAATATAGAACAAGTTTGAGTTAGTGATGTTCACTTCAAGGTCTGATTGCCAAGTTAGCCTGGGAAAGAGTCCTTTCCCATCAGAAACTGCTGATTTATGGAGAGATACTTTCTGTTTAAATCCAAACCATTATGAAAGGCTCCTTCAGTGAACTTTTGTGTTTATCCTAATTGTACAACATCATCCAGATAACTACCCTAATGTCTCTTAGGTGTCCTGTTTATGTGTTTTTCTGTTAGCCCATATCCTAAGCCTGTTTGAACATCTTGTTGTTGTTGTTCATTTAGTGTTCTTTCTGCAACTGAAATAAATAAAAGTTAAAAAAACCTGAATGTTTGTACAGCTGACATGTCAATTTTAAATATGGTGTTTATCTATATATCCTTGCATGAATGAGATAGAATTCCAGTAATTGTACACACAGAAAGAGAGGGGGGGAGTCAACTGACATAAATGGGATTTCTTCTGATTGAGTCATTTCTTTAGCAATGGTGAAACCATGGTCCATGGATTGTATGCTTCTGTTGAGCACTCCTGTGGTTCTTCCTTGTCCCTGGTTACTGCCAGCAAATTCTTTGTGTCAGCATTGTCAAAATCATTGCTTTGTTGTTCTTCTTCGTATAAATCTTCAAAAAGCTTACATGTCATCAAATTCATTGCAGCAACACTGACAAAATCATTGTGGGATTGGTTTGTGTGTTGTTGTTTTTTAAAGAACACCTTTGGGAATTCTGATTCTTCCTCAACATCCCTTCAAACAAGGATTGTACTGTTGTGTGCCTTGTAAAGTGCTGGTTTGTCTGGGGATTCCAGCAATGTGATCCTCCTTTTTAAAAGAAGGCATACAGTACCCATTTACAGTATGTATTTATCTGAAATAAGTTAAGGTTCCATTGCTACTGTAGGGCATTAAGCAACAGTGAAAGGGCTGGGCCCCAATGAGTTCAAGGGGGGGTTCCAATGGAAGCTACCTTGCCCTACTTTAGTCCATCACATTACCTGTTATTAAAAGAATAGTTGAAATTGGAGTTACATCTGAAGGAGTTCAGTGCCTTGAAGACTTGCTTTTTCTTCCATAAGAGTACAGTGTCAGTACCAGACTGTGGGCACTCACATCTTTGTCACTTCATCGGTCAGAAACAGGAAACAGAGTAGGATGGTTAATAATATGAATAGGAATAAACTGATTTAATTCAGAAGGGGCTGCTTTTTCTTATTCTTGTAGCAAGTTATCTAACTATTGACTTGAACCAAAACTGAGGGTTGAGTTTGTGTTTGATTTAGAATGGTTTCATAATATCTTTTAACTCCTCTTCCTCTTATGCTAGATTTCTCTGTGTCATTCAATATTTTTTTAAAAAAAATCAAATCAAAGTGACTCAATAACTTACATGTCCTGATTGCTCCTTATCATACTGTTCACAGCTGCTTCCAAATTATATCATGCGACACTGCAGCCATCTTATCTGATGTGTTGAAAATTTAACAAGGGTCTTTCAGTGTTAATGGAGGTGGACTGTAACAATCTGCCTTTACCTCTGTGCATAGAGAATAAACATTAATGAACACTTGTGCATCCCTTGTCCATATTATACTTAGAGATACCTTGATGTGCATACAACATTTATGGGTTGTAAGTTGAGGTATTCATACACATATATGTCTTTCTTGATGGGGTATAGCATCCTGATATACTGACTGTTCTAAGTATTAGAAAGCAAGGAGGTCTCATTCCTATCCTCTTCTGCATGAGTAATAATGCTATGACTGTTCCCCTGCCTTCTTTCTGTATCTAGCATTACAAGCCACCAAGATTCATATTTGCACTATTACTATTTGTGATTCTAAGCATTCTCATGTGTAAACCATTCTCCACTTCTCCGTGTGCATGATAATATAGTGCTAAAATTGGTACTGCCAATTTATCCAAAGATATTTCATGATGTATTAGGCTTCTGAAGAATTCTCCATTATATAATACTTCTTGGGGAAGGGGGGGAACCAGACTCTGAACACAAACAGAGAGATCACAGCTATATGTTACAACTTATGCTATAATAAATTCATTAGTTTGTGTCTAGTAGCAATTCTTCCAGTGATGGAAGATGTCTACCAGCAAAAACAGGAAGCAAGGCAATCTTTGACTGGTTGCATACACCAGAAACTCTGCTCTAAAATTCCCCAATTCTGCATAATATATTGGGGGACTGGGAAAGCTGGAAGGAGTTGGGGAGTCACTGAAAGTTTCCCCATTCCATGGCAGACATCTTCTACCAGCAGAGTGACCACAATATAAACCACCTGAAGTGCCACAAGAATCTTAAATACTACAAGCATCTATAAGCATTGTGGGTTGTGCATCAGGGTGGGGAAGATTAATCTCTGAATCATAAAGTTGGAAAAGACCATAAGGGTCATTCGATCCAACCCCCTGCCATGCAGGAATACAAAACAATGAAAGCATTCCTGGCAGATGATCATCCAGCCTCTGTTTAAAAACTCCCAAAGAAGGAGACTCTACCACACTCTGGGACAGTGTATTGCACTGTTGAACAACCTTACCATCAGGAGGTTCTTCCTAATGTTTAGGTGGAATCTGGTGGCATCTGCTCTCTTCTAGATTAGTCACTGATTTGACCAAACTATCTGTCAACTACCCTGAGCCTAACTCAACATTCTGCTGGAAGTGAGAGTAGGAATTTTCTCCTCTTCTACCCTACAGTCTTCTGTGGCTGAGAACCTGCCTCACTTTATGCTCCACCAGGGAAAAATAAGTCCCTTGAGCCCTGACCATACCTGTCCTGATCCCACAACCTATGGCCATTAAGTAGCAAGGGGAAGGCTAGGCAGTGCTTCAGCAGAAAGCTGCAGGAAGATAACATTATCCTCCATAATGCCTAGAAGACCCCTGGGCATCTGTAAGGACACCTGTGCTGTCCTGAAGCTGGCTACTAAAGCACAGCCAGCTGCTGTCTAGCCACCCTGTTACCCAAAAGAAAATGGGGGGCAGTCCCCATCAACTGTGTCAGCATCTCTTTAAGTGTTGGAGAAACTGTTTAGCTCAAGGAAGCTTATGAGAGGCTGGGTAACCTGAAGATCATTTGTACCTATTTATACCAGTACTAACTGTGGAGGACCCCAAATTTAGGTGAATAAGGATTTTTATTTGAAAAAATGCAGCAGTGTAACCAAACACACAATAGTACTTCAAACAGACACAACATCTTGAGCTAACTGAAACAGTGGTGTGGAAATTGGGTAGCAAAGGCTTAGGGTTCTAAAGGAGGTAATATTTACCTGTCCTGAACAGGAGACCATGGAAAGTAGAGAGTGGCTTAGATGTTGCCTGAGGGTGACACAATGAGTAGAAGAGTCTCTGTGCACACAGAAGGTAAGAGCTGGAGCTGATATTTATATCTGAGATTCTCAAGGGGTGCTAGGTACTATATTGCAATGTAACAAAGACCTGATGGTCTTCCCAGGGACAATGGGGTTTCAGAATGACTGATGGCTTTCACATCAGAATAACAAAAACATTGATTGGATTTAGGACAAGCCCAAAATAGATGGATACAGAAGCTGGCTGGGAACAT
>CM034706.1:195437256-195473840 GCA_020142125.1 Phrynosoma platyrhinos | reverse complement strand
CAGAAGGAATCTCCTTTACAATGCAAAAAGAGAGAATCATAATTAACTTGATGGAGAAAATGAAGGCTTTTCTAGACAAACAGAAAGAAATGCAGGAAGTACAAGAAGAACAGAATAAAGGAATGGGGAAAGATAAAAGGGAAGAAGGAAATAAGGAGACAATAACAAAAATGGAGACAAGAGCAAAAAAAGAATTTAGCAGAAGGAAGACAAAGGAAAAGGAAGCTCAGAAGAAGATATTGACAAACAAACATCAGAAGAAGAAAGAGAAACAGAATCAGAGCAGGAGGAAGAGACAAATTCAGCATCGTCACAAGAAAAAGGACTTGGAACTAAAATGAAAATAAAAAGCATACAGAAGGATATGAGTTTGAAGGCAGTAACAAGGTCTGTGAGCTGAGGAAAGCATTGTATGGATTTAAGCAAAGTGCCAGATGCTGGAATAGGTGTATACAAAATGAATTAGTGAATTTGGGTTATCGGCAAAGTGTGGCCAATGCATGTGTATGTACAAAAGATAGTAGAATTTTAGTAATCTATGCTGGTGACCTGTATGTAGCAGCAAGGGATGAAGAAGAGATTAGACTGGTGCAGAATGAGTTAGCACATAGGTTCAAACTCAAGGACCTTGGTCATCTAAAAAGCTACCTAGGTAAAGAGGTAAAGAGAGACCAGAGTGGTGGTTTCAGGTTGTGCCAGAGAAGAAAAATAGATAAATTAGTGGAAAAGATTGGTTTAAGTGAAGCTAAAGTTCTGGGAAGCCCAATGACGCCTGATTACCAGAATCTGGAATCAGAGGAGATGTTTGAGAGGCTGGATACATATCATTCAGCGATTGGGAGTTTGTTGTTTTTAGCAAACAACACGAGACCAGACGTTAGCTTTGCAGTAGGGTTGCTCAGCAGAAAAACTGCAAATCCTAGACAAATAGACTGGACAGCATTGAAGCAAGTTGTTCGATATTTGAAGGGCACAAGAGACAGATGCTTATTAATAACAGGAGGAATGCCAGAACTAGAAGGTTTTGCTGACAGTTCATTTGCATCGGAAACAGCTGATAGAAAATCGGTAACTGGTTTGACAGTCAGCTATGCTGATAGCCTGGTTGTTTGGAGGTCCAGAAAAAAAGGGTGTATAGCACTAAGTACAACAGAGGCAGAGTTTGCTGCATTGTCAGAGTTAGCAAATGAAATTCAGTGGGCTAGACAGTTGTTAAAGGATCTAGGAGAGGAATGCAGTGGAGCAACAATAGTGAATGAAGATTCACAAGCATGCATTGGCATGGCAGAGTCAGAAAATTTAAAATGCAGGACAAAGTACATCGCAGTGAGATACCAAAATGTGAGAGAACATGTACAAAGTGGAACACTGAAGCTACAGTATGTTGGCACAGAGGACAATGTAGCTGACATTCTCACGAAACCTTTGTCTATAGAAAGACCCACGAAATTGACTAACAGGCTAGGTATCAGCGGTTAAGGTCACAGCATTTAAAAATAAGTGTAAATGACACATGGTACACACCACATACCATTTGGAGGGGAATGTCAGGAAATGACATGGATGTGACCACAAGATGGAGCTGTCAGCTTGGTAATGTAAGTGGTTAAGCTCCAGTGGCAGGTGTGCATGAGTCAGCATTTGGAAATAGACACAACTGAAATGCCTGATGCAACAGGCATAGTTAACTGCCTATAAAAAGGAAATGGGAATTATCTCCAGTGTGGGTTTGTTGTGAATGGTGGTTGGCAGAGCAGTTTGTTGGTTTGAGACAGATTTATGAGTATTAGAGATGGCTGTCCTATACTCTGTGTATATATTGTAAATATACTGCAAACAAGTTGAGTGAAGGCTGGCCTTGTTGCTGTCTTTATTTGGCAAGCCAGAGCTCAAGGCAGTGTGCTGGGGTGAAGGAATTTTTCCTTCTCAGCCTGAAGTCTTTTGCAGAAGTCTCTCCAGAAACCTTCTTCTTGGCGTCCTGTCAACGTGGAACAACTCTGCAGGTAGTCGTGGTGGACACAGCATGTCTTTCTACACCCCAACATTTCTGTGCATAACTTTTTGCTGATTTATTGCCTGGTTATTCCTTGGTTATTCACAGGATAATGGCTCTTGTGTTAATCTCATTTTAATTGCGTTTTAATAGCAATTTTGCAATTTTCTCGAGTTATCACTGTTTAAAGTCCCAATTTCCCCCATGTGATAGACGTCTATGAGACATCGTTCATGTGACAGACAAAAGCATGACACCTGTCACAATTCCCCCTCATCACAGATCTCCATCAATCACAGTGGCCTGCTGAACTCAGACTCAGCCTTTTTCAATCCCCCACCCACACCCACATAACCATGTAATGGCTGGCAAGGCAGGGGGCATCAAATGAGGAGAATCATCACAAGCATGAAAATATCAACCTGCAGGACCTCCAGAGGATCCTTGGCAGGTCCCAAAGCACAAGTGAATGCTAGATACAACAGGAAATCCTCCTTGCTTGGCTGCCTCCCATTCCCTCCTGCCTGGTCAGGTGGATGGTCAAGCAAGGCTTGTCCATCTCTGGCTAACTGGTGACAGGCAGATCTAATTCAGTTGCCCATCCTCTCCCTCCAACCAGATATGTGGCTATGTGGGCATGAGGGGGAAGGGGAATTAAGCAAGGAGGATCACCCATCTTTGCTGTGGTAACCAGCAACAACTAGGACTCCATTCATACCATGCTTTGTTTTCCTACTGTGGGCCTTTGCAGACTGCCAGAAATAGTGCAAATTGAGTCCACTTTAAGGGTTAGGGTTAGTGCTAGGGAATCGTGGGAATTTTTTTCTGAGACATTGAGCCTTCTCTGTCAGAGAGCTCTGGTGCCACAATAAAATACAGTTCCCATGATTCCCTAACCCTTAAAGTGGACTCAATTTGCACTATTTCTAGCAGTCTGCAAAGGCCCTAAGTCTCCTTGCTTGAATGGCACCTCTGCCCCACTTTCTGCCAGCCACTGCATGGGCATGGAGGTTCAAGAGGGTGGAGACAGTAATTGACTGAGGTCCATCCTTTACTACCTGTCCATTGAAAGATAAGCATCATTGCTCAGATGTCCAGATTGGAGACCAAGTCTCCATATGGCCTGGCAGTGCGAAGGGGGCAAGAGAGCCAAACAAGGAGGTTCACCCAGGATAGCTAGTAATGGGCAAGCTTCCTCATTTGGCTGTCTCCTTGCCCCCTTCTTCCTGCACTGACATTTCATCATCATGCAGGTGGGGGAATAGCCAACCAAGGCTTGTATGGCACTGGCTATGACAGAGGGCAATGGAAGAACCTCCTTGTTTGGCTGCCCATAGCCTCCTTCCAGCAGGCCATGTGGCCATGAGGGAAAGAGAGAAAATGGGGAGTCAAGCAAGGAGAAGAATGGGTTACTTGCTATGATAGGGGGCAATAGGAAATCCTCTTCACTTGGTTCATCCCTCCACCCCACTCTCACCAGCCACTACCTGGCAGAGGCGAATCTGTGGGGAGTGTTCTCCTACCTGCAAGACATCTTTGGAAACTGTGGGGATTGGAGACATCCATGCAGGAGGGAGGAAATTGTTTAAATTACTTTTTTTCCCTGCAGGAACAAATAATTTAAACAAGCACATTCTTAGTTTTGCCCATAAATGTCTGTGTGATAGGAATTTAGCTGTATAAGCTAATTATTTTATTAGCATATGCTAATTGTTATATAATAAATATATAAAAGGAATTATAAAGATGCTCATTTGTTGTCCTGTAATATACATTTTCTTAAAGTCCAAAGTTTAAGAGATTCTCAAGGGGAGGGCTGATGTTGATTTGCATACTAGACAATCCTATTGTTTATGACTTTGGGAACTCAGGTGACCAAAATGGTAAAATCAAAAGAACTCTGGCTAGATACAGACTGACAAGCATAAGACAAAGAAGCTTCAGTCCTTCTACAAAGAGATAGAGGTGGGGAAACTATGCCTGTTTGAATAAAAGCAGATAAAACATATCAACAGCAATCCCAACTGGTCATTGGGGAAAGCCTCAATTTTTAAAAATAGATCTTAAAAAAATGTTGGGAATCACATCATAGATGACAATTTGTGTCTGGCTAAAGGAAAAGCAATCCTGATGACATGGACAATAGCAGAGAATGTTTGTTTCTCGGTCACAGCCAATCTGCAAGATTCAATGTCACTGTTAAAATGCTCTCAATGAATGTAACAGGCCTATAAACATGGAAACCATTTTTCAGGAAACCTGATCCCAACTTGTTCAAGTGGTTCATATATGATCTTGTGAGTGATTAGCTTGATCTGCTGTATTTTAGCAATTACTGAAATAGGAACTTTAGTGCTTATGCATATTTAGCAATAGGCCTCACTGATTAGTGTCCTGGCATAAGCTCCATTCAAAAACTGCCTTGGCTTCAGGGTTATAATTAAATATATTTTAAAAAAACCTGCTTTTTCTCTGTATTTCAGTAACTATTGGAATGCCAGCTGGGAATGAAGAAATACTTTACTTTGTGTGTTGTATAATCTTGTTTCACAGTAGCAACTGGTAGCAAAGCTGTTCCCAGGTGTGATTAAAAATGCTAGTTCTAAGGGACTGCCTAAATTGCTGTTATACCTTATTTTTTAACAGAGTCATGCATTACATTTTAAATATTTACTATAAGATTAATAAAGGATAAATACATAATGCATAATATATTATATAATACATATATAATAAGAGACTTAATTCCACACTGTGTTGCTGCCCAACCTTACAAAATACTGTGTTGCAGGTATGCCACATTGAAAAGAGAGTTCTTCTTCAATTGGCATCTATTTAACCTAGGGAATTTGCTCCTACAAGAAGTAATGACCAAAAGATGCTTTGAAAAGGGACTAGATGAGTTAAAAGAAAATAATGTTATCACTGGCTTCTAATCATGATGGCTATATAGCACCTCCACTCTCAGAAACAGTATGGATGGGAGACTGTTATTGCACTGCAGCTCACATCAATCACAGCCAGCATAGACAGTTAGGAACAATGAGGGAAGTTGCAATGATATCTGGATGACCACATTCCCTATCTCAGAGATTAGCTTATCATCTGAGCCAACCTATCTCTTCTTGTATTCCTATGTGGCATAGATCATAAGTCTGCATATAGGAAGCTGTTCAGTACCAGGCCAGACCATTGATCCAGTTAGCCCAGTATTGTCTATTCTTATTGACAGAACCTCCCCACAGTTTCAGACAGCAGTCTTTCCCAGTTTTACCTGGTGATAGTAGAGACTGATTCTGAGACCTTCCACGTACAAAGGATGTATTCTACCATTGTGTTTCACCAATAGCACTGTTGGACTTAATCACCAAAAATCATCAATAGCTCATCTGTGGTTTTAACATTTTGCATTGCTACTCACAGAAGAAGCTTTCATCCCCATTGTTTTGCTTGTGTGTTTTAACTAGAGATATTTGAATGGGTATCATATAGAAGATGGAGCAAACTTGTTTTCTGCTGTTCCAGAGTCTAGCACATGGAGCAATGAATTCAAAGTACAAGAAAAGAGATTCCACCTAAATGTTAGGAAGAACTTCATGACAGTTAGAGCTGTTCAAAAGTGGAATGCACTGCCTCAGAGTGTGGTGGAGTCTCCTTCTTTGGAGGTTTTTCAACAGAGACTGGAAGAATGGCCATCAGGAGTGCTTTGACTGTATATTTCTGCATGGCAGAGGGTTGGACTGGATGGTCCTTGTGCTGTCATCTAACTCTATATGATTCTATTATTCTATTCTATAATTCTATATTAGGGATTGAACCTGAGAACCTTCTGCACAAAAGGCATGTTTTTGCCCATTGATATCTAATCATTCCCCTTTTGGCACAGCTTTAGCATTTTCTCCCTAACTATATACATCAAAGTTGTGTTACCTAGGCACTATGGTGCTAAATCTGTTTTGTTCATATTCTTGCCAGTTGGTGAAAAGAATCCAATGACTTCTCTAACTAGTTAACACTATCATGGGGCTGTGATACAGTAATCTGTGATATTAATCGAATGTATTACTGAGCTATAGATTCAGGGGCAGGTTTTCTACTACATCATACAGAAATATTGGCCTATCAGATACAAATCTTCACAATCATAAAGGTCATTGTGAAACTGGCCATTTAAAAGCATATATAATAAACTCATGGGAATGTTTGAAAGCTGCCAAGGAAAGTGGCATGATTTTGAAATTAATTACCTAACCTTTGCTTTGAATGTGTCATATCAGTAATTTGGCTTTTGTTAAAAGAGTGTATAATCAGGAACATAATCACAATTGCAGTGTAAAAGAAAAAAATGTGATATGAACCTTTGTATTCAGGTCACACATAATGTAATACAATTTTATTTCCTGTCTAATGCATTATATGTACAGGGCTATGCAGTAACACAAAAATGCGGAGCAGGAAATGAGAATGTCGGTGCCAAAAGTTCAATAATTAATCCTTGGAATGGCATCAAAATTTTGCAGTTCTGGAGTTTTATATCAAAATATACATTGGAGTAGTTTTTATTTTTAAAAATCTAATGAGTAACCATCATGCAAAAATGTAATTTTCTTAAAATTATTTTATACTCCCTAAAACATTGCTGTAAAGGACGATGTGTATGGACAACAGCAGATGGATGTTTGCATCCACTGCAGTACTATGAAGAAAACAGAATGGAATTAAGGGAACAACCCTATTCATTCCAGAGGAGTATAATAAAAGTGTGCCATAATGTCTGCTGCTATAGCTAGCCTCAGTGCAGTTGCAGTAAGACAAACTGAGGTGTTTATTTTCATTAGAACATAATATCCTTCCATTGTTGTTATGCCAGATTACCCAGCATGCATATCCAGAGCCTCCAATTTCTTTAGTGCCTATCTAAGAAATCTTCAGAAGTAAGGTCTTTTAACAAATAATTTTCCAAGCCAGGCCTCCTATAGTTCCTTGGCTCTGAGGACCCCTCAGAGCAAGCCATTAAATTAATAAATTACTCTACATAAAGCCAGTTTATGAAGTCACTATATATATGCCAGAGGGAATTTCCCTAATGTTGTCCAATCCTCCCGGTGTTGAATGACCACAAACTGAGTTCTATCTCCAAGGAATTGCCAGCTCTCCAGGTCTAATATGGAGTCTCAGAATTGACACACAGACACATGCATATAAATATGTGCTTACACATCTAACCCCAAAATCTTAAAAACTGCTTCTTTCAGTACCTAAAAGTTTTCAGTCCTATATGAACAAAAAACATTAAAACAACAACAACAAAAATCTTCTGAAATGTTAAGACAAGGGTGAACATGCTGTGTCGCTCTAGATATTGTTAGACTACAACCCCCATCTCCCCCAATTGGCTATGACTGATGAGATTTCTAATTTGACAACATCTAGAGGACCAGAGATTCTTACCCCTGGTTTAGGAGTTAGGACACACACACACACACACACACACACACACAGGGAAGGCTTCTTTCCTATTACTATTATTATTATGCTTCATTTATATAGCGCTGTAGATTTACACAGCACTGTACATACAATCAATAAAATAGATAAAAAATAGATAAAGAAAGCCTGCCAATGACATAAATTCTACAAAATAATAAAATAAAGCAGTAATACAAAGGAGGCAACAAATTAAAAACATCAAATAATAATCATGCAATGCCTGAGAACATTTCCCTGAACACTATAGTCTTTAACTCAGCTTTGAAGCTGGTTAAAGAAGTGATGCCTCATACTCGTGGGGGAAGAAGGTTCCAGGAATGAGGGGCAGCAAGTGAAAAGAGACAAATCCAGGAGGAAGCAGTAAAAATCCTAGGCTGAGACAGCAGACCTTGACTATCAGAACGGCAGGCACAAGTGGGATGGTGAAGGGGAAGAAGCTCTGATAAATAAGGAGGGCCAATCCATGCAGGGCTTTGAAAGTCAACAACAGAAGCTTACTGAATACAGAAAGGGAGGGGGAGCCAGTGAAGGGATGACAATAAAGGAGAAATGTAGTCAAAATGGTGAGCAGATGTGATAATGCGTGCAGCAGAATGCTGGACCAAAATTAAAGGACGGAGGTGAGAAAGAGGAAGCCCTGCAAGAAGGAGGTGCATGTCCCCATTCCTCCAGAATATTTTTTCCAAAGATAAGGCTGACCCAAGATATTTTGCTATTTCAAATAAAGGCTGAGGCTCCCTCCCTCCAGTCTACAAAGGTGTGCTGAAAAGTTCTTGGCCTGATCAAGAAGGGAATGACCATGAAACTTGCATACTATTCCACATATTAACCTTAATTTCGACACACTTATCACATCATTTCTAAAGTTTCTTTAACCCTCCCCCCCCCACTTTAAATAAATTCTGATGTCTGGGCACTGAAATACTGCTGTGCTGCTGCTATCACATCTAAACTGTTGCGATAAATCAAGCATTTCCCATGCTCTCTGTGTGCGTATTTTTTCTGATATGACCCTAAAATGAAAATACAGTTACCACCATGTGCCCAGAGGTGAGTTGGTTACATAGGCAACCTGGTCATGTAGACCCCAACACTCATTTACAGATCAGTCAATCAGTTTCAGGAGTTGCAAACAGAGAGATTCACACCTCCAGAGACAAGGAAGCTAGAGGATTTATGGCCCAGATAACTTTTGGCCACAAGATAGATAAGACCCATTATGTCCTTCTGGAATCTATCTATTTCAAGGAAAACTTTGTTAATTTGGTTCTTTTGATGTCCAGCAATCAACCTTCACCCCAGGCTATTTTCAGCCTATAAAAAGACTATCAAAATTCTGGTTAAGTGTGACTGGTTAAAATTCATGGTGACACTACATCAATCTGAATTCTGGTCCAGCTCCGACTCATTCTTGGTCCTGTCCCTTCATCCGGTCGAGTCCAACTATACGTCAGTCCACCTGGAGCACTCCAGACAGGTAATATCACTATAAGAAAAGCCTTGTGTCTATTCTATGCTATCTTGCTTTATTCCTGAGTTCTTGTAAGAATGTGTGAGTGAATGTTTGTCTTTGTATGCCTGATCTCATAATAAATTTACAAATCACTTTGAAATAATTTTGTCTCTGTGGATCTATGCCCTTAGCTTCCTCCATATAAATTGGGTTTGCCTTCTGCTAACTATTTGAGCTAATTAGTTCCCCAAGTTCAAGTCCATTTTGCAGAACCATTTTAAGATTTCCTTCCTTTCAAATTATTTTTGAGGTTTGGAAACAGGGAATAGTCAGACAGACTAACAGGGGTTGCAGACTGCCAGAAATAGTGCAAATTGAGTCCACTTTTAGGGTTAGGGTTAAGGAATCATGGGAACTGTATTTTATTGTGGTACCAGAGCTCTCTGACAGAGAAGGCTCAATGTCTCAGAAAAAATACAATTCCCATGATTCCCTAGCACTAACCCTAACCCTAAAAGTGGACTCAATTTGCACTATTTCTGGCAGTCTGCAACCCCTCTAAGTGAGTAGGGTAGATGGTCTGTACTCTCAAAACCCAAATTCTAGAAAACATACATCTTGCTAGCTCTGTGAGCAGGCGTATTGTCCTGCAAAAAGAGAACAACTTTCAGCAGCTTCCCTCACCATTTTCCTTCAATACTTCCTTTAATCAGTAAGCAAGTTAAAACAGTATTCTGCATTAACTCTTTAGCCCTTCTGAAGATAGTCATCAAATTACCTTCCTTGTCCCCAAAAACTGTGGCTTTTCCTGCTGATCTTTGTGTCTTGAGATTGCAAACTAAGCCCAGATTGTAATTCAAATGCTATATTAGTCCATCTCACAAAGCTGCCTGGATCCAGTCAACCTATGTGCTGTCAACCTCCCAATTTGACTGCTCGTGGATTGGTCCTCTATATTGCAGATATGAAATACATTCAGGTACACATTTCTCATGTTAAATGGTAGCCACATAGCCTTATAGATGGTAGGTTAGAAAGTATTTTTGCTATCATTCATTTTTGGCAAGGTAAGAAAAGAGTTTAGTGTCCAGGAAATAAATGAAGCCTTGATTCCCTGAGAGTGAAGCTCTCTAGAACTAAGATGCTTAGTTGAAGTCTCTAATGTTTCAAAAACAAACTGAAAAATAGCAACAACATTGCCTCCTGCAGAAGCAAGGCAGAAATAAATCAGAAGAGTAATTTACTTCAAAGGTCTCTGTGTTTGCCTCTCTCCCATCTCCAAACTGGAAGAACAAAAATGAAAACGAACACCTAAAATTGTCAGGTAATACAAAGCTGTCACAACTAGAGAGATTCTGAATGCATCAGACACTGGATTTATTTAGATTGTTTTCAGTACATTGTGGCATTTTTTTTCTCTTCAGTACATTTCTGGAATCAGTTAATACAGCTGTGGTCTGTGGTCCATTCAGATGTTGTGGCATAGCCTTTAGATAAGTTGTCCTTGAAACGCCCTGTTGAGTGAAGGGTTACATATTTAAGATCATTGCATGCACACAGATACACATCAAAACTGTGCTGCTCTTGAGAAGATGGAGCACTTACTAGCACCATTCATAACCTTGCTACAATAGCATAGCTTTAGTTCCAGTACAGAGGATTTATTGTCAACATTACTTGTTAGCTGGTTAATTTTTGCATTTTATCCACAGGTTACTTTTTATTTTCCTCAAGACTTGTTTATTTCCTATTATTGTTGTTATTTACAAAATACTGGCTGAAATCTATGGAATAGTACTGAGATGGAGGCCCCACAGTAACATTGTTTCATCTTCCCTGGATAGACAAAGGCAGTCAGAATGCACCTGAGTGCATCACCATAGCCGATCAGGATTGAGGAGGTGGATGAAATTGTACCTGAGAGTCTTTCAGGTACTATTGAAGAGGATGTTGCACTAAGGTTGGCATCACCCAGTGCAGTAACACATAGTGTCCTCCACTCATTGACCTCCTCCTCCCCAAAATAAAAAGGAACCTCTGGATAAAATGCAAAAAAAAAAAATTGATACCATACCACACAGAATCCTTAGTAAAAAAAAAAACCTGTACTAATATTACTCATAAATCCTACATATCACTGAATGTAATGGCAATAGTTGTGACAAAAACAGCTAGCAAAATTAATTTTTTAGCTTTAAATTACAATATCATACGCTCAGCCTAAATGTATTTACATGTTCATAGTTTCATGTGGTTAAACTGAAAATTTGGTAAGATGTAATGTATTTTAAGAATATTTAAAAAGAATAAATCTTTTTAAATTAAAAATTAAAATTTATATAAAATTCATATTTATATTTAAACATTTTAAAATTTATAATTTAAAGAAACCCTAAAATCTCTCCTATCTCCTTCCACTGAGCCTCACCCCATCTCTTCCACTAAATTCCAGTATTTTAAAGGGATGAAGGCAAATGCCACAACTCATTTCTGCCCAAAGGCTGATGTCTAGGGTGCAGTGGTATCTCCCCACATTAGGGCATCACCTGATGTGGTCCACCCCCTGCACCCCCTAGTGATGCCAATGTTGTACAGGGCAATATTGAATGCCTTCTTCCATGACACACATACACACCAAAGTACATATGTTGGCATAACCCAGGGAATATAGGCAACAGCATTCTAGCCATTTTTTTACTTATTTAGTTTGCTTACTATTATTTTTGTAATTTTCTTGTGCTTAGATCTCCAGGATGAATAGCAGTTAGCATGAGAGGTCCTTCTCAATTGTTGCTCCTAGCTGTAGAAATCTCTCCCACAGGTGGCTAGGATCTTCTTTCCTTCTGCTGACACTCACACAAAAAAATTATTTAGTCATGTTTTTTTGGCTATTTACTACTTGTTGCTAATGGTAAGGAGAAAGGTGGAATAATATATCAATAAACATCTTCTATATCAGGGCTGAGCAACTTGTGGTTCTCCAAATATTGTTGGGCACAAACTGCCATCATCTCTCACCATCAGGTAAGCTAGTTAGGACTAATGGGAACCACAGTCCAACAACATCTTGGCATAAATTGTGCATCATATTCTAGAACATGTTTACAGCCTTATATTAATTCAGTTTATGCTCAGTTTGTTGTGCAAACCAAGAATAAAATGAGATTGCCATTGTATTCCTATGCTGGCCCAAGAAATTTCACCTGGAACATCTCACCTGAGGCACCAAAGCTTTAAACTACTGACAGCACTGCTGCAGCAGGCAGGTATCAAATATAGATGGGGATTCCCCTTCAAAGTGACTATATTCAAGGGTGACACTGTCATGTCTACTTCAACCAAGACTCAAATGCTCAATATCTGCAAGGCGCTCAACATTAAAGTGCCTAGAGAGCTGGAGTGAAAAATCCTGGAAGAGTCCCAGTCTCCAACACCAGGCAAGCCTGTGTTCAATGGACCAAGACAGCTCACCATGGACGGAGCAAAAACAGAGAAGAAATTGGAAAACCAAAATTTAATACATCCACCTAATTCTATATGACTTTGGTCATTCAGGCAAAAATCTCTTTATTCTATTTGTGAGTTTGTCCCATTTTGACTTGTTTCTTTTTCCATGATTGTACTGATTACCTATCCTCTTCTCCACCCTCTCATGCTAGTGACTTTTCAGTCCCTGCCATCATGGCTTCTTCTTCCCCCACCTGTTTGTTTTATAACTCTACTCCAGCACACATACATTTTCTTCTCTCTAGTGACAACTATTTGTATCCAATCTCAATTGTCACAAAACCTCTGTGCTCATAGATCTACTCAACCCCTCACCCTCTACTGGCATACTTCACTCTCTTCTCACTCCCACCCCTTACTGTGTTTGTAGATCTATTCAACATTTTGGCCTCTGCAGTTATACTCTCAAAGTCACTCTGTTCTCCATTACATACCAATCTTTTTCATTGAGATCTAAGTCCCCATGTCATCATACTTCGATGACATTTCCCCCACCCACCCCCACTATAGGGGAGATCACCAGAGCATGACTAGATTGGGGTGCAGGGGGTTCCCTATGCTTCCCTCTCCTTGGTCTGCTCCTGGTTTTAGTTAAAGTTTTTCAGTTAAGATTGTTTACTCAAGATTATGTTTGTGCTAGTCATAAGAATGTGATCCTCTCAAAGTGAAATCCTGAGTCCCTCAACCTATCCACCCCCCAATGTGTAACTGATGATCCTGGAGAGGGCTGTTGTTACAAGGGTTACTTGAAAATCACATTTCTTTGGAGTTCTATCCTAGAGATAATGTATGCTTAATTTCTTGAACTCTGGATAGATTCAGAATTGTATCTCTTAATGTGAAGGAGCTGGGATCTCCACCCAAATGCAACCGTGTTAATGGTTACTTGAAAAAAAAATTAAATCAAGCATAGTTTTCTTGCAATAAATGCATTAAAAAGGACAGGAATTATCATCCCCAATTCCCCCTTTGAAACTTAATACACTACAGGTGACTCAAACAAGTCAAGGGGAGTAGGGATACTTTTCCCAGATTCATGCCCATTCCAGCCTGACACAATAATACGTGACCCATCTGGTTGCTTTCTGATTTTGAAAGGAACTATAGCTAACAACACTCATATTGGCAACCTTTTATTTTCCCAACTCTAATCCACAAGCCTTTCTGTAGTCCCTCCTGCAAACCTTGAAGGAGACAGTAGAAAGGGCCACTATTATTGGGGGAGACTCAAATGAGTTGCTTGACTATAAAATGGACAAATCCCACCATCTTTTCAAGACTAAAAGAAAGCTATCCCCAATTTTGGACCTTATATTTAAAGAAGGGATGTTAGATCTGTGGAGATCAGCTAGGGATTATACCTATTCACACACACTACACCTACTCTGGAATTGATTACTCCCTTGTTTCGTGATCCTCCCTTTCCATTGATGTCCAACTAGAACCTATAGTCTATTCAGACCATTCAACCACAGTGCTGACCTGGCAGTTAAACCCAGAATCACAGAAACATTTGGAGGTTTAACCCCAGACTTTTTACTAACAAAAAAGTACAAAAACCAAATTCAAGATGAAATTAAGGAGTTTTACTTGGAAAATAGGAAACCAGAAATCTCAGAAACCCTACTTTGGGATACCTTGAAAGCAGTCCTTGAGGGCTTATTAATTAAAGAGGGAGCCACAAGGGTCACCAAAACCAAACCCCTTCAAGATATAGCTCAGTTGTCATGTACTCACAAAGAATCACTTGATTCTAAGATCTTTCACCAACTCCAGATGAAAAAGGCAGAGTTAGCAGCATTAGATGCTGGGAAAATAACTGCCCTAAATTATGTCAAGGAATATTATTATGTTTAACAACAAAAACTCACACCTCCTGGCCAGAACAGTGAATGCAAGGCTATGAAAAGTATTATTCCCACTCTTACTTCCCCCAACAAAACTTTGGTAATGGCCCCAAACAAAATACTAGAGGAATTTAGAGCTTTTTAGTCCAAATTATACTCTTTGGAGATGCCTCAAGTTACTCCAATGGATAGCTTTGTGAAATCACTGAATCTAGGAAAAATCAAAGAACCCCACCAAATGCTCCTGAACAAACCTATTAGATGAGATTAAACAAACAATTGATAAATTGAAACCAGTCAAATCAACTGGCCCAGATGGATTTTCAGGTGAACTTCACAAGCTCCTTTATAATCATCTTGCACCTCATCTCCTACATTTGTTCAATTTCGTGCTGAATGGAGATCCTATTCCCATGTCTTGGCACAGAACCCAAATAATCTCAATTCCTAAAACAAAAGAGGATAGCCCCAAAAGTAAATCCTTCCACCTCATAGCTCTTCTTAACCAGGATGCCAAATTATTTACTTCATTTATGGCCACCAGGATAAATGAGTTTATCTCGGAGTACATCAGTCCTGGTGGGCCTCTGTGTCCTTCTGCTCAGCTGAGGAGACAGAGTCTGGGTTCATATCGTGCTTTTCTCAGTCCCTTTGCCTCTCTGGTGGTCCTCTAGGCATGGGGACTGGGAAAAGCACCATCTGAACCCAGATACCGCCCCCTCAGCTGAGCAGGAGGACAAAGAGGACCACCAGGACTGCATTTTATAATAATTTTCCCTAACCTCATAACTGATTGTATATTTCAGTCTCTTATTCCAATTCTTCTCCCTTTGCTCCAAAAGGATGATATCTGGCGGTCCCAGATATTGAACTTTACTTCATACCTTCCAATTAAGCCAAATTGTACAACTGTGGGTGATGACTCCACAAAATGGATTAGTTTGGAAATTGGCAAACTAAATTCAATAGAAGCTTTTTTCCTTCATAATCAGACCACAAAACACAACCTTGACAATTGTCAATCCCTTTCTTCATAATTTTTCTCACAATTTGGAATAAATGGAGGCATATCCTTGCTCCTGACCTTTCTCCATTGAAACCTTTCTTCTTACACCTGAACATTCCAAGAGATGGTCAGTTCCTCCTCGATAGAACCTGGAAATGACTATTACATTGCTGATCTATTTGCAGATGGAAAACCTAAATCTCCTAAATCTTTTAAATACCTCCTTCTAGAGACCTAACTTGGTTCCAAATGCATCAACACACCTCCTTCATGTTGAGAATAGGCTCTGTCAGGGAACTCTCATGGCCACTCACCCAATACAAAACTTTTTGTAAAAAAACTTCAGCCCAGACTAAAGGAATCACGATATATACATACAGGCATTTGCTGGAACACACATATGGAAGGGGCCAGTCTGTCCATTCTTTCTGGCAATGGGAATTAAAGCAATTAATACCAGAATCCACATGGACAAGTATATGGTCCTCACCCCCATTTAAGTGTAGGTCAGCAACCACAAGAGAAAACTTCCTCAAAACTATACATAGGTGGTACCTTACCCCCATCCTGCTATCAAAAATGGCACAGAGTCTCCCAATGAGCTGCTGGAGAGGGTGCAAGGACACTGGCTCCTATATCTACATGTGGGTTGAATGCCCCAAGATACAGGAGTTTTAGTGTCTAGTTCTACACCAGATCTCATGTATTACACACCAAATCCTGTACTTTTGTCTGGCCCTGATTTTACTCTCTGTGTTTATTGATAGAATTTCCACATTTAAATATAGAAAACTGATTGTTGTTTTTTTCATCACAGCTGTGAGACTTGAGGTGGCTAAATGTGAGAAACACAGGGATCTTTCTATTGAAGGTTGGTGGGAAAGAGTATGGAACCTATGGTTAATGGAAAAACTTTCCACTACAGTGAGACTTTGTAACTGACCTTCACAACAGGACACTTTTTATGAGGATTGGAGGTTCTTTATTGAATTTGTAAATGAATCTTCACACCATCTCCAACCTCCAGACTCTCACAGCAATTTCTGGAAGGACACTTTACAACTCAATTCAAAGATTGAACTGACTGCAGATGAAAAAAGCAAACTAATGAACACTGAGTAACATCACATCCTATGGTTATTGTTATATGTGTTATTATGTTGCACTGTAATGTTTGACTACCTTATAAAGACTTTAAAATCAATAAAAATAATCATTGGAAATTGCTATTTGTCCCTGGATCTCCCAAAACAGCAGAACTTTGACACATTTTGAAAATGGCAGCAGTGCAGAGTGGAGGCTGACTTACTAAAGGCAGTGCAAAAAAAAAAAAGTTAGTGAAAAGAAAAAAGAGAAAGAAGAAAAGAAATGTCAGGCCAGCACCCAGCATGGATGGGCAAATGCCATGGCCCATTCTGGCTGTCACTCAATTTGTCTTTTTTTTAAAAAAAAAATAACATTTTAAAACTTGAGGGTCCAGCACTAGAAAGAGAAGCTCTGGCCTAGTGAACTGCATTGGCTACCACCTCCTCTCGATGCTTTCAAGGCATTGAGAGTGTCCGTATGTCCCACTGTGAAGGAAATCTGCTATTTGAAAAGCAGTTAGAGGACAGTCGCATTTTCAAAATACCGGTACCTTATATTTCAAGGGCTGTCCAGTTCAAATCCATTTTAAGGATAAAGAATAGGAATAAACCATAAGAAGGGAACACAGGGTGCCTTAAACTTAGCATCTACAGAACAGACCAAGCAGACAAGCATCAACAGATTACATTCTTTCCCACTATGGTGAATTATTACTAAATTTGCTCTTCCCTGCTGTTTCCTGGTGAAGTGTCTCTAAAGGGAGAAACAGTTGGGATGGGGGTGGTGGAGGCATAAAATTACCCAAAAAACACATTGTCTTTACCCCATCCACCCACATGCACACTGGCATCCTGCCTCCAACTCCCTCAAACCATGAACTGGGTTCAACAAATATCAGTACTCATATATATGTATGTTGAACAAATGGATATTTGCATGAATGAGGTTTAACTAAAACATAAATGTGTGTGTATGTGTGTGTTTATACTGACAGATGTGCTCACATCCATATGCACACATGCAGGTATGCATATACATAAACACAAAAGCTTTGGGATTTGGTTCCAGGACCCCCTGCAGATACTAAAATCCATGAATGCTCAAGTTTCATTATATACAATGGCATAGTAAAATGTTGTCACTTATGTAAAATGCCAAAAACAAGGTTTGCTTTTTTGAATTTATAATTTTTTAAAATATTTTGATTCTGCGGATGGTTGAAGTCATGGATAAGGAGTCTGTGGATAAGGAATCCATGGATATGGAGGACCAACTGTACATCTTTAATGTACAGCAGGAAGAATGCTTTTAATTGGCTTCAGAAGATATGGGAAATCACAGAGTTTAACTGCTAATAGGTTTCAGGTTCCCTGCAACTATGTTCATTGTTTTTGAACATTCATTGTAAGATATTACATTTTTCTGGTGATTATGAGAAAACAAAATTAGGCAAAGTAGAATATATGTGTTTTAAACTAAAATTGCTATAAGGGGCAAGGCTTCATTTGATTCTGTTACCTCTATGAGAAAAATACAGTCCTAAAGCTTGTGACATTTAATACCAATGAATGCAAACATTTTAAATAAGATTTCTAAAGACGAATAAACTATACTTTGGAAAGTAAGTTCCTTTCTTTCTTTAGGGTCAGAGATGACATGGGAAATATTATGCTTCACATATTACCAAGCAGCATTTTTATTACTTGCATTTTGATGGATGTGTGTTTTTTATTTACAAGTGCATGAATGTGTATTACACTTCTGCAAAGAAAATCAATGGGCAGTATTATCACATTTACACTATACTAAGTGGAATTACACTAATCTGGAATTATATATGAGATTCTAGATACTAAGTGATAACAGAAATCAACTCTTTAGATCTTCATGTTAAAAAAAACACAAGAACCAAGAAAGAACTCATAAGATTACAAAAAATGCCAAAGATTAGAAGTGAAGATAGTTAAGGGCTGGCCCAACTTTCCATGCAAACCACAGAAAGCACTGAAGAAGCTCATGTTTTCACAAGCCTCACTGAAACAACTGAAGATCTGACAGATGCAGCCCAGAATTCCTTACAGCATTAAAGAAGATGCTATAGGAAAAACATGCCCTGTCTGCCTAGCAAATGTCTCAGTAAGGTATCTGAGTAATTTTCATGGAAACAATGACCTGAATCCTGTTGGCCATTCCCTATTTGAGTAGGCCTATTGAATTGTTTATTGAATGATAGTCCATGCCTAGGTAAATCCCATGGATTCAACAGGTCTACTCTAATTGGCTAGCCAATAGGAGTCATGCCAATATATATCTGCTAGTTTTCCTTCTGAAATGAAGCCCTTCTTTTTAGCAACATTAATATGTTCCATAATCAAATATTTGGGGGCTCTGGTGTTCTCTGAAATGTAAATGTCTTCTTGTAAGAAAAAAAAATATTAAGCTAGGACACCAAGTTCTTCATAGACAATTTCTATGAAAGTGACCATTGAGAGAGAGGAACTACCTAGATGTAAATAAGTGCATATGATCATTACAGCTTCTAGACTCAAACACATGAGTTGCTTAGAAAACCTATTAGTAAACATTTTTAATAGACTGGAAAGAATAAATGGTTTTCCTTTTTTCAACAAATGGGGGGATGATTTAGGTTACTAGATATGACTATATTTTTCAGATTCTGAAGTATGGCTTAGTATAATGCCTGTACTGCAGCCACTCACTCACAGTCGCAAGGTTGTGAGTTCAATGCCAGCCAGGGGCTCAAAGTCGACTCAGCCTTGCATCCTTCCATAGGTCACTAAAATGAGTACCCATCTTATTGGGAGCAATTAGCTTACACATTGTAAACCACTTAAAGAGTGTTTAGTGCACTGATAAGTGGTACAGAAATGTACTTGCTATTGCTATAAGTGACTCCTATCATAAAACATGTTGACTCCTAAATAGCAGAGTTTGAAATTTTACTGTTTAAAAGTAATTAGATATAATTATAACTCCAGTGCTAAAAATCTAGTTAGTTTCTGTTATAGCTGTAGTATTTTAAAAGTAAGTCTTTAATTTCCCATTGCTGAAAAGTAATTAAATAACACAATGGATTACAAAGGACAGCATGAGTCAGCAGTTCAACCACATGATATTCCTCCTCCACTACTTAGTGAGGTCACACCATACAAACCTAAAAGTGACAATTATACCACAAAAAGAGTGATTATACCCCTTGTCAAGTTACGGTCAAATGGTTAACTTTGGTCTAATCTGCACTGCAGAAATAATGCAGTATATCATTGCTTTAGCTGCCATGGGTCCATACCTCTAGGATCTGGAGTTTTGTGAGATATTTAGCCTTCTCTACCAGACAGCTCTGGGGCCAGAACAAACTACAAATCTCAGGATTCCATGCCATGGCAGTTAAAGCAATGTCAAACTTCATTAATTCTGCAGTGTGAATTAGAGTCTAGTTCTGTCTTCATCACTGGGGAAAGGGATGAATTTAAAGTAGTTCCATCCAAGTATCAGGGGAGAAAAAGAGTCATATAAATAAATTATCATGACCTTCCTTAATCCCCTCCTTCACCATGTCTTGAGAGAAGCACAGCTATTTTACATCAGACTCTTCCATATAGGAAAAGATCTACGAGGTCTGCTCTGTATTGTTTGGTTTACTCCTGATCCACCAGGCATTGCTTTGTTTGTGCTCTGCCATGTAAAAGGAACTTGTCATGGTGGAGAGGCTTTGCTGCAGTGAGCTAAGACTCGCTTGTGTGGTCACATGGCACAGGAGCACATTGGTGTGGAGAGCACTCCAAGCAGAGCAAAGCAATGAAACCGAAAGAGATGCCATTCGAGAGGCTGAACAGCACCTGTCTCCACTCCAGCTGGACTGGAGAGAAGGAGAACCCTTCAGCAAACCAAATTGCCAGTCCTTCACTATTCAAGGAGAGCGGGGAAACTTCACAAAACTGTGTGGAATGCACATTGTGCAGATTTCAAAAGAACTAATTCAGTAGCATTGATTTAAGCCAATACAGCCCATGTTTCTTAAAAACACTTATTCAAATGCTTTCTGAATACTAAAGTATTCTCCTCTTTTTTCTTTTAGATTAAATGCACTTTGTAAGACAAACACTTATAATTCTCTAGCTCATTTCTAGCATGATCCGTCCTCTGGGCCTCATTTAATAGTGGAGAGAGAATCATTGAGCCCACTTTGAGACACCATTGAGACATTGTAAATCAATAAGTACGTATGTGCATGTATTCTGAATGCAGTACACAGGAAAGTTGTGTGTGATTGTGATTACAAGGGCAGGGGATAGGTCTTCTTTCTTTTCAACACAACTGGCATGTGAATCCTTGCATGAAAAACAGCTGGTCCCTGAGTAGTACCTAACATGGTTGCTATAATTTTCCTTGACCAAAGCTGCCTTTAACAACTGCATAATAGGCAGGCATTCAGAAGGGAAAGTTTTTTCCCAGACACTAGATAAATTTCTGCCTGTGCAGCTGTCGATACTTCTGCCTTTATTTGGAACCAAAAGATAGCAATGCTAAATGGATATTAAGTAGTCTTCCATTGTTTGGGAGGAGCGTCTCCATTATTCTTTGTACCCTTTACCAAATTCATACCTTTCTGCTGCTCTGTCACAGAAATAAGCAAGGAATTGGCTAGAGCAAAGATTTATGTACCATTATAGATAGTCCTGTACCTAAATGTTCATCTCATCCTGCTGAGATCCAGATTATGTCCATTTGCTGTGCTGTTGGGGATTCTGGAAGTTACCAAATTGGGAACATTACCATAAAACCAGTGTGATGTCATGTTTAGGGTGCTGGACTAAGACATGGGTGATCTGGGTTCAAATTCACATTGAATTATGAAATTCACTAGTTGACTCATGTCCCTCATCCTAACCTGCCTTAGGGGTCCTTGAGAGGATAATATGGACAGCCATATAAACTACCTTGAATTTACAGGAGAAAGGGGAAGATATAAATGTAACTAATAAAATTTCAATAATTATTGGGATTTTATATAAAGAAGATTGACCCATATAAAATTTGGAGGTGTCCTTGAAATCTAGTTGTCCAAACCTCGAGCTAATGTAGAAATAAAGATGGAAATAAATTTTAAAATGTTCAAAAGTGGTCAAAAATGAGTGCAAAATTTGGACATGGGTTTTGTTTTGGTTTTACAAAGGAAACATCATTGTTGGTACAAAAATATTATTTTCTATGCCAAAAAAGATGTTTCCTGTACAGAAAATGCTTTTTATTTTATGTTTTTTAAAAAAAAAACCAACAACCTATGTGCGAATTTTGTACAGACTAATTTCTGAACTGCTACTTTCTCACAACAGGAAGAAATCTGCCAAAATTACTTGTTATTTCCTTTGCAAATTAATTTAGTGAAGTATTACCTCTGTATGCAGAAAGCAAAATATGGGCCTGAACAGACTGCCAGAAATAATCCAACTTGAAACCACTTTAACTGTCCTGGCTTAATGCTAGGGAATCATAGGAACTGTAGCTTTTTTCTGAGGCATCGAACCTTCTCTGTCAGAGAGCTTTGGTGCCACATTAAACTACAGTTTCCATGATTCTCTAACACTGAGCCAGGGCAGTTAAAGTGGACTCAAGCTGAATTATTTCTGGCAGTCTTTTCAGGCTTTAAGGCTGTATCTGAACTGCAGAAATAATGCAGTTTGACATTGCTTTAACTGCCATGCTTAAGTGCTGTAGAATTCTGTGATTTGTAGTTTGATGAGATATTTAGCCTTCTCTGTCAGCAAACTCTGGTGCCCCATCAAACTACAAATCCCAGAATTCCAATGTAAATTATATTATCCTTAGCAGCTTGAGCCCTGCATACATTTAAGAATACCTTCTTATATATATTCCATCTTCTGAATGAGCTCAAAGCAGCTTCTTAGTGTTACTCCGTTTATTAAGTCAAAAGATAAAACAATGGGACTTAACAGTTGCTCTTGGTAGCTACTGCACTTCTTCTCTCTAGATGACCCTTTGAGCTGCAAATTTCAGGGAAGTGTCTGTGCTCAGAGAGCTCTGTCTCCACCAGTTCTTCCTGGGATTATTTGAGGTGTTCAAAGAGTCAGCAGATTTCATGCCCATTGCTTCTTACTTGATCTGCATCCATGAAGCCTTTCTGTCTGCACATCAACGTATGAAGAATTTTGAATCGATGGGATTAAAACACACAGACAAGCAAAGGAAATGCAGTTTTAAGAGCTGCACACAGATGCTCCTCTCTAGCTGGTTCAATACAATGCTCTGAATTGCACACAGCAGGAATTCATTTGCTATAAATAGCTCTATACTAACAGCATCTTCAATAATTTTGTTATGCCATGTTCCCTGGATGAGACTGTAATTCATTTAATACACAGAAAATTAAAACAGAAAACAGAAACAGGTTTGAGGGACATTCAAGACTACACAGATCTCATACAATCATTTGTTTGTTTGTTTTCAGGATCTTTTGTTTCCTATCTTTTTTTTTAAGGATTTCTGTTGCAGTTCCTAAGGTCACCTTCTTGACAATTTTCAACACGGGTTTATCTTGTACCATTTACTCTGACATACAGCGCAATGATTTATTATTGCTTAGTTCTTGATACTCTTCACTGCACAATCCAATCTAAAAGACACACATATTTCTCAATTCAGGGACTTTTTTATTTTATGAAAAATCAGCTTGGTGCTTTGTGGTAAATGCTAGACTTGCCACTTGATCCTAATTTCTTTCTTAAGTATGTTTTCCACATACTGTGTTTCATTTCCTGCACCACTCCTTACGAAATGGCATCCCTCCCCTTTACTTCCAACAATTTCATTGTGCTTGCATCCAGAAGGAAGATGAGTTGACTGCAATACTGCAAGATTTCTGTATGTATTGGAAAATCTATATTCTCTTGAGTGTTCGTAGCTGATGCAGGGGCTTTATTCTTTTCTCTCTTTAAAAAAAAAAAAACAACTTAAGGGTTTATATTCAGACCAAAGGTTTTACATCACTGGATGCTAATTATATTGCCAGAAACATCAAAATAAGAAATTCTTTATGTCTTTAACTCCTTGCCTGCTTTAAGGATACGAGTGAACATCCCAAAAGTTGAGAAATATATGGGCTTTATACAAGTTTGCATTTGTGGCTTTAATAAACCTATGGCTAACAGATATTCAAAGTATTATTGATATCTTTTCTTAGCAACAGATACAGTGAATAAGGAAAGCTGCTCCTGTTGAACTTTTACCAATCACACAACTATATGTTATATGCTGTGATACAGTGCACAGTATGTTTGGAAGGGAAAGGATGATCACCCAGCACTCCTTATCTACATATTGTAGATAACTGAACAGAAGCAATTGTTGCATTGCTGGGCTTCTGTAACAAAGCTTTCATAAAGTAACAGCATCCAAATGGACAAAACTGTGATAGCAAAAGCATTCTCTCCTAGTGCATCTTTGTTCTAGAAAAGGACTCATTTGTTATGTAGTCATGTAAAGCATAGGAGCCTGGTTGAAGTAATGGTGGCAACTTAAAATACAAAGACAACTTCCTACAGTTTCACACAGCTAAAACTGTATGTAACACTCCACCCATTGATATGTTCTTTGCTCAGTTGATAAGCAAATCTAAAACAACATGTGTACCTGTGTAGATGTCCAAATATATAGCAAAGACTTAGGATGCATCTACTGTAGAAATAATGCAGTTTGATACCTCTTTAAGTACCATAGCTTCATCCTCTGGAATCCCAGGATTTGTAGTTTTACAAAGTCTTTAGCCTTATCTGCCAAAGAGTGCACATGCCTCACAAAACTAGAAATCCCAGGATTCTGAAGGCTGGAGCCCTGACAGTTAAAATGGTATCAAACTGCAGTATGTTTTACAGTGTAGATGAATCCCCAGATTCTATATACATCACTTGTTCCTTTATTATTGCAATCTTCAAGTGTAAAATACATGAGTACTTAAGCATGTCAGGTCTCAAAAAAGTGAAGGGGGACAAAAAGAAACAGCAGCAGTGGTTTATTTCCACAAGCTACTTTAATAGGCTTTTTAAAATGCCTGCCTCAATGGAAGTACAGAAGCCAGCCTTTCCCTTTAGTGAGACCATTGATCCACCTAATTCAGTGTTGTCTATATTTCTGACTGACAGCAGTTCTTCATCCCACCCTCAAAATGCCAGCAGTTGAACCTACAACCTTTTGCATGGAAAACATGTGCTGTACCACTAAACTGTGGCCTTTGCCCTCTTCCTTAGTTTCTACACATCAGCACTTTTCATTCTTTACATGCCATGAATTTATTTTGTAGTCAAGCAGAAATCAATAAATATCTTTTCCTAATAGAAAGATTCCCTGAAACCAACTGAATTTCCAAGTGAATGTGCTTCAAGACAGAGAAGTGCATGTTTTGCCCTTCCCTGATACAGCTGTGATACATGCAAGTAAGCCTTGACATATGTCAGGATGCTTCCTAAAATCTTGGCCACTATCAAAACTTTTGGAAGTCTTCCTACAGGCTGTTGAAACCATTTGGTATCATTACCCCTCCATGTACCTAGATCCCAGGATGCAGCTGCTTCCTTTAAATTCTACCAGTCATTAGCTGGTACGTTAAGTAGCTAATGATGCTCTTACAGGATCGGCTGCATCAAACAGGTGCCAGGGAGTAAACATTTTTTAAAAGCATTTTTCTGGCATGTCAATTAAGAGCTCAATTTTGCAAATGCTCTCCTGAGTAAATTTAGTCACCAGTGCAGGCCTGCCCTTCACTCTGAATGTTTCCTTGCAGAATTAGGTCCTTAATGAATTCAAATCAATATCAGATATTGGGCTAAAACCTCTGGCCTGGCGTCTTATATAATCTAGCAAAATAGAAGCATAGAATCCAGCAAGCACTCACTATTCTGCAGTTCCTCTCGCAAAGATGTTTATTAAAATGTCAATGTGTGTTGCTGTTGTTTTCAAAGAACCCAAATTTTACTCTTTATTCTGTGACCTTATTGTTTCCCTATAGGTTGATCAATATTTTTTAAAGGCATGCAAAGCACTATGCATACTCTTCTGCTAATTAGCTACATGTATAGAAGATTAATTGGATATATTTCAAGCCTTAAGCAGCCTCTGGATCCTCCTCTATTCTCATGGGTCAAGTTAAAAAAAAAACCAAGGGAAAGAGCTGCATGGCAAGGTTAAATAAGCAGTTCTCATCTCTGTCCGCATCTGTCAGACACCTTTGCGGGTCCTGCTGGCGCCAAGAAATCAGACACCAGACTTCAAGCATGTAACCAGAGAGGCACAGGAGGCTGCCAATGTTAAATTTGATACCACAGCAGGAGGTGCCATTTGCTATCCCATAGGAAAAACAATTCCACTCATTTGCCTTTCATGCTCATATAAACAAATCAAAGATGATGCAATTCTGAAAGCTGTTTTTGGATTTTTTTAAGTAGGCATTTTCCCCATTTGATTCCCATTTTATTTCAGTTCCACTTGCTTTTCCAATTGATAAATGGCAAATAATTTTCTATGGACTCCAGTGTAACTGTGCTTAAAGTTGGAGCTATATAATTTGATCTTGCACTCATTTATCCAGAATTAACAGCCACTGATTTAAAGAAAAGCATATAGGATGGTGGCTCTGGCCATAGATACATATTTAGCCTGGGGAAGGAGTCAGAGCTAACTGCTAAGCCAAGGATTAGAGATAAGAACAGAGAGGTCAAATGAGAAGGCAAGACACAAGAGGTGGAATCCAGAAATGTACTAGTAAATACACTGCATGCAAAACCCATGACCATCAGTGGCTATAACTAATGCACAAACCACTGGAAACAGGATGAATCTGAAATCCTAATTCAAGATGGTAAGCATGATCATATAGAGATCAGTCAAATTTGATTTGAGTGCATCAGTTCAACAGTATACCTTTTTCAAGTAAAATAGACTCTAGAGAATGGAGGGGTTGCAGTTGTGATTGTTGCTGCTGTATGCCTTTAAGTTGTTTCTGACTTATGGTGACCCTAAGGCAAACCTATCATGCGGTTTTCTAGGCTGAGAGTGTGTGACTCACCCAAGGTCAACCAGTAGGTTTCCATGGCTGAATCAAACCTTGTCATAGTCCAACACTCAAACCACATCATGCTGGCTCTCTAGGTGGAGATAACACACATGTCTGTATGGAAATACATGATTCTGAGAATAAAGGTCTTGTTGGAAGCATTGGGTGAAGACAAAAGGCAGAAGAAGTGGGATATAGTGTTGTGGCAATTCACTACAGACCACCCAACAAGCTGAAAGACATGATGGTGTTTTCTTGGAATGGATGCCAAACCCTTCACAAAGGCAAGCAGTAACAGTAGTAGAGGATCTCAAGGATCCTGGTACCTGCAAGGCACAATAATAGGCTATTTCCATAAGAAGGAAACATGGGGCACTTAAAGACATTTTAAAAAGTCTATGTGGCTGCACAGTGAACTCTCTGATGAGCTGAGACTGAAAGGGGACTGAAAGGGGTTATCCATAGGAGATGAGAATGAGGATACATAATCAAGGACGTTAACCTCTAAAGATGACACCAAGGAGGCAAAGACCTGGAATGAACAGAGGATACTACAAATTAACAAAAGGGGCTTCTTTAGCTTTACTGCTTATTATTTTATTCATCTCTATCCTGCTTTTTTCCCAATACTGGGAACCAAGGTAGTTTTATTATAACCAGTTGTTATAAATTATTATAACAAGTACAGAATAAAAATATATAAAAACAAGTGTGTGTGTGTGATTTAAAAGCAATTAAATAATCTACAGAGTTAAAACACTATAAAGTTCATTAAAAGACAGAATATTTTATTTTAAATCAACAAAACAGCACACCATTAAAAGCCTACCATAGTCAATTACTGAAAGCCTGATAGAATCAGAAAGTGCTCACTTGCTAGTGGGAGGAGAGCAAAGAGAGATCCATCCTAGCTCCCTGTTACTTTTTGGGAACAAGAAGTTGTTCAAGGTAGGAATGCCTCAGAGAATCTAAATTGCTAAGGGGGGGGGGAATTATAAATTTTTAACAGGTGACAGAAAGAATAGGTGCAACTACTCCACTGATTTATTTATTTATTGCTTCATTTCTCTCCCACAAAGGGAGGACTCACTCCCCAGAACAGGTGAGCACTCACCTACTTTAAATTAGTCAAATATCAACATCTAGATGAATGGCAGGCACCCTAAGGTATGGAAGGAGCTTGCAGGACATTAGTTTGAAGCCTTGGAGAATTTCTGCAGAGTAGAAGAATGGAAAGAGGAAAGTGTGGTCAGCATCATGAAGAAGGGGGGGGGAGCTTGATTCAGAAAACTACAGATCTGTCAGTCTGCTGTCAATAGCAAACAAAATTTTAGACTGGATCATTAGAAATTAATGCATTGATCACCAGCAATCAGAATCATTTTATCAGAAATAAGTCACACCAGGCTGACCTTAGCTCTTTTTTTGGTAGTTAATGGTTTTTGTTTATCATGTGAATGCTGTGGAAACAGTATACCTTTATTTTTCTAGTTTGGTAGATCATGCAAGAGCTGTGAGCATAGTATATCTTGATTTCTGCAAAGCACTGCTAAAGGTGTCCCAGAACAAGATGGTAAAATGTCACTTGGATGAACGACTATACTCAATGAGTGTTAACTAATGGCTCAGAATCTTCTAGGAGGGAGGCATTGAGTGAAGTGTCATAAGGCTCTGCCGCAGGCCCTGTGTTGTCCAACATCTTTATAAATTCCCTAGATGATGTAAAGGGGTTGTTTATCAAATTTGCAGAAGACACAAAACTAGGGTGGATACTGAGGCCTAAGCAGACTGCCAGAAATAGTGCACATTGAATTGAGGCACTGCCCTGGCTTAGTACTAGGGAGTCATGGGAATTATATTTTTTTCTGGGACATTGAGCCTTCTCTGTCAGAGAGCTCTGGTGCCACAATAAATTACAGTTCCCATGATTCCCTAGCACTGAGCCAGGGCAGTGCCTCAATTTAATGTGCACTATTTCTGGCAGTCTGCAAAGGCCCTAAAAGACACAATTATGTGATGGTGAAGATCTGAAAGTACATGTGGAGAAAGGCCTAGGGATCTTAGTAGAGGATATATTGAATATAACATATAAGAAGGCAATGAAAAACTGACAGGCTGCATTGTCTACCTAATAGAAAAAAAACATACCTAATAGAAAAAAACATAGAAAATTCCTCTCAAATATATATACTCAGTAGATAACCAGGAGATGCTTCAGTAAGGTATATCTGAGTACATTTTAGTAAGGTGAATAGGGCTTTTCTTTCCCATCCTGCCAATCCATGTTGTTTTTATGATACTAGCTCAAAAAATTGTTGCAGAAGTGCCTACACACACCCACACACACACACACACACACACACAATTAGCATGTATTTTACATGGGGTGGATTCATCTTTAATACTAAAGTAAAAGTGGAGAAGGTATCAACACATATGAGAGTCAATGTGATGTCATGGTTAAACTTCTGGGACTGAGATGTGGAAGATTCAGGTTCACTGAGTAATCCTGAGTCAGTCACTTTCTTTCAGCCTAACCTACCTCACAGGGTTGTTGTAGGGATGAAGTGGGTGGGTATAAGAACCATGTGTACAGCCTTGAGCTTATTGGAGGAAATATAGGATATAAATGTAATTAATAAGCAAAAAAAAAAAAATCAACAACATGTGAGAGCAGCATCAGCCTTTATGGAGCCACATGAATGACAATATTTGAATTTTTGTTTGTTGTTTTGCTGTTTTATTTTTTAGAAACCAAGGACATTTTTGACATGGCCTCTTGCCCACAAATGCCAAACAAAATCTGGAAAAGTAACTTTGAATGGGACAACCAACTTCCAGAATCCCTCAACCAGCATGGCCCCAGCCACAGTAGCCCAAAAAAGCAACTTTTCCCATTTCTGCATACAACCCTGCTTTACATGACAGCAGCAAAATTGCTGTTCATACCACAGCAAATTCTAGTCAAATTCTTAGTATTGAGTGCATATTTTCTAATGCTTTGACAGAAGAGTTCTGTAATATCCACAATTATCTTGCATTTCCTCAGCCTACAATTTGCTGAGAGAATAAGATCTATCTCTTTGTTCCTCTGCTTAATAAAAAGGCAGAATTGCATGTCTTTTTCCTGATTTTTCTGACATGCTGACATACTGATTTTTCCAAGCACTATATCCTAATAGCCTAATCCTAGCTTCCTCTAAAAGCTGTTTTTATTAACTATCTGGCCAGCCTTGTGCCTTTGCTTGTGTAACTGTTTTTACAATAAATTGTGCCCACACTGCATTTTCATGTATGAATACTTCATTTTTAAATAGCTACATCTTCCCAGAGCTCCATCCTGAGGAACCAAGCTACCAGTTTTCATCTGCTTCAGTCTTGGATGACAACATATTTATCTGCCTTTAAATTTTCACCCTCATTTCTACCTTCAGTTTCCACCCTCAGCTGTCCCTAAACAAATGAGAAAATGCCAAAAAATTAAACAAACATGTAAATCCTATATATCTAACAATTTTCATTTTCTCTCTTTTTTTTTTTAACAATGTAGGATACCTCACAACATTCTTTCTAGAAAAAATTTATTAACCAGTTTGATTTTTAAACAGCAAGTTGCTAGCCCTGATGAATCTTCCCAAACCCCCCACCCCTCAAAAAAACACCTCTATATAGTATATGTTGTCACTACATCTATGGCCTCTGACTAAAGATTTGATAAATCTTCATGCTGCTTCCCTGGATTTTTTTAAATATGGTTTTTAAGTACTTGAAAGGAACAAAATATGTCATGGATTTCATTCAGCTGCACAAGTAGCAGTTTGTGCCTGGGAGATTGCAGTAAGTGACAGGGGGCAAAGGATGAACTAAAGTACTCAAAGTGTATACTATCTGTACTCAGGTTATTAGTATGGCTTCCTGTATGGTTTCTAACTTCTTTCTAGAAGGAGCAAAAATGACTGTATATCACAAACACTTGAAAAAATACTTTTGCATCTCCATGGTGGCTATTTGCAGATATTGACATCAGAGCAAACTTAGAAATGCAAATAATATTGCTTTTGTCCTGAAGTTGGTTGGTCTTATTAATATTTAAAAGATGATAATGCAATTATTTTTCGTAAATATTTACGAGTGGAAAAGTAAAATATGATGGAAGATATGCAAAGTGGTGAAACATTATGCATGGTTTAGAACATCTAAAGCATATACACATACATATATACATTAAGCTAGCAGGGGAAAGGAAGTTACCACATAACTGATAATGGATGTGGTATCAGTCCAGAGATTCACACTACAGATACAGCCTATTCCAATAAGTGTGATGATGCCCTAATGATATTACTGTCCTCTAGCAAAGCCCCGGAGCCAGCCAAACTGTATCAGCACCATGGACAGCAGCTAACGTTTCAATAAACTGCCTACAGTCAGAAAAAATATTTTCATATACAGGCCAGATGTTCACTCTTTCTTAGGCCAGCTTAAGGCTAAAACAAACCTTTTCAGCAGGGTTTATCAGAGTTTCTAAATTACATACTGGGAAGAAATTTAATTGGTTTAATTAAGAAAGTTTATTTCATGGTAATTCAGTTTTGTTATGCTGCTAGATTTAATGTGTCCTCTGGTAGAAGGGATTTGTTATAAATATTCATAGCATTTTTTTTTCTTTCCAGCCCAGCCAAAAAGAAATTGTATGGGGGAAAATGTGCATGGTTGTAAACAAAAATGGATAATAATGCTTTTAAAAGTCAAGAGGATGTCTTGTCTATAATCCTCCCTCATATTGTTCCTCTTATTTGTGTCAATACAATTAAATGTTATCTGTCTCTATCTCTGCACTTACTGCATTGATTTGCTGTACATTCTACAGAAACGTCATCAAGGTGAACAGACAGGAGATTAGAAGCTGATATCCTTCAGTCCTTCCAAATTTAGTCATTACTTTGTTTCTTGTTCAGTTGTTATCAAAAAGCTTGACTGATCCAAAATTAGGAACTTTGTTTCATTGATCTCAGTGGGAAACCTAAGGACATCTTCACCTTCACTTAGCTGGATTGTGTCATGGGCATAACATTCACCCATGATGAATATGATACACAAAATCACATTCAAAGTTGAAACTGCATGCGCATATCTTTGTTTTTGCCCTGCATACTCAAAGCAAAAAGCTGAATTAACAGTATTCATGTGGCCTCAGAGACAACAAAATAGATGTGGGTGCATTCAACAAATGTAATTGTGACTTGTGAGGAAAACCCACTTTCCTAAATGGAATTGATAATTTGTGTAGAGAATAATTTACCATGTATTCAATGGCTCTAACAAAGAATATTTTATTGTACATAGTTTTAGACTGTGGTATGCAGAAAAGTAATTATATTTTTCATAACAGCAACAACAATACTTGATTTGTATGAAGCATTTTAACATGATTTAAACTACACAGAGTAAGAGCAGGTATACTCTTCCTCTGTTACTTTTCAGGTGCAGCAATGTAATCCAAATTTTAAAAGCTGAATTATATGGCATATATGGTTTATGTAAATTAGGCCAAAGTATATGTGTGTTGTTTGTGTGTGTGTGTGTGTATTTCCAGTTTTACAAAATTCTGCATCTTCTAACTAGGGAGAGAAGCAATGCCAATGTTGACACCTGAATGTTTTATACTAGATCACTGCAAATTTTCCCTAACTTGTCTATGATTAGTAAACATTAGCCAGTATTCTCTATTAGCTACTTAATTTTGTATACTTATTTAAGCAACCTCTTCTGGCCAAAAACACACCTCAAAAACTTGACAGAAATATCATGCTCCTGTTCTCTGATCACTGGCAGAATTGACCACCTTCTTCCTGTGAAGATGATGGCCAGTAAAGTAGGTATGGGGAGTGTTACAGTTGGAGCAATAGTGTCACAATTTTAGCAATATGGAACTATTATGAATGAGTAAAAGATGTTAACTAACTACTAGATAAATAGATGCTATTGCAATTGTAAACCGCTTAGACATTGTGTAGCGTGGTGTGAAACGGTATATAAATAAAATAAAGCTGCTTTGCTATTGTTGTTATTTTCTGTCATATCAGCTTTGACTTATGGCAACCCTATGAATGAGAGACTTCCAAGAAATCTAGTCATCAACAGTCCTGCTGTGGTCTTGAAAACTCCAGGGCATTACTACCTTGGTTGAACCAATCCATCTGGAATGTGGTCTTCCCCTTTTCCTAGTGTATCTCTGATGTGATCTTCCTCTTTTCCTGCTACCTTCACAATCTCCTTTTTCAATGGGTCACATGTAGCCCATAGGCTATGAGGCAAAGCAGATAACCCCGTAGGAGTGCTCTCTGGCCACACTAGCTGCAATCTCACCAGGACCATGGTGACCAGATAGCCCACTTCCAAAGTGGGCCGCCGCCACAGGTCCCAAGCTATGCAGCCAGGAGTAGATTATCTCTGCTCCTTTTTGTGGATTTTGCTTTTGGCCATTTTGGGGGTGTGCGTCGTTTAAATATCATGCCCCCTAAGCATCCAGAAGCTGCCTTATTTGGCCAGTGTGTATCAGGCCAATATAATTCCCATTTCTGGTAGAGTTAATGGGTGACCATTTACTTTCTCTTTTTCTCTCCTTCCCAGGTGTCCCTTCTTCTTTTCCTCCTTCCATCAAGCCTTCTGTCCCTGATCCGATTTTAGCCTTCTTTGTTTATGCTCCAGATATCCCATCCTCCCGTCCTCCTTCCACCAAATCTTTCTTTCTTTCCAAGCTTTACTCTGATCTCACCAATTTTATAAGTAAGTGTACTCTTAAATCCCGTTTCCCCTTGATCTCTCTCACTTTCACTATCCCAGCAGTCTCTTCTTTTCAACTTTTTAAGCCACCACGATCTTTGCTTTGTCTTTGGGCTCACTCCTCTTATCATCTCCTTCTTTGTTCCACTCTAATGACTTCTCAGTTGCTCCTCTCTTATTTTCTTTTAATCTGCAGCTTCCAACTTTCACTTCTAGAAATCCCTCAATTTAGACTACTTACATATTTTGCAGCCAGTCTCCTCTCCTTTGATCTTACAGTCCCAGCCTGGTCTAGTTGTTAGTTTTGGGGTTTTTTTTAAAAAAAGATTACATTGAGCCTGTACAGACTGGCCAAAAGGGCTGGCCTGGAGGTGGAGTTGAGGCATGACAACCACACGCCAGCCACACCAACTCTGCCCCAATGCTGCCATCATGCCACGTGCCCCACTGCACAGCAGGTAGCATCAGGGTGCTCCCTTGACACATGTACAGACACACTGTGCCAAAGAAGTACCGAAAAGCCCCTGCTGCCATGGCAATGGTGGCTTTTTGCCACTCCAAAAAGGAGTGGCATTTGCCAACTCTTTTTGGAGCAGCAAAGTGCCAGATCAGGGCTGTGGCGTGCAGTTGATGCGGCCCTGATCTGGTGCTCCCAGCCACCCCTTAGGGGCCATCTGAAGAGCCCCATTGTTTCTTGCTGTTCAAGCCACAAGGGGCACTTTCAGCAAGATCACAGCAGTGGAAATGTTCCCTGTGTACTGCAACATGGCCCTCCCAAACAACCGTCCCACCATCACCACTACCGTGGCAGATGTTTGGGTTTTTTTAGTTTCCATTGGCATCAACAGGAATTTTGATTTGCATGTAATAGCTGGACAAGTGGTGATTAGCATGGTAACAGATGGCAGAAGGAAAGGTAACTCTGCTCCGCTCATGTGTTGCATGACCTCACCAAGTTACAGTAAGACTATTGCGAGGGGAGTTTCTCTCTGATACCAATGGGACATTCTCCTCCAAAGCTTTATTGTTGCACATGGGTGGGAAGGGTGAAGACAGATGGGAAAGGAAGGAGAGAAAGAGAAATGGAGGATGAGAAGAAGAAGCCAGAAGAAAGGGTGGTTGGGTGAATGGGAGGGAAGGGGAAAGGAGGGAGAGAAAGTGTTTGTGTGTATAGTGTGTGGAAGCAAGGCAAAATATGCACAAAAAAGAAACCAAGAGTCTGAGTTGGCTTTATTTCACACACACACAATGGGTGGCTCTGTCTCTGTCTTCCATATAGACCCTAACAGACTTTTGGCCAAGGGAAGCTAGCCTTCTCCTCAGTCAGGAAAGCCCATTCCCTCACCCATGATGTCAGGTCAGCTAGGTACATTCATTTCAAAGGTGAACTTTTAACTCAGGTCTGTGGTGAGATGTCCTGATGTAAATAGATGTAAATGGCTGTATATGATGGTGTGTGTTATAAATTTCCCCCTAATGTTATTACTCTGGAACTGTGCACTCTAACAGCCAAATTTTCTCCAGGGAAGATGCAGTGCTATTTGTAATTCATGCCAAACAATACTCACTCCTGAGCTGGCAGGACATCTTTTTTCTCAATTGGTTAAATTAAGAAGAACGATGATCTCTCCCTAGATTGCTAAAATCCATAAATAAGCTGTCTTGACAAAGTATCTCTGCCAATTCATAGCAGCCAATTTGTAAGACAGGAGATTGGATTGATGCAAAACATATTTTCTTTAAATCTTTGATGCATTTATATGGGCATTTTAGGCAGCATAAAGTTAGACTGAAAATATAAGTTCCTGATACCAGGTTCGTACATCTTACAAAAGGCAGCTCCATCCAGCCAATCTTAACCAGAAAATATGCGGCTGATTGACAATAGCCAAATAGAGCTCCCTTATTATCAGCATTCAAAAGTCAACAGAGAAAAGATAACAGAGTGAGAAAAGAACAAACCTCCTCACTCTGGGGACAATGCTGGGTGGGTGAGGAAGGGAAATGTGAGGCAAACTGCATGATATGGAAAACTTTTACGTAACTTTTCAATACATCAGTCAGCACTGGATTAGAGGGCAAAGGGTCTTCTGTGAACCAAAATCCAAACCATACAAATCCAAAGACCCTTACAATACATGATTCTTACAATACATTATTTTTACTAGCAGTCATACTTCAAAGCAAGTAGACTAGATGTTTTCAGAGATACTCGCTTAAAAAATCATCCATTCCAAACAAGGTTCTGACAAGGTAATGTAATGCAAGCTAATATTGTTCAGAGAAATGTATATAGTATTGTATAAAAACAATAAAGACTGTAAGGGAGAAAAACAAAAGGCACTGGCATCTCCAGGAAAAAGACAGATTGTAATGAGACTAGGAAAGCCATCTCTTTTGAAAGGCAGGTATGTATGTTATAATTGTTTCCATTGGGGTGCATGAATATCATCAGAACATTATACAGACCCTGACCTTGACTGCATTAGGAACCTACAACCAGCTATCAGACACAGGTTAGTGCCATTAGCTCCTCAGAGGTGTCTCCAACCTCCACTTACACACCTCCAAGGCAATGAGAACAACTGAAGTTAAGAGCAGGGGAAGGGGCAGGCCTTTTTCTTGAAATTAGAGGATCCTTCTCACCTCAGTGGCCTCCAAGTCTAATCTATTATCTTTCCCCTCATGGCCATTCCATGCCTGAGTGTCTGTATGTGCATGTGAGTTAGGGCCTCTGCAGATGGCTTAAAAAGCCGTCCTGGAGGCAGGGAAGAGGAGGGGCAGCCGCACGCTCGGTGCCCCTTCCTCCTCCCAAGGTTGCCCTCGGAGCCGGCGGCCCTCTGCACGACCAGCGCTCCGAGGGCAACCTCCCACCGCAGCATCCGGACACGCTGCGGCAGAAAAGTCAGTGAAAGTACGCCACAAGCTTTTGCGGTGCACTTTCACTGACTTGTGAAAGGACCGCTATTTTAGCGCTCCTTTCAGGGACAGGGAAGGTGCGCTGCAGGATCGAGATGTGGGGATGCCTCGGTCCCGCGGTGCACCTTCCCAGGGCGGCCTCGTGCCACCAGTCTACTTCCCCCCTTAGTTATTGTCTTACATTGATGTAAGACTGAAGCAGTTGCTATTGTTATTGTTGGCTATTAGGGGAGCATTTTTCCCTATGATGTCCTCAGTGTATGAGATGAAGATCCTATGAAACAAAACAAATGAATAAGAAATTTTCCATGGGTGGAAACATCACGATGGAATTCAAATACACAGATTTGATGGTGTCACTCTTTAAATACAGTGGTACCTCTACTTACGAATGCTTCAACATACGAAAA
>CM034706.1:195415360-195437156 GCA_020142125.1 Phrynosoma platyrhinos | reverse complement strand
AATGGCTGTCGGAACGGATTAATTTCGCAAGTAGAGGTACCACTGTATATTCAAATATGTCTGCAGTCAAGAAGATTATAAAGTACCAGCATGGTGTAGTAACCTGAACATTGGACTACAACCATGGAGACAAGGGTTTGAATCCCAGGTCATTCATAGAAACCCTCCTTGGGCAAATCACATTCTCTCATCCTCCAAGGAAAGCAAAGATAAACCCTCTCTGAATAAATCCTGCCAAGAAAACCCCATTATAGGTTTGCCTTAGGGTTACCATAAATTGGAAACAACTTGAAGGCAGTTAACATGTGCTGAAGCAACCTTGACTTACTACACATCTCTGTAGTTTGCATTCTTTTTTCTTTCTGTCTGCAACTTTTTATACATATCCTTTTTTTAATGGATTATTGATTGCTTATTGAGAAAGTGAATTTCAATGGCTATTTGTTTGCTGTGTTGTTTTGCTCTTTTCCACTTCTGTAAGCTAAAATTGTGTTAAATAAGTGTTCAGGTATTCCAGAGTTAGCCATAAACTGGTCCCAAAGAGAAGCCAAAAAGATAGTCAGGACCATCAAAAGTTCACCTGCCATACAGTGATGTTACTAGGGTTGGCATCACCCAGTGTGATAGTTCATGGTGTCACATACACACTTGAGCTGATACAGAATCCTTGGCAATGTTTTTGTACTAATGTTGCTCATGAATTGTGAGTCCCGTATATCACTTAATGTAATGGCAATGGTTGCAACATAAACAAATAGAAAAAAATATGTCCACAGTCCACATTAAAATTTTTAATTTAAAAAATTAAAATGTAAAATGTTTAAATTTAATTTTAAAAAAACTGAGGTCCCTCCTTTCTCCTCCCACTGAGCCTTGCCCCACTCAAACCGTCTCTTCAGTATTTAAAGGGACACAGGCAAATGCCACAACTCATTTCTGCCAAAAGACACAAGAGAGCATCCTCCCCTTTGGGTCACACCTGGTACTGGCTGGACCACCGCCCCCATTGCATACCTACACTGTACCCCTACAGCCATACAAGAAATAAGACTTCATTTCCCAGAATTTTGTAATCCATCATACCAAGTTACAAAGGAAGATGACAAAAATAATCTATTCCTAGCATTATACGATCATCTCATTAATTTCATTTTCATCCTAATATAAAGATCAAACTAGACAAGAATTTGGAAGTTTATTATTCATTTCATCTCTCTTTTTTATTTTATTTTACAGTTGCTCCTCCATTTTCATGGTCTTCAAACCCATGTCCTGTGCCTATCCATGGGCAGGAAACGGAGGGGCACATAGTGGTGTGTATGTCCACGGCGTGTACATGTGCGCGCTCGCAAGCACACATCACCATTCAAGTCAATGGGACTTAAATATCAGTGAGTTTCCATTTTCGTGAGAGGTCTGGAATGGCTCCCCCACAAAAACAGAGGGACAATTGTGTTTTTTGTTTTTGTTTTTTATTTTTAAGCTGCCATGGGAAAGCATCTGAATTGGCTTGGTATCTCATCACTGGGGAGGGGATGAGCATTAACTCTTTCCCCCTGAGCTTTTTTTACTGAAGTTTTACTGAATAGTTAAAACAGTCAGACTATGCTGAGCTGAGGAACTCACAGCTGAAAATAATATTTTCCCTGTTAGGGGCATGCTGAATATAAGTTGATGTGTTCTGGCTTCTGATTTCCAGGCAGGCTTTCAGTATGTTTTAGGTGGTGCTGGTAGTGGTGGTGGTGGCAATGGTGATGATAACCCTATTTACATCCTGCCCTCCCCTCAGTGAGTTCAACATGGCACGCATCACTCTCCTCTTTGTCACTTCATCCTCACAAGAAGCCAGTCAGACCCTGAGAAACTGATTGTCAGAAGCAAGTTTTGTGACCTATGGGAACTAGAACCTGGAGCTCTAAAACCCCAGTCCAAAACATTAATAACAATACAGTGTGACTTTTGTAAGGAGCTTGTATGTTCTGCATAGAGCATAGGCTCCTGTAATACTCCCCTATGACAGTTGAAGGGTATTATCAATGTTCCTCTATTTTGGTACTGATGTGCTTCCCATTTCATTGAGTGGTGAAATTGCTCCTTCTGCTATTTTTTCATAGTGGAAGAGGATGGGTCAGATTACTAAAGAAAAGGATTACAACAAAGAGGGACAGAAGTTGTAGCAGTACTCCTCTGGTGAATGTAGAATAGATGCCATTATAATTACCAATAATGTCTCAGAGCAAAGTGGCATCACTCTTAGTGAAGACAAGAACCCTAGTGCTCTTTTAAAATGCCCTTTTTGCAAATGGCTTTTAAGTTTGCAGTTATGTGGTAAGCATATCATCTCATCTTCCCCAGATACTTTTTCATTGTAACTGAGAACATTTTAACATGTTGATTGTATTGATCCCCCCTCCCTTTTGAAGCAGAAATAGCAGGGTGCTCCATTTCAAATGAAATTTCAAGGGCATAAAGACTGCTAGAATGGGGGAGGGAGTGAAGCCATTTAGTTCAACAACTCTGTTACTTTTATTTTTTATCTCACCCAGTCACAGGGAAAAAATAAGAAGAGCCCAATTTTCCTTTCACCATCCAAAGGCTGGAACCCTCAAAGACCTGGGAGGGCAGGGATGAAAACAGGGAATATACAGATACAATGACACTGGTTATGCTTATAACATTTACCTCTGAACCCATGGAACAACTTGGAATAGTTTGGCTGTTCAATAGCAGCCTAGTTTTAAAACAGTGCAGTCAGCCTTGCAGTATAGTGGTAAAAGTAAAATGTTGAACTCCACACTGGGTCAAAATGCTTTGAAAAGCAAATGCTTGCATTCACTGGGTGTAGCTTTCTCTTTGTTTCCCACAAATGCCACCCAACCATTCTACTGCCATGAACACATGTCTGCACATAGCCAAAAGGTTGTGTGCTTGATTCCAGGGCTCCAGGCTTGCATCCTTCCATAGGTCACTAAATTGAGTACCCAGCTTGTTGTGGGCAATTAGCTTTAGTTTATACTTTGTAAACTACTTAGAGACTACTTATTTCAGTATGGAGTGATACAGAAATGTAAATGCTATTTCTATTGCTATTTCACACCACTTGATTACTATACATTTGGTGATGAACCATTGAATGGTTGTGCCAACTTAGGAGCTAGCAGGGAAGTTTTCCCCATAGATATAGATATCGATATAGATGACCTTCTGCTTATTATTATTGTTATTATTATTATTAAATACATTTATATCCTGTCTTTCTTCCATGATGGTATACAAAACAATTTACAATAATTTTAAAAAGATCAAGCTAAAACATTACCTTCCAAAAATTAAAAAAATATTTAACTAACAATATATTTTTAAAATGATTAAAAACAAACACTTAAAACATCTTTAAAACATGATTTCAAAAAAAAGATTTTAAAATACAGCAGATTACTTTACACACACATTACTGCTCCATAATTAAAGTAAAAATGTCTTCACAGCCCGAGAAAAGCCATTGCCTACAAACATGGTGGGACTGAGAGAGGAAAGCCCTCCCCTGCCAATCCTAAAGCTCACACTGGCTTATATAATGAGATATGGGGTCTAAGCAGATGGGCGGCATGGGGCCGCCCCAAGAAGCTGCAGATCGGGGCCGAGGTATCTGCACACCTCGGCCCCGCAGCTCCGCATCCCAGGCCCAGGAAGGAGCACTAAAATAGCGCTCTTTCTGCAAGACGCAGAAGGTGTGCCTCAAAAGGCATCCAGCACACCTTCGGTGCCTCTTCCACTGTAGAGTGTGTGGACACTGCAGCGGAAGTGCGTCGTCGAAGCCCTGGCCATGCGGAAGGCTGGCCGCTCCAACAACGTTTTCGGGAAGGGGTTGGGGCGCCCAGCGTGAGTTTGCCCCTCCCCTTCCTGGTCTCGACAACGGTGCAAAGTGCCATCTGCTTAGGCCCATGATCCTTCTGGATAGTCTGGATCCAAGCTGTGTAAGGCTTTAAAGGTCAAACCCAGCCCTTTGAATTCGGCCCAGAAATGGACCAATAACTAATAGAGCTGTTCCAACAAGGGAATAACATGGTCCCTGTAACCAGCCCTGGTCTAAACTGTCCCCACCCTATTCCCACCACTACAATAGCTGCAGTCACTTTATCCCTACTGCCATAGCACCACCTACCACACCTACACCTTCACCAACATAGGGTCATTGCAGACCAGCCTAAAGGGCCAGCCTGATGCCAGCCTGACACCGCATGGTGTCAGGAGGCTCTTCCAGCACAGCATGCAGACACACTGAACCAAAAGGGCGTGGAAGAGCTGCAGCATCAGTTTTTAGGGCGGCCTTTTGCCGCTCTTTTAGGGGCGGCAAAAGGGAGGATCGAGGCCGCAGTGTGGGGTTGCCACAGCCCTGATCCACCGCTCCCCGAGGCAGCTCTCTGCCGCCCCAAATGGGCCGTCTGCATTGACCCATAGTTATACCACTCAACAGGCCCATAGTTTAACTGGAAAGTCTTATGCTTAAGACAAATGTGAGCTGACTGGAAACTTTTGTGGTTGGACTTGCATATTCATATATTCTCTCAGATCCAGCACTGCATGGTAAGGCTCTCTTTCACCCTCTGGGCAGTTATATGTGCAACATAGTTTATTACTACTTGGTGTATAGTCATCTTTTGTGTCCCTTACAAAGTTTAATTGGGGGCAAATTGCCTTGAAAAATTCTGAAACATTTCTGTGTGCTTCCAAGTATATCCCTATCTTTCAAGCCCCCCCCCCCCAGGTTGTGCCACTTTATAATTCCTTTTGGACATTAGAATTTTTACTCAGAGGATTCTTCTTCATTGCTATTCAGAATCTTTTTCAGCCTTCTGATAATATATGTCCTTAGATCAGAAGCCTGAATACATGTCAGACATCCTCCACAGATGGAGAACCTTTTTTAATTTTAGTTTTAGGGAGAATGAAGAAATCAACATGGTTGAATTCCCAGAAAATGAAAGAAAATTATTACTGTGCCACTAAATATAGAGAGAAGTCACATATATGGCTACATTTCTGTAAGCATCATGCACCGTGTGTGGTGATACAGATAAAAACTTACCATGCAGATTGGAATGCTCAACCTTGACCTCTTTTCTGCCTATAGTGTTAATAAGTCAGGGGAATAAACATCTTTAAATTGCAGGTCTCAAATCCATTGGTTGGCAGTTATGGCTAGCTTTCAGGTCAAATAACTAGCTTTTCCCAGAACTTCCTGGATCCATTATCAGCAGTTTTGCAGAAAGCAATAAGATGAGTGTGTGGGGGTTTTTTTTTCTTTTTTGGCCCAAGGATAAAATTATTCTCTGTGGAATGTAACAGCAATAGCTTGAGAGGAAGCAAGAAATGAAACTGAAAAATGTCTTACACAAATTGCTTGATCCAAATTGCACAATTAAAATGAGAGAGGGGGAGGGTGGGAGAAATTAAGAGAGGTGGGAGAGAATGTGAGCCAAGACAAACACACACACACCTTCACTGGCATATAATGCACAAGAGAAAGAGATATGAGTTACCCATTCCCTGCTTTGTGCAAAACTAGCTCTAATTTTGCTGTCTGAGGTGGAAGACAAGATGGTACCTCCTTCCCCATCCCATATGCAGTGTACAGTAGCGATGGAATCTGATTTCAGTACTGGTGCTAGAATGACATATTTCATGCTCCTCGGGGAGCAGCTTAGCTTTGGAGATGCAAAGCAAAGTCACTCTGCCCTCCAACAGCTTACTGCTGCTCTCTACCTATTCCATCTGGTTTCTCTTTGCTCCCACCTCACACAAATGGTGAAATGTGTGTTGGAACTAGAAATGTTTGCCTGCCTAGACTCACTAATTGCTAGTTTGCATGTTACTCTACAATAGTTTAGGCACAGCATATATTAATGGCAACTTGTTTGGCATAGTGGTCTCTGGACTATGTCCAGACTATGTCTCTGGAGACTAGAGTTCTATTCCCCACTTGGCCATGAAACCCACTGCATGACCTTAGCTGACCTGTTTGCTGCCACCTCACACAAATGGTGAAATGTGTGTGAGAATTAGAAACTTTATGGTAATTTCTTTGGCATAATGCAAGTCACATGTTCTCAGCCTCAGTGGAAGGCAATGGCAAACTGCCCCTGAACGAATCTAGGTTCGCCTTTGGATTGCCATAAGTCAGAAATGACTTGAAAGCATACAGCATACCCAATACACCTGTTTTTAGGGCTCCCCACCACCCATATTCTTTCTCTTTCTATATCATGCTAACATGAAGCCATTTTCTCTTCTCTCTGTGTCTCTCTCCTCCATTAGACTATGTATTTGATTATGGACAGGTGTTGTAAGTAAAGCTACTTTTATATGCTTTACAAAGAAAATCAAACGTGTTCCTTTTCTCTGCTAAATTTCGTGAAGTGACATAGGATGGGTAGTTGTCCAGCTTCTGCTTTGTTATTTGATTACTTTGCTAGAGAGATTCGCTACTATCTCTCCCATTCCCAAGAAGAGTAACACATACATGTATATGATGCTCCTCTGTGTGTGTGTGTGTATATATATGTGTGTGTGTGTGTGTGTGTGTCTGCTTAGGAGTAGGCAACTCAGACAAACATACTGACAGGCCAATCCAGCAAAAAAGCAAGCACAGATGTCACTGGGTTCAGTTTAGACTGCCAGTCCTCCCCATCTTATCATACTGAGGCTCTTTCTCCACAAAGCCTTCATATTTTAAAGAAGGGAGAGAGTGGTTCAGTTGGCTTAGTTCACCCCTTGCTTCTGTTGTTGGGATGGGAATATCAAGAAGCGTAATGAAGCCAGTTTATTGAGTCTATGTGTCTCTGGGTGTATCTACACTACACAGTTATATCATTTTCATACTGCCTTTGCTGTCATTGTTCCACCCTCTAGAATCCTGGGATATTTAGGTACTTAAATGCTTAGGGACTAAAACACACACTGCTTAGAATCCTCTTTGACAAATGTTAGAGCTCTCTAGGAGGGGATTCTAAATACCTTACAAAACTACAAGTTCCAGAGTTCTGAAAGGGAAAGCAATGGACGTTACAGGTACCATGCTACTATGACTGTATTGTGCCCATACACCTTATTAATGGCATGCGTGCAAATGCAATTCAAGTCAGCACATTCAGGATATGAAGCCTGACTCTGTCTCAGCCCAAAGCATTTGCTGCTTGAAGAGACACCATTTTCATTTTATGGCAATGCCAGATCCAGGATTTTGATTCTGCTTGCACAAACCATTGCACAATCTCAGTGACTCTTAGCCACTGAGACATGTACTACCACAATCAGGATTTTCAATGAGGCATAATTTGAAAAAGCAAATTGGTTATATTCATGTAATTTTTTTATTTGGAAAATGGAGGCTGGACAAGTATATCTCTTGCTGTCCTAGAAAAAGGTCACAGCCGTTCTGCTGGTGAACTTGTGACAGAAGTGAAAATAACAGTGAGGGGAAACTGGAAAGGAGGACAGGGAGCAAGGTAATGGAAGGAGAATGCAGCTGGATCCAAGATGTCTCTTACAGCAATGCCTGGCTTTTAGGGGGAAGTCCTCAAAGCCAAAACATTATTAGAAGCATGCTTTGAAAACTCCCTGTGCCCTGATATGAAAACAGGAGCTGGGCACTCCTGAATCAGATCTCATGGGGTGCTGTATGTATGGGGGGGGGGGGGATTGAGGGAAAGAATATAAAACTTCATACTTATTTGTCAAACATTCAGATGAAAAGCCTTACCATATTAGCCCCATTCCCACAGCAATCATGTCAGTTTCTTTAAAGATGGAACATACCAGGTTCAGAGCAGCCAATATCTTGGTAACTGAGCAACTGGAGCTGCTGCTGCCATTACACTCTCTTCCTGACTCCCCCTTAACCACGTCTCACTGCCGATTGACCTACAATTTTGGTTATTTTATTTTATTTTTATTTATTTTTATTTATTCTAACATTTTCATGCAGTTTTCTGCTACTGTGATTGAAGGTTTTTTACAAAAAAAGAAATAGAAAAAATACAAACAATCAGGCTGCTAGGGAATAGCAAGGGGGAGGGAGGGCAAAAGGAGAGGAGTAGACCCTGAAACCACATGACTGCCAATATTGCACTGCTGTTAGTGTAATTGGGAGGTCATTGATGGGTGTCTTCCATCAATGAAAAGGGACACAGCAGCTATGAGTCAAGGATGCAATAGCTACGGGTTGGAGGTGGCATCGTGTGATAAGTATCTCCAATGCTGCTTTTTTCTGGATCTAATCATGGTTTAAAAGCCCCATGCAGTAATCTCCAAAATCAAATAAAATCAGTTAGGGCCAGATAGGAAGAGACACAGGCCCAGAAAGGAACAGATTAAATCTTGAAAACCTTCATGAAGACAGGCAGTTAGGGACAGAGAAATTATAAGGTTTAGGAAGAGATAAGGTCAGTAATGAAAGATAAACTTTGGTTTGATGGGAGCTGAAAATGTGGAAAGTGTTCAGGGAGAAGTGTCACTCAGTTTTAAGTGATGTATTACATTGTACTGTGCATGAAGTATTATCAGACTAGATGCTTAACTTATTTGTTATACAATAAATATATTCTGTTTTTATTTTTCACATCTCTGCCTGAATATTTTCATTTAAGAATTAATAAGGCAGACCAGACCAACTCAACAGCCACCATATCCACTTGTCCTTTTTGAGTGTCATGATGAGACCTGAGACTCAAACCCAGGAAGAGGCTTTAAGGGTAAGAAGGCAGGGTAAATGATGGTAACAGCCCAATGGTTGGAAAAGATTTGCCCACTTGAATAGGAGATCCATCTCACCTGGCAGTTTACCAAGTTGCAAATGTTCTGTTTTCAGTCCTTATATTTCACATTTCAAATGAAATAACTGGGGAAAGCAGGTTTGAAGGCATCATGCATTTTCAAAGGCAGAGAAACACTGAACCTTGCTTTTTGAGAATTCACAAGGCATCATAACATTAAACACAGTTTGTGGTGGGTGGTAGTTGTTTCACTAACACTTGCACAACCACTACCATGTACAACTACCTTTTAAAAGATCTGTAGATTTTTTAACATTGGATACAATTTCTGGAGGGAAGTGGTAAACTATGTTAATCAGTTGCACACTCCAGTCCACTTGTAGTGCTTCAAGACTCATAAACACTATTTGATACAAGTGTTTGTGGACTAGGTCCACTTCATTAGATGCAATGTGCAGTCCAAAATGTTATGTAAAATACTTGTTAATTTTCAAAATGCCATAAAACTCTTTGTTGTTTCTACTGGATTCAGCTCCAGATCAATTTATTCATTGCATGAAAGATGAACCTCCCAAAATCCAGATTTTGGAGATGGGGTGTGTTACACCATCTGTAAAGTTGTACAGTTTAAAATGCAAAGTCCTTTGATTGTTGAATTGTTTTTTGAAAATTGTGCACATTTCATTGCTTCACCCTATATTTGCTTATCTGACTTGTAATATCTGGCAAGTGGTGTACTCATTGTGTTCAGATGAGAAGGGAAACTTTCTTACTTTCCATTGTTTGTTCAAGTATAATCATTTTGCAGCAGCCCCTAAACTAGTTTATTTACAAAAGAAAATCATACTGGAAAGATTAATCTCACCAGAGTGTCTTTTCCTTTTGTTCAAACCCCATGTAATTTAGGTAGTATCAAACTGCAGGCAAATGAAATGTAAAATCAACACTATATTGTGGACAAAAATCCAATATGAAAAGCAGGCCATTTTTTTATAGTTCCTGTCATGGCGCTAGATCAATTTTCCATTAAAAAGTAAAGAGAAATATCCATGCTTAGCTCTTAAGTTTCTGGGGAGAATGAACAGTGAATAACTGTGCTGAAGACACAACACCCAAAAATGCTATCTCAGAAGTACATTTGCCCAGAGCTTTGGAAATTAGTTTTTTGGACTTCGTACTCCTAGAAACCTCAAGCCAGCATGACCTGCCAGATGGGTCATTCTTTGCTGGGTAGTTGAGTCAACTTCAATTCTCTTGAAATTTTTACTAGGCTTAAATATATCCTTGAAAGGCTATATTGTTTGTTTGCAATTAATATTTACTCTAAATGATTCCGGTGCTTTTTCCAATATTATGGTCAACTGCTCACAGAATCAGCCTGTGCTGAACAAGAAAAAAATTCAGAAGGAAAGGCTGTTTGTTTGTTTGTTTGTTCATTTAACTGATTTGTTTTTATAAAAGCATTTTATCCCAATCCTTAGCCAAAAGTCTCCTGGGATACCATACGTATCATCGGTAAAAGAGAGTCCTGCCACAGGCTTAGAAACCAAGAAGACACAGCACAAAAAGAAACAATGATGAGAAGAAAAGAGGGAAAAAATAGCAGTTTTTCATTCTGGCTGTTGTAATAACCTTTGCTCCCCACTTCACTTCCCTCTACCAAAGCCTACTGGAAAGGCTGGTGATAAAGGAAACTGATGCAATTGATCATTCAGCAAGTTTCCTCCCTTTCTCTAAATCTGTCCCTCTCCTGCTCTTCTCTATATGTTTTGTGTGCATATGTGTGTGTGCTTTATTTTTTTTAAAAAATAGGTGCCATTGGCAAGCTTGATCAATTGCGAAAATGTTGCAAAACCTGATAAAATTAAATAAGCAACAGAGCTTTCTGTTTACAAGCCTACATAATTTTTGTTTTATCCATCATTTTAAGTGTATTTCCATTGTATTTGAATTATCCATTGTTTTAAGTGAATTTGGCTTGCTAACATACATTATGGAGTTTATCACATGGGGGAAATCCCGTGCAGAAACGGGGCTTTAAATTGGGAAAAAAAACGCAAAAGCAGTTAGATTTTCAGATGACGTTGCTGTTAAAATGGAGGTAAAATGAGGTTAATCGAAACAGAAACTTGTCAAAAACTGCTTCTTTTTACTTTCTGGATTTTCCGAAAGTAAAAAGAAGCAGTTTTTGATGAGTTTCCATTCGGGTCAACCTCATTTTAACTCCATTTTAACAGCGACGTCATCTGAAGATCTAACTGCTTTTGCGGGTTTTTTTCCAATTTAAAGCCCTGTTTCCACATGGGATTTCCCCCATGTGATAAACTCCTGTGATCCTCCTTGGGTCCCATACAGGGAGAAAGGTAAGATATAAAATTAAATAAATATCTTTATAGCAGCAAATCCTGCACAGTTCAATAGGACTTACTCCCAAAGAAGGCTTGGCTATATTAAAACACCAGACACTTGTAACCACTCTCAAACCTACTGCCCTCTAGAAGTTTTGGACTTCAGCATTCATCAGTGTTGATGGGAGATGGGAGTTATAGTCCAAAATGTCTGGTGAACACCAAGGTGGGGAAAGGGGAACTTGTGTCTCTCCCAGAATATTGTTTCCCACTGATCTACTCTTCTGATGATTATTTTTCTTCTTCCCTGAGTTTACAGGCTCTCCCCAAATACTATGTGAAAGATTATATGTTGTGAGAATATGAGCCACAAGTTTTAAGGTCAAGGGAAAGGAGCTTACCATTATAGAGGAGGACATAGGAGCCTTCTTGATGGCTGCTTCCAGGCAGTGGAGTTCCCCTTCCCTGCTCTCTTTCTGCCAGCCAGCAAAGATCTTTCTTGTTTACCCAGGCCTTTGATTGCTAGCTAGTTTTTGCAGGTTTTTTTTAACTGCTCTGTGCTGTATTGTTTTAATTATCATCATTATGTCTTAACTCCTTCAATTGTTGTAAATCAGTATATTAACTGCTTTGCTTGTTTAACCTTTTTATCATGGCATTATGCCTTTATTTAATTATATTCTAACTTATATTGTAAACCCCTTTGGGAACCATATTGAAAGAAAGATGGAATATTAAATATTATAAAATAAATTCTTGAAGAACTTTGTCCAACTACACTAGGGTAAAATACCGGTGTATACGTAGGTGCCAACCTTTTCTGTGGACACTTTGATTCTGGAACAGCATGAGCCCAGCCCAGATATATCCATTTGGCCCCTACTTTTCTAGCTTTAGTATTTAATTAATTGATTAATTAATTACTGTCCTCCCTTTCTCCCAGCATGAGATCTTTTTTCTTTCCATATCTGTTGTATGACTAACCAGAATATTCTCCCATGAAACCACCATATTTTTGCATAGTTCCCATGTGTTCCTATGGGGCTTGTACAGAGTTTCCCAGTCAACTATGTGCATCATCTGGAAATGAAACCAAACTTAATTAAAGAAGTGTACACAGAAAAGAAAAGTCATCTACACTGATGGAAAGGGATCTGCCAGCAACCCAGATGGTCATGAATTAGTTCTGGAAGCAATCAGGCAGAAAGTGCTATTATTGAGTTGGCCTGATATACTTCTCTCCCCTGCCTCCATGGGAAGCAAGTGGTAGTATTTTACAACAGCTGAAACTGTTGGTTGTCTTCAAGGGCAGTCCCATGTAGAACACATTGTGATGGTCAGTCCTGAATTTTTTGAAAGTTATATATTAGAAAGGCAGGGCCACTTATCAGGAAGGGGCAATATCTACATTATCAATCATTGTTGTGTGACGAACCTATCATAGGGTTTTATTGGCAAGATTTATTTTGGGTGGTGCCATTGCCTCCCTCAAAGACCGAGAAAGAGTGACTTTCAGCCCCATGTCACCCAATAGATTTCTATGGCCAAGAAAGGATTCAGATCTTGCTCTCACAGAATCCTAATCCAAAACTCAAAGCACTATATTGTGCTGGATCTTATACATGACAGTAAAGCTAGCAAAATGTCTTCTGGTTACCAACACTTCTTCTAATATACATTTGCAAGGGAAGAGAGATGTGTCCAGAAGAACCCCTACACTCTGGGCTTGATCAGACATGGATACTGTCAGTCTTACCCTGTCTATTGCAGGCAATCATAAAGCCCAAAGTATCTTCATATTCATTTGTATGGATTCAGTTTTAATCTGTTTGCCCTCACACACTGGAGCTGAAAATACTGATTTTCTCCGAGGATTTATACCATTGTAATTCACTTTTTTGTGAGGTGAGAATTCTGTATTAACTGTGTAAAAACCAAATCCCCACCAAAATGCACCTTTTCTTTGCCACAGCTCTTCCTCCCAACAGAGCTGTTTCCTGACCAGTGGAGAGCAGGAGAAGCATCTATTTTTCGTTAGCTGGACACACAATTACAGGCATCATCTAAAGCCTCCTAGGGATTCTTGGGGATATCCTTGCTGAGTGGCCAGCTACAGGACAATAACCAGATGCTTCTCTGACACTTCTCCTGCTCTCCACTGGCCAGAAAATGGCTGTGTTGCATAGGGGGTGCTGCAGCAGAGAAGCTGGGCTTGGGAGTATGCGAGGGGAGACATATCACAGTTTTGCATATGCAATACATCTCCCAATCCACAATCTCAGACATAAAATTGTACCTTATACACTCACCCCTCTGCTTTCACAGGGATCCGTTCCAGACACACACCCCTCGAAAATGGAAACTCACCAATATTCAAGCCCCATTGGCCTGAATGGCTGCACGCTCCTGTGCGTGCCATTTTAACCAATGGGGCTTGCCTCTCCACAAAGAACCAAGACCACAGACTTCAAGTTCACAAAAACAGAAGGCCGAGTGTAGTAGAAACCAAGCCATGCTTAGCCTAGTTGCTAGGAAATAATGCAGTTTGACATCACTTTAAGTGCTGCAGCCTCATCCTATGGAACCTGGGATTTGTAGTTTTACAAAGTCTTTAGCATTCTCTGCCAAAGCTGGTGCCTCACAAAACTACAAATCCCAGGGCTCTGTGGAATGGTATCCAACTGCATTAAAGTTAAAGTGGTATCCAATTGCATTATTTCTACAGTGTAGATGCACTCCTAGATGGGACAATTTGGATAAAAGACACTATAATCCTACTGGTACATATAAGGATATAAAGAAAATTCCTCAAACTCAACAATCATGACATAAGTGATATTTCACAAATTCCAAGACCTGTGAGAAAATGTACACCTCCCTTTGAATGTTCCCATTTTTTTGCAAGGCTTACAGAATGTCTTCAGAAATAAAGCGCACAATACACATATTTTCAAATGCAGGCAGCCAAAATGCAAATAAAATGCAAACGAACCATGCTTTAGTCTTATGCTTTAGTAAATGGTGACAAGTTGCATAAATTAGGTAAGTTGTACAAATAAATATGGAAATTAGGAAGACATATTTCTAAAATGTGCAAATTTCAACATGGGAAGAAAACAAAGTCTCACAATCTGATGTGGAACAAAGATGGGCAAAAAATGCAAATGCAATTCTGAGAAACTCAATGAAAGCACAACATCTGTAGATAGGTATAGCTGTGACAGTGAGTAAGTAACTGGAACCAACATCATTGTTTGCTCAGCAAAGTGGGTCAAGACCATTCTGCTATGCTGCCTGGTTTCTACAGTCTAAATGAACATTTACTACCAAATATTCCATGTGCCAAGATGCTGTGATATACCTGCCTCCTGGTAGCCAGAAATGGTTTATAATGCTGCATCTTTGAGATATTACCAGCCACACTGATGGAACCATCAGTCCTGCTGCACCCCATAGAATCCAATGTATGGTTCACAATTGTGGGGCATTGTTTCCAGTGACTAAAGAAGATGACTAAAAATGATGAAACAAAAATATCTCTTCCTGAAGATGGTGCCAGTCTACACTGAGAATAGTGAGAGCTCCCTTGTTTTAAGGAACATCACTTGTTTTTAAAAGGATGATCTCTTTGTTCAGAACATGATTGTCTATAGAATAAAACAGCTGCCCAGTCTTTCAGAGCACTCCTATCTGCAGAACTAAATTTAATTAGACCTCACAGTGCAATTGTGTCATTCTGTCTATTGGATTTTGATCTGACAACTTTACCTAGAATAAAAGCTCCAAACCCCATTCATATAAAGTGCACAGCCTCAAGAATTCAGTAGAAGTTTATAATGCACAGGGGATTTAAAATCTGCTTTACTGATGAGACTAAAGAGCTAGATAGTGTACTACTAGATAGTATTTACTCAAAAGGAAATTTCACTGAGTTCAATAGAATTAAGTGACCTCAAACCAACATCCTCTTAGTGTAAATACCTACATGCAGACTCCGTGGCAGAACTAAAACTGCATGCAGAATAACAACGTTCACAACACATGTCAGTGACTGAATGCCATTGCCTAATGCACATTGTACAACGTGCAAAGGCAAGGCACACAGGAACATCATGCTATCTGCACATCTCCTCTGCTGCTGGTATCAGCAGAATATGTTTGTTGTGTGGCCTCACATGCATAGTGTGACTTAGGTGTTCATATTTCCCTAAGTGAATTTCAGTCAGTATGTGTGATTCTGATTATCACTTGTGCAGAAGTTCATAAGTGGTGGCCATTATCCACATCACTAAAGCTGTTGCAAGACAGGAGAATTAAAGTGCCTACTACCAGTAACTATGTAAATCCGACTTCTGTCTATTGGAGAATTCGATGATTACTTAATGAGGTTGCTTTTTCTCTTTTAAAAAAAAAGGAAGCTAACATACCCTCCAACTGTCCCAATTTGGCAGGAACAGTCCTGTATAATCCTCTGTCATATCACTTTAAAATGTCCCAGTTTCTCTTTTCTCTTCCTAATTTCCTATCTTGTCCCCAGTTTACTTGACTTGCTGCAAACTGAGTTCAAAATGCAAAAGTAGTTTCTCTTATTTAACTCTGATGTGGGAAGAGGACAGGAGTTATCTGTGTGTTGCTCCTCCTGGTAGAGTCAGGTAAAAGCAAATTGCTACAGTCTCTTCCTTTTGCCACCCTGACCCTGCTCTGATGTTGTCTGGCCACATGTGTCCCAGTTTTTATCTATAATATATTGGTGGGCATGGCCTAATACTCTTTCTACAATACAGTTTTGATTTTTCTATCCAGGTTGGGGCAGCTTCCAAAAGAGCAGCCATTGTGTTGTCTACTCAGAGATAAAGTCCTTTGATTTCAGTGGGGTTTATTCCCAACCATATGATTATATGATTATAACCTTAGATCTTGATCCTGTACATTGGTGAAACTACAGTGGCAGCAGCAGAGGAGGAGGAGGAAAAGGAGGTGATGGCCGCCTAGGCCATGACACAATAGCAGAGGTAACAAAGCAGCGAGCAATAATGGGTGACAGAAGCAAAAGCCATCTCTGTGGGAAGAAGAAGCTATCTGGCTCCCCAAGTAGGGCAGGAGTTGGGAGAAGAGTATCACAGACACCTGTTCCCTTATGATGACCACATGAATTTCACAAGGTTTCCATAGGCAAGGAATCAAAGGTGGTTTTGTCAGTTCCTTCCTCCAAAATATAGCTTACAGCACCTGATATTTGTTGGCAGTCTCTTGTCCAAATATCACAGATGAGATCTGGTGCCTTAAGGGTATTTAGGGCCATGGAGCTGGGTTGGAAGCAGCATTTTTCCCCTCTGACACATTACTTTCTCTATTGTTGCTCCACCTCTACTATGCCCTGCTCAATACAGTATTTACATTATCGTTATAATCACCAACAAAATCCTTAACCTTAATCTTTTCATTCAGAAAACAATGGAGGTTTTCAATGCATCTTAAGACCTAAACAAATGTAATGTCAAATGAGCTGAGGGGAGGGGGGGATTTTCATCTTTGCACAGGCCAGAAGCATATTTTTCATACCTAAACCCAACCACCCCCAATATAAAGAAATCTCAAAAGTTACATTATTTTGAATATGTGGTTGCTATATGCGATGCCCAACCCAAAATGGCTACCCAAGCCTAAAGAAATGAAAGCAGACAAAGCAATATAGTTGTTTTCTTTTAATCCCCTTAATTTTTGCACTGATTCGTTTAAGAATAATTGAGAGCCTGGGGCTACTGACCAAGCTAAAAACATTCACAGCGTTTTGGCTTCAAAATCTCTTTTTGGGTCAAATATTTGGATGCTGAGTACAGAAGGAGGCGACTAGATATATTCTTTTGTCTTTCAGGGTATCCTGCTGCTTTGTAAAGCTGTTGGTGACATCTATTGGCAGTAGTTTAAAAGTACACTTCCCTCAGGAATTTTATCATCCAGCATTATATTTTGTCAGGTCATCTCACATGTCACATTTTTAGTGTGTGCACATATAAATATGTGATTGCTGTCCTCAGGTGCAGAGAGAGATGCTGTCCTGTCATCAGCATTGAAGTAAGAGTCAGTTCCTGAACTGATATAAATATGTGATGAGAATTGTAACAAATAAAAACAGACAGGCACATATTCTTAAGAATGTGTACATGTGTTATAGGTCCATCAAATATGTATATTCCACATAGATCATGAAAAATCCATATTACTCTTTGTCACTGTGTAACATGTCCTTAATTTTTAAACATCTGTATCTTTGCTGGCATTGAAGACAATCTGCATTACCCTTTCTTTATTTCAAAAGATCCCCCAGAAAATAAGGTGCAGACTGATCACCACATTCAGCAGCCATATTCAATTGAGACCCCTCATAACAGATATATTGAAACAATTGTCTGATATTAATGAGCAAGTGAGGATATACAAGTTTCCCACACATTGGTTTATTTTCCTTCCTTCCTTCCTTCCTTCCTTCCTTCCTTCCTTCCTTCCTTCCTTCTTTAGCTGCAGCCATTGCTCAAAGGTAAAACCTATATTATAGGTATAGCCATGGTCGATGGCAAAGCCAATGATTGGCAAGTAATAGCTACCCACTGCTATTGCAAGTAATAGATAAGATTTCTTTTTTTTCCCCCCTATTTAATTTAGGACCACTGAGTCAAATATTAATAATGCCATCAGGATGTCTACTGATTTTACCAAAATAAAATCAACCTTCTATCAAGTTGATCAAGCAAAAAAAAGCAACAAAGATTAAAACTTATGTGGATCACAGCATCAGTGGTTGGGGTTTTTTGTTGTTGTTATTGTTTGTTTGTTTATACACCAGCATTCACTTTGCACAACTTCTTCCCAAAGTTTTGTATACTATCCGAAGACTCAAGCAAAATGCTCTTATTTTCATTTCTTCCATTTCAAAAAGTATGAGTGAGAAAATTCCAATATTTGGATAAAGAAATTATTCTTAACCATGTACACAGGCACATGCCATGTACTTTGTTGCTCAGGGCAAACCAACATATCTTTTATAATTTCTTCTAAGAAATGCTTAAGGTCTTGATGCAATTTTACATACTTGGACCTGTTTGAAACATTCTCATGAGCATCTTTTCCCCCTTTTCTCCAGTATGCTGCTCACATAACCATCTCTATGCAGGGTGGGAAATCAGCCATTTACAGAATACACAGTCATATTTCTGATTCTTCAGCTTGGTTAATATAATGAACACCACCAAATTTCAGTTATTTAAGAGCACCAGGGCTAAAAGCATCATGACATTTTTCTACATGAGGTAAAAGACAAGATGGTGTCTCCTTCACATTCTGTATAAAGCACCTAACCAGTTTGAGAATTTAATCTTACTTCAGCACTGATGACAGGACAGGACAGGATACTTCTTTCTACCTGAGGATAGCTTGGGGCTGCAGGGCAAGCCACGTGGCTCTATCTTCTACCACCTCGTGACACCTCACCACTGCACCTCAAGGCTGTTCAGTCCTCTCTCAAACAAATGCTGCAGTGTAGGAGCAGCAGTGAGCCTGAATGCATCATACAAGCAATGCACAGTACCTGCTGAATGACCTGGGCTGGTTGCTTCTCTACCTGCTCTCTAGTCAGGGACCTCTCTCAATACATCGAGAGAAGGCAACTAGGCAAGATACTCTAGCCATCCTAGAGTAACAAGCATTGCCACAACCAGCTCAGGAGAATAGGAGTCTCCTCCATGTCCCCCACAGCACTCATCCTCTCAGAGGTCTGCCTCAAATTTTGTCTAACTGTTGGCACATCACGGGGGGTTGCAGACTGCCAGAAATAGTGCAAATTGAGTCCACTTTTAGGGTTAGGGTTAGTGCTAGGGAACCATGGGAATTAGTTTTTTTCTGAGACATTAAGCCTTCTCTGTCAGAGAGCTCTGGTGCCACAATAAAATACAGTTCCCATGATTCCCTAACCCTAACCCTAACCCTAAAAGTGGACTCAATTTGCACTATTTCTGGTAGTCTGCAACCCCCCCATATATATTTTTTTCAAATGAGCTAATACAAAATATGCCTTAAGAGCAAAGTTCTGCCACAGCATAATGTTTCTATTCCTCTCGTATTGAAAAAGAGATTGGAGGTAACAAATTAAAATATAAAAGTTATATCCAGCACCTGATCTTTACTGCTGCTGAAGAAGACATATACGGTAAGCTTATTGCACAGCACTTAAAGAACAGGAATGGAAAGGAACAGAATGGAATGGGGCAAAAACACATGTTACTGGACAGGAGAACTCCACCAATGCTGCCAGGAGTCCCCAAGCCATCCCCCAGCCGTTCCTGGCAGCCGATTTTTGAAGGATGATTTTGAACCATCCTTCAAAAATCGGCTACCAGGAGCGGCTGGGGAACAGCTTGGGGACTCCCGGCAGCATCGGTGGCATTCTCCTTTCCAGTAACATGCATTTTTGCCCCATTCCATTCTATCCTGTTCCTTTCCGTTCCCGTTCTTTAAGTGCCGTGTGATAAGCTTAATAATTTCAAAAGCAGTGTAACAAATGGAAACAACCTTTCCTGTTTTGATGTAAAGGCCACTATGTTATAATTAATGTATTCTATAATAAATTCATAAATAAATAAATAAAGATTAAAAACTGATAAATCATAATAGTTAGTGTATTCTAATTATTTTAAAGAGCATTTTAAAGAGACTTTTTGCCATTCTCTCTTAACCCAGGGTACTTGAAGGCAGTGGGAGTGTGAAGAGAAGCAACACAGCAGTTCAGTAGCAAAACTTAACTGCACAAGTTGTTATGCCTCCCAAACTTGGCATTTTCCAAAACTGTCAGGCTACAAATCACGTCTTAGAGCCAAGAACAAAATGTGCCACTTGAGGGCAAACATTGTCAGTATTATATAATATTTTCTCTGCCAAATCTACAATTTCTAACATTACAATGAAGGATTAACACACAACAACTTAATGCACTAAAATTCCTGCCATCCAACCTTTATATGGGAGAGAGAGAAAGAGAGAGAGAGAGAAAGAGATTGAAAGAGTTGATGAAACATGCCTTTTCAGCAAAAGTTCCAGTCTCTGACATTAGGAATAGTTTTATAGCACAGAAAGCATACAACTTTCTTAACAATTTTTTTCAGAAAGAATCTTTTGGAAGGATATAATGATGCTGGTTGTAATTAACTTTAAAGGATTCAGTACCATAGTGCTTAAAGGAATGCTTTCTCCCATATGGGTCTTAAGATCAGGTGCTGTTCACTTTTGTATGTGTCATTGCCCAATGAGAAACAGTTGGTGCTTTTGCATTATATTGCTTTCTCTTTGATAGCACCCCATATGTGGAAATTCCCTAGAATTTGGAAGTTACTTTTCAGACTAAAACAACCAACTTGACCAGTGGGGATTACAATTCATGACTAATGGGAATTACAATTCACAGTAGCAAATTACCCAAGCCCTAGGAGTCCATGCCCTAAATTGATTTTCCTCTCTATTTGTGTTCTGATAGCAACTGAAGATATTTCCCTTTTTAAAAGCTTTATAATCTTTTACTGCATTATTCAGTTTATTGATTATTAAGGTTTGCTCTTTCTGTTTATGGTGTTTTTTTCTCTCTGTGGCAATTGTGTTTTAATGGCAGGATTACTGCTATACTTATGCCTGTTCTCATATTGTGTAAGCTGCTTTGAGGGGGAAACTGTGATAAATATTTTCCCCGTATGAATAACTAAATAAATATTATGGTAAAAGGTAGTGATTGTCCAAAAGCCACCCAATGAACTTCATAACTGGACTACTCTCCCATGACCTAAGCCAGTATTCTCAGTGGCCCTCATTAAATCATTCTTTTCACACAGAAAATACTAGAGATGTGGGGGAAAGAAGCAAATGAGAGGCTTTAGTCAAGAAATGAAACTGAAGGATTTAATGTAATGTATCCCATTAAAAAGACACATACCCACTGGTAGTGTGTGAAGACTGAAGAGCTAGTGCACTATGCCCAGCTGACTTGTAGAAAATGTTAAGGCAGATGCAATTATTAATTGGTCCTCTTGACTGGGCAGTGTTCCTCCAACAGTCTAGTGTGTTTGTCTGCCATTTGGATATATCTGCAGGGATGTCAGCTTTCCATCAGGCTAATGAGGCAAGGAAAACAAGAACTGGCAGTTTGAAAGAGAACTACATAAACTGTTAACAGGAGTGCCATGGCATCAATAACAATGCATTTGAAAAGCACAACTATTTTCATTCTAAGGCCTGGTTCTCTCTAAGGCCTAATTCTCTCAAACTTTATTGCTCTAAAGCTTAGTTCTCTCAAACAGCAGCTGAAGTCATATCCACTTGTCTGGACTGAGTCACTGAGTCACTTCTGATAGCAGGTGTTCCTCTCTACAAAAATGAGTGGGGGTGAGGGGTCTCAGTAGGAAACGTAAGATGTTAAGGAATGGGGCTCCAGACTAGCTTTCTACTGTGTTTCCCCGAAAATAAGACATACCCATAAAATAAGCCGTAGCAGGATTTGTAAACTTTGGCACAATATAAGCAATATAAGCCATACCCCGACAATAAGCCACAGGAACATTCAGGAGTGGCAAAGTCAAGTGGATATGACTTTCGATGGCTTCCCTGTGCATTCTGACCTGATAGTTGTTGGCATGG
>CM034706.1:195395469-195409018 GCA_020142125.1 Phrynosoma platyrhinos | reverse complement strand
TTGCCGCTTTCTTGCCGCTTTGAGACCCCAGTGTGATAACGTCCTTAGTGACTTATATACACCAAGTGCAGCTTATGTGTATGTATCTTCAAGTCACCTGTTGATTTATGGCAACTCGATTAATTTTCTAAGGTTTTCTTAGGCAAGGAATACTCAGAGGTGGTTTGCTATTGCCTCAGTGGCATACCTAGTATATTTGACACCCAGTGTGGATCATTTTTAGTGCCCCCTCCTCTCTTCAGCACTTTTTTATGGTTCTGGATGGAGTTGGTGGATGGATGGGAAAGGGCAGAAACTCGCTTTCCCACCACCCAGCAGAACCACTAGACCCAGAAAGCAGCCCTTCCTGGTGTGAGTGGGCTGCTACTGCCACTGCTGCTCTACAGCTTTTCTGGGTCTGGCAGTGCTGCTGGCCAGATGGCAAAAGAAGGAGATTCAATTTCCTGCCTAGTCAACACACACCCCAAACCTGGAAGGCAGCCCTTCCCATCAGCATGCTGGGTGGAACCCTTCTCTGAGATGTCATCTGGTGTGGTCTGCACTCCCCTACATTGTCTTCCTCTGAAATATAGCCTACAGTATCTGATATTACTTGGCAGACTCCCATCCAAGTACCAACTAGGATGGACTCTAGTTAGCTTCAAAGATCAGACAAGAACTGGTCCTTTCAGGTATTTAGGTCCTAAGTACAACTTAACATAAAGATAAAGGTAGTCCTATGACATGAATGTCTAGTCATAACCAGCTGAGGGGGCAGTGCTCATCTCCTTTACTAAGCCAAAGAGCCAGATTGTCTGAGGACTACTCTGATGGTCATGTAGCCAGCGTGACTGCACCAAACACTGTAACCATCCCAACAAAGTGGTACCTAATTATCTACTTTCATTTGCATGCTTTCCAACTGCTAGGTTGGTAGACGTGGGACTAGTGACAGGAGCTCACCCCATCATGCAGAATTCAGACATTGAACTGGCAAACTTCTGATCTTCTGGTTGTCAGAATTGGCATCTTAACCACTAAGCCACCACATCCCTAAGTGAATCCCTAAGTGCAGCTTACATGCATCTAAATCTCTTCTAGATTTGAGTACAGAAACTATTCCCTTGCCATTGAATTCAATCTCAAAAAAATCCATGCCTAACAGCTGCCAAGCCCCAGCAGAGGAGAAGGGAAGTGGTTCTCACTGAACCTGAGAAAAACTGGCATTATTCTTTGTACCACTAGAGTCTGTACATTCAGTTGGGTACAAACCCCATGAAGCTCAGAAGTGTAGATGCCTTTGTTCATCAGTGTCCTGAAACAGTCTGCAATTATAGTACTGTTGTCTGTTGGCATTTTATGACAGTAGAGCAATGAGTGCTTTTTCTTACAGTCTTAATTGTTCTGGCTTCTTATACTCTGCTTACTCTCTTCTTATTCCCATTTCTTGAAAAATATTTATTTTCCAGAAAAGATAGTAGTTTGGCGATGTTGGTGTTATTAAGTGAATTAGTATCCACAAGCTCCAAGGGGGGGGGTTGCAAATAGTTGGGAAGACAGCTTTGCCAGAGTTGTGGATTCTGAAGCATCTTTTAAAATATTATGAAAAGGAAGTGTATACTAGCAATTGTAGCATTCATAATCCACAAAAGAGTCTTTACACAGCTGCAAAACAAAATGTCTGAGCTGCAAAACTGCACTAGAGCAGGTTTTCTCAACAGGCTTAGTTGTTTGGTTTAGTAAAAATGGAATTGGGAGGACCTTTCAGAAAATTCTTGTCCCACTATCTCCCAGAGTATACAGTTCAAGTGTTCATTGGGAACTTCCCAGGGTTTGGTATAGCATGGTGAAATAGTATAAGTCCTTTCCCATCAACATAAAGGCTACTTCCTATGTGAACCAGTCATACAGAGGCTACATTCACATGTGTTATCCAACTCAAAAGGAGAGAAGGAGAATTTATGCAAAATGGGTGTCTGTAGCAAGGAACTCATAAAATGGGCATCTATTTACTTGATGGTACAAGCTCAGATGTTTTTCTACATCTGGGAAAGGAAGATTCAGTTGCAAGTCCTACAAAGCGACACTTTCTGCCAAACAAAAATACAGGTGAAAACATGGAAATATATTTTAAAGATCAGCATAAAGAAATTGAGACGTGTTACATAGTGCTAGAGCAAGTCTCTGTGTCTCTATGAAAGAATCATTGTTATAATAAGCTGGCAAGCAAGTGGGGTTGGAAGAAACAAAGCATAAGAAAGCAAAACAGCAAAGAAGCCAACAGCTTATTAGTTTAGAGATGAAGATGATAAAGTAGTAGCAGGTACAAAATTCCCAGAAGGTGATCTCAACTGAAGCAGACAGGAGTTGTAAGTGGATTTGATGAAAAGGTTAATTAATTTACTTTAGTTAGTATGTTGGTTTTGGCAAAAAAAAAGTCACTACTGTCCTGAGCACAAGCTATTCATTTTGGTTTTTAACGGAAAACAGGAAAAACAGCGAGCCTCCACTTTAGCAGAACACTTAGGTACAACAATGGTTCTCAGCCTTTGGCTTCCTGAATCCCCCAGCAGCCCCAGCAATATGCAAACATCTGGAGCACCAAAGGTGGAGAACCAATGAGGTAAGTTTGGAAATGAAACCAGGGTTTGGAGGGCCTAAGTGCTGCAAGTTTTTGATGAACAAAAACAATATAATCTGCCATTCCCTCAGGCTTCCCTGTTCCTTCTGAGGTGAGCTACACTGTAAAGTGGTTTGTGGGGAAATAATACAACAAATTTGTATTATTATGAGCTATCCCTTTTGCAGCGCAAAGTGTTTTGAGGTAGCTTGGTTTTGAATGGACAATCATGGTCTTGTGAAGGTCCTATTCCTGGTGAAGATAAAAACTACAAGAAAAAGTTTGTTTGGTGATCAGGTTTGGGAAGTACATGATCATCAAGATATTGCTGAGCTGAAAGTTCTAGTATTCCCTACATCCATACAGAGCAATGGAGCATTTGGGATTAGCAGCAGCCGAAAATGTAAATATGGAGCAAATTTCCTGCAAGGAATTTACATTTAGAACCAGCTAGGTACCACAAGAAATGTAGAACAGCTCTCCCTAAAACTGGTTGAGGAGCACCTTTAGACACCACTGACCAGTTGCTTGAGCAACCTCCAAGGTACGATATTTTCTATGTCCAGTTGTGTCAAAATGAAATTATGCTTGGGCCTCACTAAAAAACAATGGAACCTTAGAAGTGATGTGTATTGAGTGAATGTCTACTACTTTCTCTGACGTAGGGCCTCGGCAGACGGCTAATTGAGCCATCTTCCGGGCCCTGAAGAGGAGGGGCAGCCGCACGAGCGGCGCCCCTTCCTCCTCCTGAGGTCGCCCTCGGAGTCGCTGGCCGTTCACACAGCCAGCGCTCTGGGGATGACCTCACGCCGCGGCGACCGGATGCGCCGCGGCATTTGAGTCAGGGAAAGTGCGCCCACCACTTTTAGGGTGCACTTTCCCTGTCTTGAGGAAGGAGCGCTGATTTAGCACTCCTTCCAGAGCCGCCGCAGGAGCGCCGGGATGTGGAGGCTGCATCCCCGCGGCGCTCCGTCCGGCGGCGGCTCCAGGGCCTCCGTGTGCTGAGGCCCTTAATTTACCCTCAAAAGGACAATGGCTTCCTATGCTTCTCTCTGCCCCTTTAAGCAGCTGAAAAGTAGGATCTTGTTATAAAGCACTGAATCAAAATAACAAAGGCAGGAGGAAATTAAAGTAAACCTTGCAGTACAGAGCTGTTACATGCATCAATAAATCAGTGCTGGTGAAGGGTTCAGCTGCATGAAAATGTAGATGTTTCCATTCTACTCACTAACTTTCTGAATACAGAATTAAGGGGAGGGGGTGTCACTAGCTACAATCAAGAGAAATGGTCTCAAATGCTTTCCTTCTTTCAAGCCATCAAGTCCAGCAGGATACTTAGTTCAGACATCCAGGCTCTGGTAGTTAAAACTCAGAAAACCTTTATTAAGAAATTCTAGATCAAGTCCAGTGATGTTCATTGTCAGAAGTGACCAACAAGCATTAAAATTGCCTAATTAAACTACACACAATTTCAAATTTCAGGCAGGCTTAATTTTGTTGTAATTAATAAAAACATTTTTCATCTCTTTCCCATACCACTCCCTTTTTTACTGTTACAGCTGGATTCTTTCACCAAAATGACAAACAGGCTTGGCTCATGCTTGCCTTCCTTTCAGGATTATCCCAGCACCTGTGTCTGAGAACACCACAATTTAGCAATACTATTTCTACTGTATAACCCATCACACCTACTTCCCAACATTTTATAGCAGGCATTAGCAACCTAATAATCTAGATGAGGGATGAGAATCATGTGGCCTTCCAGATGTTGTATTGCAACTCCCAGTAGCCTTAATTAGCACAGTCAGTGTTGAATAAAGCAGGGAGTTACAGTCCAACAACATCTGGAGAGCCACATGATTCTCACCTAGTCCCCTGCATAGGCACAAGGAACAAGAACCAGAGGGTATCAGGTTATAATCCTTACTAGAAGAGAGATGAAATGACAACCATCAATTTCCTTTGTAGAGTACAATAATGGACATATTTGTCCCACCCACAAATACTTGTTCAGACTCTGAAGGTATCTCTGAACTACCTTTCCACAACCCTAGAATATGTGCCAAGAAATAGCAGAAATGTGGTGTAGCCTCTTCCTGCGGCACTTTTCAGACTCCCATTGGCATCTTCATCCCATCCCACTTCCCTGATGAGGTATGAAACTGCATGCAAATGTGTACCTATTTTAGTATACATTTTCCTTATCTGTTTATTTTAATGCTTTCCTCCCACTGATTACAGTGTGTTGGGGTATATTTTTCCAATATACACATTTTTAGCAGTGCATGTTTTTCAAAAGTGCACATGGTTCTATGCACTTATTTTGTTTCCTGAAACGCAACACAAACCCCAGAACTGGGTGGATTTCTAAAGGAAGATACACTTTATCTTTCATTGCTATTCTTGGATATTTTTTCAATTATGTGTAAACCCACAAAACATTATTTTCCATTGCTCTGACTCAGCACTCTATTAAAGAAGTACTAACTTGTCCAGAATATTATCACAATGCTTGTAAAGATACCAGAAAGAACATTCTCTCATTCAAACTTATGACTTGAAACATCATTGACAAGGTGAAGCATTTATGCTTCTTCTCTGGTGTGTCTACAGTGAACCTGTTATCCCTCCAAGAACAAGATTTCCTCAGAAACATATATCCCGGGAATCAGACATGAACGGGGGGGGGGGGGGGGGGGGGGGGGGGGGGGGGGTAAGGAACTTCACATGCTACAAAGAGCAAACATCTTTGCTCTTTCCTCAAAAGTTGGGGGACAACTTTTGCTAAAAGCAAAACCATGCATGTTATCTAGTTTGACTTGCCATATAAACAGTAGGATCACCATATTGTTCTTTCAATCAATAAACTGTTTTACCTTCTACAAATACATCTGTTTTCTTTATGTTCCCTAAACTAATTTTTAGGAATATTCACCAATATTCTACATTGGCTACTTAGGGCCTTTGCAGACTGCTAGAAATAGTGCAAATTGAGTCCACTTTACGGGTTAGGGTTAGGTAATCATGGGAACTGTATTTTATTGTGGCACCAGGGGTCTCTGACAGAGAAGGCTCAATGTCTCAGAAAAAAATATAATTCCCATGATTCCCTAGCACTAACCCTAACCCTTAAAGTAGACTCAATTTGCACTATTTCTGGCATCTGCAAAAGCCATTAGTTTAATATGGTTATCTAGATTATTTCATTAATATGCGTAACTAAGGGGGGTTGCAGACTGCCAGAAATAGTGCAAATTGAGTCCACTTTTAGGGTTAGGGTTAGGGTTAGGGAATCACGGGGACTGTATTTTATTGTGGCACCAGAGCTCTCTGACAGAGAAGGCTCAATGTCTCAGAACAAAAACAATTCCCATGATTCCCTAGCACTAACCTTAACCCTAAAAGTGGACTCAATTTGCACTATTTCTGGCAGTCTGCAACCCCCCCTAAGTTAGTATACATAGTTTATGTATACATAACTATCTCTTGACCTCTACACCCCAAACCCACCTTAACAGCCAGCAGCTGCATTTGGACAGCTACTGGTCAGGAACCAAGGATGGTGACATTTCCAACTCCCTCCCACCAGCCAGCAAAGCTGCTACCAGGAATTTCAGCAGAGCTCCTGTTCCGATTGTCACAGCCTCACTTGCTGGTGACAGAGGGCTGGGAATATTCTTGTCCTTGTGCCTTGATTAGCACCTGAACAGACCTCCTTTGCCCAATGCAGCTGCTGGCTGTTAAGGTGGGCTTGGGGGGGTCTACATAGTCTTACACAATATGGAGCAGTTATTAATCTGTAAATCTAGGTTACACACCTGTAACTGCAATCTAGAATACCAGCCATTGTAACTTGTGAAGCACCTCTTAGCTTCTCTTGCAAGGGTAGGCAATAGCTACAAGGCTTGGGGGCAATTTTCTATCTGCAGCTCTTGGGAGAGCCACACTGGCTGCTAAAAATGCCCCCACAAAACAGGAAATGGCCAGAAGTCCATTTCTGATTCTTAAAAAAATGAGTAATTTTTCACTGCAGATGAGCTATGATCTATTTAATGGGTTGACTTGCTGTTTCTGGAGAATTTTAGAAGACACAATTGTCACACGCACTTTTCTTTTCCTTTCATTTGTGGCCACACCATGGCCCCTTTTCGTCCCATAACTGCCACCAAGCTATGCAAAGAGCCACTCCTTCACCAACCTTCTTTTCTAAAACTCTTTGGTATAACCTATCTTGTATAAGGTTTAGTAGCGTGGATATTCATTCACACTGTAGACAAGGGTTTCATAAAGTAACAACAAAACTTTATTTACAATACAAATAACAATGTTTCACTTGGTCTTGCTGCACTTGTTATAAGTGGTTACAAATAATAATACTCTAAAAAAGGGGTAGGCAACCTTTTTGAGCTGGGAGCCAGGTTGCTGTCCCTCAGACAATGGGAGGGGGGAGCACCAAAAATAAATAAATAAATAAATAATTTAAAAATTTGTCCAAGGTTCTGCTTTGAGATGAGGTTCAGACAAATTACAGCATCTGCTCCCTCCTCCCTCATTCGTGGCTCTGTTATGGAGTGCCTTCTCTTTCTCCATTTACTCGGTGCCTTCTCTGATGGCTTTTAGGTGTTCATGAAAAATGCTGCTGTTTCTTCAAGTTTTAATGAAAACTGGGATTTTTAACATATTTTCTCCCTGGTTTTGATTTATTTTAAGCTTTTAGTATATGCTCCTGATATTGTTTGTACAGCATTTTCTTATTTCTGCTTTTTATTGTTTTTATTGCTCTTGCATTTTTCATTGCTCTTTTGGGTTCTATTTCTTCTATGGCTCTTAAATTTTGTTGTATGCTTCCTCAGGAACAAAGGATGAGATGCAGGGTATAAATATTTCACATACTTAAAATAATGTCTTGTGCAAGTCTGCTTTCCAAACATCCTTCTGCAAGATCCCTTATTAGTGAGTTTAACACGTTTTCTGGAATATTAGACCATGATCCTACAAAGAAAGAAAGAAAGAAAGAAAGAGTCCCTAACTTTATATTCTTTACAGGGCTACTGGAATCAGAATTATACTAGATCCATAATATATGCAAGACTAGGACTAAAGGAAGAAGAGTAGTGTTATCTCAGAAGACTGGAGATATGTTTACATAAACATATCTCATTGGATCAGATATGTCAGCTATTACAGCTGATTAGGCTAGAGCAGGGGTAGGCAACCTTTTTGAGCCGGGAGCCAGGTTGCTGTTCCTCAGACAATTGGGGACCAAAGCACCAAAAATAAATAAATAAATAAATAAATAAATAAATAAATAAATATTAAAAACAATTTTAAAAGTTTAAAAAAAATTTTAAAAATGCATGCACACTCTCTCAGCCCCAGAAAAGCCATGGCAAAACCCCTGTGGAGATTTTGCCAAGAAAACCCCAAGAACAAGTAATAACAGCAATAATCAATATCATCATGGTGGGCGGCGGGGGGGCAGCAGTGGCGGTGGTGGCGGTAGTAGGACTGGCCTGGGGCCGGTTCAAAGGCCTCAGGGGGGCGCATCCGGCCCCCGGGCCTTAGGTTGCCTACCCCTGGGCTAGAGAGTATATAAGAAGCCAAGAAGAGATAGAAGAGTTTGCTTTGCACTGGGAGTTTGCACTCGAAGAAAGTATATAATGTAGCTCCCAAGCTGTGCCCAGACATGCTGAACCAGAAAGACCAGGCAGGTAAGAGGGAGAAGATCTTTACTCTCAGGCTGTGCTAAATAGATATATTTCTCATTCTGGTTTATCTATCTATCTATCTATCTATCTAATTCATGTATATTCCGCCTTTCTACCAATAATGAGACTCAATGTTTTAAAAAAATGTCTTAAAACAATACAGATGAAAAACATTACAAAGTTAAATGAAAGTATAAAATATACAATTAAACGATCATATATTCAAACAATAAAAATACAAAAATGCATTTAAAACTATATATATATATATACCATTTAAAAACTTCAAAACCAGCACCATACAGTATTAAGAGCCCAATCTCAACCATGTGTAAAGGCCTGGAAGCACAACAATATTTTAACCTGCCTGGAGGGAGAGGGAGTTCCAAAGTCTGGGAGCAGCCACTGCAAAGTCACTCTCCTTGATCCCAGCAAACAAGCCTGAGAATGTGGTGGGACAGAGAGGAGGACCTCTCCAGATGATCTTAAAACCCTTATGGGCTCATACAGGGAGATAGGGTCTTCCAGTAGCCTAGACCCAAGCTGTATTGGGCTTAATGGATGCTACTGGATATATTCCATCTTAGGAGAAAGGCAGAATATCAATTCAATAAATAAATAAATAAATAAATATAGCAATGCACAAAGATAACTGTTTAGAAATATATAGTTCCTCAACAGAAAAGATTGTATTCCTAAGTGGATACATTGATAACTTATATTGTTTAAGATGATAATGTTCCCCTGTATGTTAACTATAAAGGTGCCTGCTAGAGAGATGCAGATGCAATAACGTTTCAGTCCTTATGAAAGCATCTTATTTGCTATGTACTGTAATTGAATGATCGCTATTGCCATGTACAGATGTGAAATTTGGACAGTTAAGAAGGTGGGTAAGAAGAAAATCAATTCATTTGAGATGTGGTGTTGGGGAAGAGTGCTGAGAATACTGTGGACAGCCAAAAAGATAAGCAAATGGGTCCTAAAACAGATCAAGACAGAAATCTCACTGGAAGTCAAAATGATTAAGTTGAGGCTGTTGTATTTTGGCCACATCATGACAAGGCATGACTCATTGGAAAAGACAATAATGCTAGGAATGGTGGAGGGATGTAGAAAGAGAAAAAGACCACATGCTAAACAGAACCATGGCAGTTAAAGTGGAATGGGAGCTTTATAGTGCTGTAGTATGAATGGGTCCTTAGTGTAGACAGAAAGACATGAAACTGAGGTATAATGGGAAAGGGGGAGATGCCATAGAAAAGGTAGATGACATGCTGAGAGACAATCCTCTTTTACCCTGCAGTTTGTTTTGTGGTTGTTGTTTTTCGTCAAAGTCATTTTTTCTCCTGCAGAACAAGTCTGTAGATCCACTCTGTAGATTTCTCTGGGCTCAAAAAGCAAATGGAACAACTCAACACAGGATCAGTTCCTTCTGAGAAAATCATTTTAAGGACTTTATCACACCAGGCTGCTAAGACGCCACAGTCACATTAGTGTAGGAAATGCAAACATATTGGTTTGGGAGCAGACATTTTCATACAATTCTTCAAAAGTACCATGTCACCACTATAGTCCTGGCCTCTGCTTGCCTTCATGATCCTACCTTCCTGACCTATCCCCTTCCCAGCACGTATTACAGTCTCTGGACTGTGGCCTGAAACAGACAGGCCTAAAAAGCTGGCATCCACATGGCTTGGGGGCATGGCATTTAGATCATGCACACCCCAACCTGCATAGAAGCTATGCCGGGGTTGCTCCCGGGCCACCTAAGGCTGCCCAAACCCAACCCAAGAAGGATCAGATCTTTTCCATTCCTTGCTGCAGTCCATTTGGGACTGCAAAGGGACCAGGATCAGGACCATGGTGTGTGGTCACTGTGGTCCCAAGGCACTCTGGGCTGGAGTGGCCTCTGGCTGCTCCTTCCTACCCACCTGTTCTGCCCCTCTATTAAGGAGGTCATGAGTATGAATTTACAGGACTTAAACAGAGCAGTGGAGGGTAGAGAGTCTTGGAAATGTCTCATCCACAGGGTCACCACAAGTTGGGATCAGCCCAAAGATGGTTAATAACAACAACATTGAATGTATGATGCCTTACATGCAATATAATATAATGTGATGACAGCAATATGCACAGACATTCATATGCCCATAAGTGAAGTGCTGATGTTAACTCTGCCTGACTTGATTTCATCAAGATCGCAAGTTGGATGCCTGCAGCCAGATGGTGGTAAAGGGACCAACTGGCAACAGATTCATTGGTAAATGGCAATGGACTCTCAAACCCTCAGTTTGCCCAGCCAAACTCTGTTTAAAGGCCTCGAAAGAAGTGAGTCCACCACCCACCAAGGCACTATATTCTACTGTTGACCAGATCTTGCAGTAAATAGGTTCTTCCTCATGTTTATGTAGAACCCCTTTTATTATCCTTTGAATCTTTTGGTTCTAATTCTAGTCTCTGAAACAGTAAAAAAACCCAAGCTCATTTCATTTTCAACATGACATTCCTTCAGATATTTGAAGATGGCTCTCATGTTATTTTGTTATTTTTAATGGACCACAAAATGCCTATACATGTCTCTACTTCTTTTTGGCTGTTCCAAGAACACATGCATGTCTTGATATTATTTACACAACCATCATTCTAAAATTAATAGCTTTCTGTGTTATATTTTGACTTCCCCATGGCTACAAGAAAAACACCTTAAATATATTCAAGGCTAAATGTCATTTAAACTGCCTATAATATACATGTATTATAGTGAATTACCATAAACAAGCTAAATCATGATCAAGACAAATGCCTAAAGAGAGAATAAACATAAACACAATAAGTAAAGCTGTCTTATACATATTTAATGGGATACACAAAAGGAAAGATGCTCATAACATTGGTGCAGGTGATAGAAGATTCACATTAAACTTCATTTTGATAGATTTAATTTTTATCTAAGACTATCATTAAAGATTTAAATTTAAGCTTTCTGTTTAAATTTAAGCTTTCTACATAAGATGCTATTTAATATGGAGTACTACCATTGCATCTTCTATTAATATTTCTATCAGTCTGTATACCAATGGTTCTATCAGTCTGTATACCAATGGTTCTCTGGGTACAGAGAGATGTGGCTTGCCTGCATTCACCAGTGGGTTTCCGTGGTTGAGCCATTGTCTTCCAGAGCCCTAATCCAACACTCAAACCAGTAAACCACTCTGGCTCTACCATAGTAGTGACTGATGTTGTTGTTACATACTGTCTAGTGAATACTAATTCCTAAACAGAATCATCCTTTCCAGGTGAATCACAAGATTTCTATGGCTTATTCTAACATGTATTGAATGGTGCTCCTCCATGGTAAATTCCTCCATGGCTTGGGATTCCCAGTCAGCTCAGTATTCAGTCAAAATTGAGCTCAGTGAGTGTAGCACACACACACAAAATCATCATCATCATCATCATCATCACCATCCCTCAGCAATCTATACGAGCCTAAAAAACAAAACAAAAACCCAACCCCAATGAAATCAAGCCACATTTGATTTAGCAGGAAAAGTAAAACAGATAAATGGTATTTGAGGCAACAGGAAATTAAAACCAGGCAAACTGCTAAGTTGGCAGAAGCTGGGACTAGTGATGGGAGCTCACTCTGTCATGCAGCACTTGAGCTTTGAACTGCTGACCTGCCGATCAGAGTCAGCACCTTAACCGCATAGACAAACAATATTAAAGTATATAATAATTAAATAAATGAATATAATGTTTACAGTCAATATGTATAATAAATGAATAAGAATATACATATAGAACCAAATGGAGTGCCATAGCTTACAATAAGAAGAAATATATAGAACAATGTCAACAGTAATATGACAAGTGTATCACGAAACTCAAACTCCTAGAAGCTACCTCAGAAAATAATGCAACAAAGAAAATAATTCTGAAATAAATTCAGTTTATAACAATATGCAAACATACAACATCAAATCAGATCTTCTAAGGGGAAACTCCAGCTGTGGGTGAAACAAGATAGCTGCTGTAAAAATATTTGCTCCACTAGCTGGCAAATATGAAACAGACTCTTTATGATGGACAACCAATAGGTGACTACTACCATATATTTCTTTGTGTTACCTCCAGATATGGAGATGGAAGTCCTCAGGAGAATAGAAGTATTTGGTCTTGTTGTGGAGGGTAATCCATCCCACAGCAATCTGTAGTAGGGAAATTGGCCCTTGACTCTCATTCAGTTACCAACCCCTGTCTTAAGGCCATTTTATAGTAATTAATTTCCCCTCCTCATTTTTTATGAAATTAAAAAAAACAAAGTTTTTGCTCAGATTCACTTATCTCACTTCTTCTTCTTTTTTGTTGCCCACCCACCAAAATATGAGCATTTCCTCTCCATTAAATTAGCTGCCAATCTATCCATAACACAAACTCCAAAGCTGAGTAGATATGGAATTGCTCTCCCTATATTACCAAGAAAGATATCAATCTTTCTAGCTCATAAAGGAATCATGCTGAACATTTATCTTAGTCTCACTAATAAAATGTGTTTTGCAAAAATTCATCTTCCATTTTAGCCAAAGCTTGTAAGTTAATGTGACAGCAAAGAGGAATTCAGCCTTTCCCCCCCCCCAAAAAAAAAGCAGTTGGTGTTATACATTTTTAAAAAACAAACCTAAGTTGGCTGGGGAAATGACCAATATATACATCATTTCCATAATTTCATAAAGACGCCCTTAAGCCTAGACTGGTCAGTTGTTAGACAGATGTACAGGCTGTCTCCAAACTTCCAATTCATCAACTGCAGGTTCACATGCTAATTAAGCCAGAAGCAATGCCTAATTTATTACAACAAGCTAAAAAATGTACAGAATCTATTTTTCAGAGCTTGTAAACAAACACATTTAGGAATAAAAAGAAAAACATCACTAGATTCAGATTTTCAGTTGTTGTTGAAAGAAGTTTGCATTCTACCAAGAAAACTTTGATTCCACAATGAGGGTGTATCCATACTACTGAATTAAAGCAGTTGGACACCACTTTAACTGCCATGACTCTATCCTAACAGATTCCTGGGGTTTGTAGTTTGGCAAGATATACAGCCTGGTCTGTCAGAGAACTCTGGTGCCTCATCATACAACAGATCCCAGGATTCTGTAGGATAGTGTCAAGGTAGTTAAAGTGGTGTCAAAGTGGTGTCAGTATGGGTACACCCTCTGATAGCTAAAATGCA
>CM034706.1:195371745-195390333 GCA_020142125.1 Phrynosoma platyrhinos | reverse complement strand
AGTGGTCTCAAGCTGCATTATTTCTGGCAGTCTGCAAAGGCCCTGACTGATGCCATGAAAAGGAAATCCCAGTTCTGTATACCTCACTAAAGGGGCTAGAATATCCTAAAGGTACCAGATGCTGTCTTATCTTGGTCTCTTGGGAGACCACCAACGAATACCAGATGATGTAAAATACTTTTCAGAGGAAGGAACTGACAAAAGCATTTCTGAGTACCACTTGACTAGGAAAAATCCTAGGAAATTCATAGGGTCATCATAAGTTGACAGACAACTGGAAGGCACATGCACACAAACATATCTATTTGATCAAAAGACTTGTAAACAGGGTCCCTGTAGAGTGCAAACTGAAAAAGCTGTCCAAACTTCTTGATCACAAGCAGTTTAGGACTTTGAAGGTAAGGCGCAGCACCTTGAAGGAGACCTGGAAGCAAACTGACTTGGTGTTCACTTGTTGTAACACCAGCATAACATGATCAAAGACTGGATTTCTTTCAGCAGTCCTATTGCTGCTTTTTGCACCACTTAAACTTTCCAAATATGAAGCCATTCATTTATTACTTAGTACCCCTTTGTGAGCTGGTACCTTTGTTTTTGGTACACTAAGGGGGGTTGCAGACTGCCAGAAATAGTGCAAATTGAGTCCACTTTTAGGGTTAGGGTTAGTGCTAGGGAGTCATGGGAATTGTTTTTTTTTTGTTTTGTTTTTTTTCTGAGACATTGAGTCTTCTCTGTCAGAGAGCTCTGGTGCCACAATAAAATACAGTTCCCATGATTCCCTAATCCTAAACCTAAAAGGGGACTCAATTTGCACTATTTCTGGCAGTCTGCAACCCCCCTAAGTTTGAGCTTGTGATTGCCTAATGTAAATCTGCAGGAGAGATTGAGATTGTGATTGCCTAATGTAAATCAAATGTAAACCACATGGTTACATGGTGGTTGTTCTACGCCAGCCTTCTGCTGAATACTGACATTGTCCAACCAATTGTCTGTTTGCCATTATTACCATTTATTATGCAATGGGGAGTGCACAGTAGCAGTTTTTGCAATCTCTGTAAATAACATGGTTCATTGAAGGCACTGGTACATAGTTACACACCATCCTAGAATGTGCAAATGCATGTGAAATGGGTGCACTTGTAGAACTCTTCATATGCTGCTATGAAGTGAGTACATCCATTGCACAATAGCCAAAAAAGGTACAACTGTGTGTGTAAACAGAACTTATACATGTACATGACACTGACAGGATTCCAGCCTGTGAGTTAGGCTGGCCATGTGTCTTGCTTTGCAGAATGCAGTTCTTTATTTGAGACTAATCTTCTATTTGAAGGTGAAGTTGTCCAGAGTCAGTTTTCTGCTTGAAGATGTTCTTTATTTGAAGGCCTGTCCAGTCCAAGTGCAGTCCAAATATAAAGAGCTACATTAGGAAGCAAAAGCAGGAGTCTGAAGTTGCCCATCAGTCTAGAAAGAAAACTGAATAGCAGGCACACAAGTCTTTCCCACTACAACATAATTTGTTGGCAGTAGTAATTATTTCTAAATAAGCACCTACATCTATGCATGAAATTTTATGTAAATCACTGCCTTCTTTCATCCTCTTTCAACTGATGTGAAATAGTACTCGAATGTAGCATAAAAGAGATCAGAGATCAACAGGGGACTCCCCCTTAACATCTGCACCTATGCCCTTGATTTCAGTTTGTAGGATGCTATGTGGCATGTGATTCAACTAAAAGTGACTTAAGTAGAGAGGCCTGTGGGCTTCACATAGTCCCACTATATCTCCTCTCCTATAAATTGTGCACTGTTGTGCACCATATATTTTAAGAGTGCCATAGTACATGATAGTACATAGCTACTGTTTCAAACCTCTGGGTGAGCTTAGATGCCTTCACTTCATTTTCAGCTTTATAATTCTAGGAAACCAAGGGGCATAAAAACTATCTTTTCTGAGCACACAATTTGGAGGTGAGGTTATAAATGAACCACTGGCTTATTTTATTTCCTCAAATAATTCTGAAAGGGGAAAAACAACACTAGTTATGATGGCAGCAAGTAATTGAATTGTAAAGACAGAAGCACAGATGGATAACAACTCCCTTTCTCATTTGTTCCTGAAACTTCCTAAATGAAATTCACATCAAAATGTGAAAATCTGCAAAGCATCATTAATTTCAAGGGATCAAAGTAAGATTTTAAACAGGAACTATGAAATAGTTTCAGAGTGTATGCTTCTGATGCCTTGCCTATTTCATCTAATTAACAATAAAACAGATGTCCCGTGACACAATCCGGGTTTTTTTTTTCATCCAGTAATGCTCCTGACAATCTAAAAATGTCAGTCCCTTCACATATGTAACTTAAATGTCACTGCAGACAGTTGATGCGATTTGGAGATAAAAGCAAAGCAAATTATTATCATTGTCTAGATAACTGCAGGGGTTCATCAATTCAAGGTGTGTGCCTCCAGAGGAAAAATGTTTTGTTCCATGTTGTTGTTTTCCTGACAGAAAGCAAATTAAATTAGTGCCAATTTCTTTTTCTTTTTCTTTTTAAACTGTCACTGCTCTGCAAATCAAAAAGGAAACTCATTAGCCCAATATAGCCATTTGGGGAATGTCCAGACCAAGATATTTCTCCAGAAAGGAGGCATATGCTTTGTTTAGACCATGTTTTGTCAAGGTAACTTGCACCAACTGAAAAATGAGATTCCAGTTCTCCAATGAGATTGATCCTATGCAGCTAGAAAAATGCACCAACATCCTCACATTCAGAGGGCAGTTGACGAGAAAAAGAGCAGATGCAAAAATTATGGCTTCTCTATTCTTAACTGCAACCAAGATAAATGCCTGACAGTGATGTCATCCCTGATGGAAATCTTGCAAAGAAGCCTTTTCCTCTGTATTCTGCTACTAACATAAACATAAGACGGAATTTAGCCTTAGCTTTACTTTTAGTACATGGTAGTAACTGTCTCTACTTATGCCTTCTCTACATGTTATCAGGAGACTTAGGGTCTGAACGGACTGCCAAAAATAATTCAGCTTGAGACCACTTTAACTGCCCTGGCTCAGTGTTAGGGAATCATGGGAACTGTAGTTTATTGTGGCACCAGAGCTCTCTGACAGAGAAGGCTCAATGTCTCAGAAAAAAATACAATTCCCAAGATTCCCTAGCACTGAGCCAGGACAGTTAAAGTGGTCTCAAGCTGGATTATTTCTGGCAGTCTGTTCAGGCCCATAGTTCCAGAGACTACATACACAGTTTGGTTTTCTGTGTGTAAAAGTTGTTTTTTAAAACTATATAAAGTGTGCTGGCTGTAAAGGACAGGTCTTCCTCTTTACTGGCACCCATGTATAGAGTCTTGTGAGGAGAAAACTGGAATGCATTCCTACAATAAATAAGTTTGGTTTAAAATGTTGGAAACATGGGAATCTGTATATTGAAGGTTGGTGGGAAAGAGTATGGAACCTATGGTTAATGGAAAGCTTTCCAGTACAATGAGACTTTGTAAAGGACATTCAAAACAGGACACTTTTTATGAGGATTGGAGGCTTTTTATTGAATCTGTAAATGAACCTCCACACCACCTCCAACCTTCGGACTCTCACAGCAACTTCTGGAAGGACACTTTTCAACTCAACACAAAGACTGAACTGACTCTAGATGAATCTCATTTACAAAATCCTGCAAACTAATGATCACTGAGTAACATCACATCCTATTGTTATTGTTATATTTGTTATTATGTTGCATTGTAATGTTTGACTTTCTTATAAAGACTTGAAAATCAATAAAAAAATAATTTTAAAAAATAAATGAGTTTGATTGATCTCAGTTGGTGTGTCTTGTCTTTCAATGAAGAGGGGAAAGAAGCTTCAACTTTGTGGAACGAAATTCTCCCCTTCACAGGGTAGCATTGTTACATCTGAAGGTAGAAAATGCACAGACTTTTTCCAGATGTAATTATTGTCTTTGCAGTTAGCTGCTGTTTTTTCTCTTTTTTCATCTATCAATTGAACAAAAAATAACTTCAGCTTTTAAATGGGATTTAAATTTCAATATCTTCTCCATTATATCATGTATCTAGTGCAAAAATTTTTGCTGTATCATAAGTCCACTACATATGAAAAAATGTCCCTTCTTTCTCTTTACATTTCCAACAAATATTTGAAGAACCTTTGTACATTTTAGAAATCTTATCAGATGTTCAATACCAATATATCCTTTTATAAACATTGTCTTTTAAATTATAACTTAGCATAAACTTTAATCCTTTCTTCCACATATTCTACTATAATATCACTGGTATACATTTTGGGCCCATTTCACCATGCCTTCTTTAACTTGTTCATCCTCCAATTCCTTTTTCACTATTAACATACACATTTTAGCTACTAACTCATCATTTGAGCACATGAAAATCTCCAATTCTAGCTTACCCATTTTAGAGTGAAATAGTTTTTCATCCATTTTAACCTCTCATAAATTTGTCTGTAAAAATACCACTGTAAATAAAATCACTGTAATAACAGTTCTTCCTGTGTTATCATAATAACTTGACCTTGATCTATTTTCAGAATATATCATATGAGAACCATCTATCTAAATTTCTTTTCTCTTACATATAAAGCTTCATGAGGTGTGACCCATAGTGGTATTTTTGAACAAAGCCTAGGCCTAAATCTATACCAAACCCATAACAAAGACCTTCTAATAAAATGATTTTTAAAATCAGCATTAAGCTTCATTTTATTATACCATAAAAATCCATGCAAACCAAATCTTGTTGCATCTTTCTAGGTATAATATGCTCATATTTTTTAAAAAAATAATCCAATCCTTTAACCATATTAAACAACAGGCAGAGAAATACAGCTTCAAATCTGGTAAACCCAGACTACCTCTTCCCTTTGAATCCTGCAAAACTTTAAATCTTGTCATGGTTTTTTTGCACTGCCAAATAAAAATTGATATGTCTCTCTACCATGGCTTAAAAGGTACATCATTTACAATAATAGGAATAGTTTAAAACAGAAACAGCATTTTAGGTAAAACATTCATCTTTATAACTGAGATTCTTCCCAGCAATGACAATTACAGTATACCAGCTATGTAGATCTTGTTTAATATCATTCCAAACTTTTACATAAATATTCTTTAAAGTCTAGAATTATTTCAGGAAATAATTACACCTATAGCTGTTTACCCTTCTGGAAGGGCTAATGCCTGTTAAGTTCCAGAAGAATAGATGCTGAGATCTTTGAGCAACATCAACATTTATAGTTCAGATTTCCCTGCCTCTGCCCCCCAAAAAGGCCTTCTTTATCCTCCTGGGGCTTTTTTTTTTTTTTTTTTTTTTTTTTTTTTTTTTTTTTGCAAGCAATTGCAAAGAAAATTCCATACAGCATAGAGATAAACCTAGTTAAGAAACTCCTGGAAATGTCTACATGGATATTTGCAGCATTTTTAATGCAACTCCTTCTTTGGTTTTGGAGGGAATTTTTGCACAGAGACTGATCAAACTTTGCCAAGGGATTGATTGGCTTCTTTCCCCCTCTCTGCCAGTATGTATTGACAAACTCTCATACAATGGGCCAAAAATCTGCAGCATTTCAGAAGGATAAATGCAGGGGTTAGGTAATTATGATAATTTTTTAAAAAGTTTATATCTCTCCTGTTTTCTGCTCAACTGGCACCAAAGGTGAAGAAAATGCAATAGGAATAGAAGTGGATGGTGGGGATGAGAAGAAAGCGAAGGTGGGGGCATTCATAACAGACAGCGTTTTCTAAATATGCACCAAATGCTACATCTACTGAACTAGTGTGTGTGTTTGTGTGTGTGCCTTCAAGTTGCCTGTTGATTTATGGTGAGCCCATCAATTTCATAGGGTTTTCTTAGGCAAGGATCACTCAGAGATTTTACCAGTTCTTTCATATGAAATATAGCCTATAACACCTTGTACCCATAGCCTTCAGAAAATCTCTTTTACTATTCCTGTTTCTAAAGTACCAACTGTATTGAACACTGGGACAGTCCTATGACATATTACTTGAACATTCCTGCCCAAAGCACTGGGAATGGGATGCCTTGGTAAAAGCATTCACTGTGACTAGATGATGGGCTTGACAGTTACAAAATTCCACTCTCTCATTTTGCCATAGTGTTCTCCTTATATACAGTTCTGAAAGTAAAATGTATTCATTTTGATGGGCACGCTATCTATAGTTAGGTGTTCCTCCCAATCTAAACCCTTAATGAATCTTCTGGAGTGTTCAGATTCAGATTTGCCCCACTTTAGGGTGCTTCAGTTCAGTTCAGACGTCTCTAGGGTTGCCAGAGTGAAAACTGAAGCAAGTTCCTTTATCTTTAATACAGTCATGGACTAATACATGAAGTCCCCAAGACTGTTTTTGTGGGCTCAGGGGCCTCATTGCCCTAAAATGTTCCCAAATGCCCTCTAGGGGATATGGGGGCAATTTTGCCATATTTATGGGGTGTGGTGGGGCGGGGCCATTTTAGGTGAAGGAAAGACCTTTTTTTTTTTAATCAGAAGTTATTTCCCATCTCTTCCTATTTTGAAAAATGTCTTGCCCTGGCTTAAAATAGCTGGGGGGGGGCAGGAATAAAACATGAGGGAATGGGGAAATGATGGGACTTGGGAGGTTAACAGCAGGGGGTATGTTGGGAGTGTTAATATGGCCCCCAAGCCACCCACAGTTCCTCACTCCTGCTTTAATAGTTGTGTAGAAGAGGGACTTTCAGTAGGTGTTGTTTCGTTGCATGACATCTGCTGAAATTCCCTCTTCTGCACAACCACCAAAGGTACTGGAGCCATCCTTAGCTTTCAACCTGATAACATGAAACATCTCCCAAATATTAATCACTCTGATTAAGGTTTGAATGTAGGATCATGGTAAACTCAAAATATGCACTCTTATTTTCAACACACAGCGCTATGGTGGCTCATCTCTACCATTCCTAGAGATTTTTAAATTGTCTTGTTTTAGAATGAGTTAGCAATTTGTTTCCTGGTAAGGGTTGAAATACTGCCCATTCATTTTGGATTATATTGGTAGGTCTTGATAACTCATAAATACTTTAGTTGTTAAGCCCTGAGACCTGTCCACAAGTAAGTAAGAAACAATCTTTGGCTTTAGAAAAGTGCAGCTGGTAAATTAGCTCTAAATTGCTGAGGAATAATTAAGGAATAATGCTTGAAACACTGGAGTATTTGTAGTAATAAGGCTCTTTTGTAATGAAATAGATGCTCAAAGGGAAGCATTTATTGCAAATGTATCCCTTTATGCTTGAGTGATCTTATTTTGATGCAGTCAGATAAAGTGTATAGTTTTCTTCTCATGTCTCATTCTCATTTTCCTCAAATACAGGTACCTTTTTAATGATTCTGTAAATACTCCATCCCAGTAAAAGGTGTTTTCTTTTAAGCACTGTTGAAAATTCCACATTAATGCTTAAAACCATGATTGTGAAAGCCAAGTAACTCAGAATTAGTAATTCTAAGAAACTGCTTTTAGTGGTTTGAAAATAAAATAAAAGCCAAGCTCCCAAAATTATCTTAGAGCCAAAGCTCAAATTCTCCTTATAATGCTCCTCTATGGAATTTTATTCTGAATATTCTCCATGGTGGATTTGAAAATTTGAGTATTTCCCAAGTGTTCCCCAAATATTTTATATTTACATCTGATATCCTGGCTACCTTGGATCTTGTCCAAGATAAAGTACCAAAAATAAATACTTGTAAATTCCCTAGCCAGGATCCAACAAGATACATCTGTTCATAGAACTGCTTACACTAGCAAAATTAGTACCCCTATTGCATTTTGGTGCACCTCAGAAACCCTATCTGAATGCTAAGAAGTCCTCCAGAGTATCCTGGTTGTATCAGGGGCTGCAGAGGAATGAAGAGACAAGTTCCATCATGTTGACACTGCAGTGCCAGTGATCACCTTAGATGTTAAATCCTCATATATTAACATAATACAGGATGAAGCCATTCAAATAATACAAGAAAGATTAGACAACAGAAAAATATCTGCAATCCCTACCACTGGTTTCCTCATTTCTTTGATAAGCATAGTATTAACTAGAAATTATTTTCAGTTTATGGATAAATATTACTGGCAAATATCTGGCACACCTATGGGATGCAAATTTGCCCCTGAATTGGCTAACATCTATATGGATTTGTTTGAACAAACTCATATTTTACATTCACACAATCCACATAGGGGACCTATCAGCAGGTTTAAAAGATATTTGGATGACATTTTTTTTTAATTTGGAATGGTACTGATAAGAATTATTAGATTTCAGCAGGTATCTCAACTTCATTCACAACAGTATCAAATTTGATATGACCTTTGATCATAAGGAAATACATTTCCTGGATGTAATCATTACCAAGGAAAGTGAGTCTTTAGTCACTGACGCTTACAGAAAATCCACTGATGTCAATTCTTTTCTTTCTTATGATAGTTATCAACCTATTAGTCTTAAAAGGAACCTCCCTTATTCTCAAATGTTGAGAATCAGACACAATTGCAGCTCTTTATCTTCCTTTTTCAAACAAGCTCACAAGTTAAAATCAGATTTTTTTGGTCAGAGAATATCCTCTTAAAGTCATAAAACAAGCATTGTATAAAGCTGCTAATACGAATAGAAGTGTCCTTTTGAGAAACAAGAATAAAGTAGACAGAACAGAAAGAATGATAATTGCATTAACCCATGACTGTCAGATAACTCAGGTCAGGAAGATTATTATGAAATACGGGTTTCTTTTGAAGGATATTCCTAGATGCAGAGGAGCACCCTTGATTACTACCAAAAGAGCAACAAATCTGAGAGATTTGTTAGTGCATAGTAAGTTAAAACAGCCAGCGAGATTGATTAATTTGATAACAGGTACCAGCAAGGACAATTCCTCTGTGGAAATTGCACAGTGTGCAACAATTGTTATAACTTAACATCATTTAGGGAACCCCATTAACCAAAAAGAGTACCATCTTAAAAGTTTTACTTGTAATTCTAGTGGGGTTATCTATGTTATACAATGCCCTTGCAATTTACTTTATGTTGGAATGACCCACAGAAAAATCAAAACCAGAATTTGTGAACATAAAAGCTGTATTAAAAATTGGAGAATGCATGCACCACTGGTCAAACATGTCTTAGAATTAAAACATGATATCAAAGATATCAAATTTTGATGTGTGGAACAAATTATTGTCCCAAGTGCAATAAGATATTGAGCATTGAGTAGGAGGGAGACCTACTAGATACATCAATTGGGCAGTTTAATCCCCTCAAGCCTTAATGAGGAGATTGACTAGATGACAGGTATGTAGGGGCATTACATATTCAATAACCCTAAAAGAATGGTGGTTATGAATTATATACTATTGTTTGCACTTGGTGTATATATATAGCCCATGAAAAAATACATGTTAAAGTTTTTAATGATGCATTTATATTATAGAAACTTATTTTAAACATTATTTTGTTTGTTGCCATTGTTGTAATGGAAAATACATTATGGTATTAGATTTTTTCTCTATGGACATTAAAAATAGACATATTGGTTATAAGGTGCTTTTTAAAAAAAAGAAAAAAGAAAAAAGAAAGTCAGCTATATTTAACAAGGTCTTCTCAGAACCAGGACCTTTTTTGTTTTAATGTTCTCTGCAACACCAGGTGTTACATAGGTGCTTTTAAGACCTTAGATTCATTTCCTAAGCATTACTCTGATACATAGGAGAAAAGTTGATGAATTCTCTGAATTTTATTCATTTCACATATTGTTTTGCTACATTAGTGGTATGTTATATATTTTCTATAATTTCATATCTTGTATCTCAAATGCTCATTGTGATAAGAAGTGGACTATGAGTATTGTCATTTGTTTATAACTCCTTGTGGGCTTGATACTTATAGACACCTCAGCCACTAAAGAAGACTCCTAGTCAAAATCTGGCTGGCTGGTGACTACTTGGGATTGAAATCACAGAACTTCTGAAAGAAAAATATATTGGAGCATTTACCAAGGACAATCAAGTCTCTGGCACAGGTTTGGTCCTTTAAGAACTTTTGCATTTGCAGAAACTGATTATTATTCCTAAAGAATACTGGACCTTTGTCCTTACTGTATGCATTTTATGTTTTTTCATAGAAGTTATAATGTTCATGGTATATAATTGATATGTTGCAATTTGAACAGCAGATAAACATTTTTATATCCTTGGCATAGATTGTATTACCTTTCATAAATACCTAACCCCCATTTTTCATTCTCTTTTCATCTACAGGGTTGCCATGGGTCAAGATCAACTCAAAGACAGTGAACAACAACACAAAGCACTTCCAGGACCAGCATACTTTGGGCTGTTTGGCTAGAATTTCAAAAATACTATGTCTGACAATATTTGATATTTCACATATTCAGTCAAGACATGTACAATCAACAATATAATGTTGTATTTGACAGTTTACTTGAAATGACATTATATTTCACAATAAATTTGAAATATCTGCAAATATTTTTAACCTCTAAAATTCTGGCAAATTATGAAGTGAGAAAGAGTTCCCCACAGAGAATTCCTAACTTCGGAGGGGTATAAAAACTGAGAGTGTAAACAACACAGATAAAAGGTAGCTTCAAGTAAAACATGGAAAATAACATTATATTACTCAAGGTTTTGAATCTTGACACAGTTCTTAAGTGATGTTGTTCGTGTGAGGATGTGCATCCTGCCAAGCCAGACTCTCCATCTCTCTCCATACTTTCTCCATCTGGTCAAGTCTAACAGGCAGAAACTCTAAATCAGGGGTAGGCAACCTGCCCCCTTTAAGGGCCGAGGGACTTCAGCTCCCAGAAGCCTCAGCCATGTTGGCCAATAGTCCCATGTTGGCCAATAGCTCCTGGGATTCTAGGAGCTGAAGTCCCTCGGCCCTTAAAGGGGAAAGGTTGCCTACCCCTGCTCTAAATAGACATACTCCTGTTTCCTTGGGACTTATGCATGCAAATATGTATTCTCTGTGTGCGGTGCATCCCCTCCCATGTAAATCAGTGGACTCATGGGGCCACTAGGTTAGAGGAACAGCCGAGACTGCTGCTCAGCTCTCAGTTAATGCTGATGGTTTTCATTAATTAATCTATGCAATCATATTATTAGTTTCAAGGCTAAATAATGAAATTTGGCCATGGCTGATATTAGTGTGCATGCAATACTTGCAAACAAAGTATATCTATATGTATTTTTTATTCTAACATATGCACTGACGATTCCCCATACATTATTTGTCCATATTGTTTTAGATAGATAATAGTTGGAGGAAATAAAATGGAAAGCAATTGAGAAAAGCAATTGTATAATTCTAATTGGCTGGTTGACTCAAGCAAGCAAACAAAAACAATTTAATCATGGAGAACTTCAGTTTAGATTATAAATAATTATGATAATTTATTTCATATTGCTTGCAAACTTTGATTTAATCAGAGGATAAAGATGAAGTGTAAAACAAATAATCTGAGAGCAAAATGCAGTAGCTTTAATTTTTTGAAGACTGGCACATCAATGTTGATGAAAAGGACAGCATCAATCATGGTAGAAGACAATCCCATAGCATCGAATAAACTGGTAGATTAATTTAATGTAATTTTTAGATTTAACTAGTACATAACATGATGTTATGTGTGCCATTTATGACCACATGGATCACTGAAAGGCCTTTGAAGTGATGTGAGGATGGCATACTCCTCATCCAACAGCTATGATACATCATCTCTGCTAAGAACATAGCAGTATAACCACAAAGATATCTCTCACACTTTCTTTAAAACAGTGGTGCTTAAGTCTTCCTACTAAGTAGTACAGCACCATTGGCTGCAAAAGTACAAAAGTACTGGCATATGGTCACTGCATCCTGATCAAAACAGTGTGATGAAACAGCTGGTGTGATAGAATAGGTGCCAGTATGGCTGATCTTTTCTAGTAATGGTATACAAATTAGCAATGGTAAACATATCTTTTAGCACAGTCTCTGCTGCCCTCTAGTGTTCTTATGGATTTTTCCATTTAAAGATTACAATTTTACCTTTAGGCTTTAATTTTTTGTTTGTTTGTTTACTGAATGGTTCATTTGCAGGGTTATAATTTCTATCCTCACCATGCTAAAGGTAAGATGAAGGAGGGGGAAAATTAAAGGAACCTTACTGGTTAGGTTAGTGAGTTTATGGAAGTTTTTTGAGCCTCACAACATTTTTTTCAGGCCGAACTATAATATGAGTAGTTGCAATTTTCATACACGCATAAGCAAATAATTTTAAAGGGGGAGAGTTAAATCATTGAGTATATAAGCAGATGATACTAATGTTTTCTTATTTATTTTTGTACCTCCTCCATTTTAATATGAAGATAAAAACCTATCTGACATGGAATGTACCATTTAATGTACCCAAACCTAAGGTCCTGGCCGTTCTCCCAGCCCCACAGCACAAAGAATCTCAAAGTGAGAGTACTGACCTGCAGATATACTTTTTTAAAAAAAACTGTGCAAAGCTGGTCTCTATATTTCCAGTTCTTGCTCCTATTTCTCAGGGTTTGGCCATGAAATCTCAGGCTGTGGTAGGGTTGCCAGAATGAAAACTGCAGAGGGCTCCTGGGCCTTTAATAGTTGTGTGAATAAAGGAAATGTCAGCAAGTGTTGCTTATCACACAACCAGCTAACATGCAGCATTCAATGAAATTCCATCTTCTACTCAACTATTATATGTATAGGAGCCCTCTCCAGTTTTCTATCTGGCAGCCCTAGGGAGTACTGCTGACCTGGCAACTCTATTATCATTCATTCTGAAAATAGCTTTCCACTGCTTTCTCTCCTATGAACAATATTCACATTCCAGCCAAAAAGGTGGTCTTAACCTCCAAAGCCACAATGTTTTAAATACTTTATTGATACATGTGTTCTACTCAGCAATGAAGGTGGATGTTGTTTTCTTCCTGTTAGGTTATTCCTGTTTGCTCCTAATAAGATGCTGTTCAGAGTGAATCCTAGATGGAGAGTAAACCTCATCAGACTTGATAAAATTCTGTCTTTCTTCCATTCCAACATCTCAAAGATTCATATACAGGAAATGCACCAGGACATATCTTGAGGGATAGGACATACATAGAGCCCTAGAGTCAAGCAGGAGATTTTCGCCATCCTCCTTCCTTTACCATAACCACTCTCTTAAAACAGTGAAACCATTTGCCAAAGAGCTGTATCTGCCCTTGACCCAGTTTCTCTAAGCACTCAGAAGAAATTCTAAGCACTTAGAAGAAATTCTGTTTTTCTTAGTAAAAGCAGAAACAGCATCTTAATGAGTATTAGGAAACAAGTAGACATCTGCTCTGTTTTAGACTATCTGCACTGGCTACCAACCGCATTATGAGCCCAAAACATTGACAGTGCTGTGAAAATAATCTAGTATGAATCCGGGTTGAATCTCCATTGTTCACACACATCCTGAATGCACCCAATTAAGTTTTGGGGCTGCCAAAAACCCCACTTAATCTAGGATAATCGATATCAGGTTTTCCCCCATGTTTTTAAAAAAGATCTGCATCATTGGTAATGTGAATTACTGATGCGAATAGACCTGAATTGATTCAGGGTAAAGCTCTGTAGGCCTTGAACATGTTCCAAATACATTCGCATCATCAACTCCATCTTCATTTGAATGCTTGCACATGTGAGCAACCAAACTTGCAGAGATGCCATCATTGCAGTTCCATAGTGTTATTAACAAGTTACTTGGAATGTGTGAGTGAGATTATTAGCATTGACAAGCTAAAAAAAAGGCCTGAATGACCCCTAGAATTTCTGGAAGATGCAGTACAACACCAGCTGGAGGGTCTCATGATCCTCACTCCAGCTTGCTTAGTGATATCATACATGCCATCATTCAGAACATGAGAATGCTGCTTTTAGACTATAACTCCCAGTATCCCCAGCCAGCTTCACCAGTGTCCATACTGGTCTGATCTTTTCACATATTAGCCCACTTGCCAGTTGAAGCTGGATTAGGCAGCCTTACTTTGCTTGCCATCCTTACAGCATATGTAAGAGGAGCTTGAACCTGGGGAATTGCTAAAATTTCAAGTCTCCAATGGGATCTTTTATCCTATGTTTATGGAGGCAGCTAGGGAATGGACTGATAGAGACAAAGTTTCTCAATGTATCTGTGATTTATCTGGGAATTCAAACATACAAAGACACTCTAACAAACATTCAAGCATACAAGAACTCAGGAATAAAATAGCTTGGAAAGAAAACAGAAGGCGTTCTAATGGTGATAATTACCTGATGGAGTTTGCACCAACAATGAATAAAGATGAATAGATTCAACTGTTTATGAAAGGGAAAGGACAACGGGAAGAGGCAGGACCCAAGTCAGAGTTCACAGTGGTGCAACGTCACCATGAAATCTAACCAAACTCAATGTGCCTGAGATTCGGGGGGGGGGTCTTTTATACCCTTAAACCTAGCCTGAGGCAAAGATTTGCTATTGTATATCAAAAGATTTCAGATTAGGGCAGACATGACCCTATGTGAGGTTCTCACTTTGGATCCATGGTGGTAGGGCTTTTCTGGTTTAGGGCCATGACAGGAGATGCACAAAAGGGAGTTTTATATTAAAGCATTTAATATTAAAAAATATTAAACATTTTCCCTCCCCCTTGAAAATTATCTACCTGTTCAAGTACAACTGGACAGGTGATCATTTTCACATTGCCAATTATCTTCACCATGCAAATTTTGTAGGTGTCAATTTGGGGACCTACACTCATGGTTCAGGGAAATTATTTTTAGAAAAGCTTTCCATTTCTGGGGAGGGGCTTTCACTCCTGGAACTCATTCATATTTGCATATCAATCTTAATCAAAGCAATTCAAAAAGCAATGATATAACCAATGTGTGCAATGAAGATCAAGAGCAATACACAATACAAATAAGTATCATCAAAAGGCCATAACTAGAGTAAACTTATAAGTATCAAAAGCATAACACAATAAAACATAAGATACTCAATGACCACACTCTAGCCAAGCCACTGAGGTGGAAGCCCTCCGCATTGTGTTAGAATTTGAGAGCCCGGACATGCCTCTAGCTATTTATACAGACTCACAATGGACAGTAAATGCAGCTACAGATTGGCTCCCAATTTGGTTAGAGAGGGACTAGAAAGCAAATGATGGCAAAGAGATAGCTCATGCAGACAAATGGAAAATAGTGGCTCAATTTCTGCAGGAAAGAACCACCAACACTTGCGTTTCATATGTCAAGGGACACCAAAAAGGGAATTATAAGGCAGATCATTGGAGCAACTGTGCAGATCAACTAGCAAAGGAAGCCATGTCACAGGTAGAAAACATCCCAGATACTCCTCTAGATCCTATAAATGTGAAGCCCAAAGAACCCCTCATGCCTCAACTACAGAAAAGAGAGGCAGAGATCAAAGAGCTCATAGATGTTGGGAGGGACCATGCTGGAAGATGGGAGCCCTGGTGGCGCAGTGGTTAAATGCCTGTACTGCAGCCACTCACTCATAGACCACAAGGTTGCGAGTTCAATACTAGCCAGGGCTCAGGCTAGACTCAGGCCTGAATCCTTCCGAGGTCGCTAAAACGAGTATCCAACTGTTGGGGGGCAATGAGCTTTCAGTTGTAAACCGCTTAGACATCCCATAGTGCGATATGAAGCAGTATATAAATGAAGCTGCTTTGCATATAAAATAATACAGAAGGAAGACATTTGGTGGGCTGTAGATGATGATGAAAACTACAGTTGGATTGTTCCCACAGACATTCAACATGATTTAATCCAGTTCATTCATGAGACTGGACACAGGGGATGTCAATCTACTTATGAAACAGTGAGAGAAACAGGCTGGTGGCCACAGATGAGACAGGGTGTAGAGCAATGGGTAGACAACTGTCAGTGTGGATCAAAGTGGCCCAAAGGCTCCAATCCAACACTAGTGTATTGAAGGTCTGTGGGCCAACCTGCAAATAGATTTCATTGGCCCTCTTCCCACTATTCCTAAACAAAACAAATATTGCCTCACCATCATTGAACCATTCAGCAAAAAGGTGGCAGCTTTCGCAATGAAGGACAACACATCAATTACTACAACACGAGTTTTATTTAATCACATTATTACACGATGGGGAATACCATGCACTTTCACCATAGATCATGATTCAGGTATGCATTTGACCAGAGAGGTGATGCAGGAGCTGTGTAAAGCACTAGGAATCTGTCAGAGGTTTCACATAGCCCATCATCCACAGAGCTCGAGACATATCAAGAGGAGTAACAGGACTCTAAAGGAAGCTATGAGAAAGGTGGTACGCACATCAGGAAAGGATTGGATGCCAAACTGCCCATCATTTTCATGGCCCTTAGAGGAAATATAGCTTCTCATGGTTTCACACCCCATCAAGTTATGACAGGGAGAAAAATAATAATGTCTGAGGCTTTTTGGCTAGACACGACCCTACTCTCTGATTTAGAACCAGTGGTTCTGAATCAAGAATGGGTTTGGTCTCTGGTCCAAAGCATCAGTCAGATTCATTGCCAGGTAGCAGAGAAGTTGGGGAAAAAACATGCAAGCCATGGATCGCTGATTGGGTTGGGTTAGAAATCCCCAACAATGGGAAGTGGGTCAGTTGTTTCTGTATTAAAACTTTTCACAAAATAGGCATGCATTGTCCACCAAGTGGGTGGGCCCCATTAAAATCACTGGGAGAGTGTCTCCTGCAGTTTATCAGGTGTGCACAAGAGGCTTCCTCCTTTTTTTCTGCCAATCTTTAACACAGAAAACAAATGCATCAAACTCATAAACTAATTAAAAATGGTTGAGCTTTTGTTTATGTTGGCATATAATTACATCTTAACATAGAGACAGACTCATTCACAGCTGGTGACTGCTACCAGTGCAGCAGAGAATTTGTTCCATATTTTTCTCTGAACTTTAGAAGAATTGTCCTAAGTGTTGAATCCTGTTCTCAGAATGGGTGCCATTACCTTGGGTGGCTCCCATAGAGTTTGGACTAAAATGTGGATGGGGTTTGTCATTCCACTGACATGGGAGCTACCAGTGGGACAGCCTTATGAATGTGCTAATTAAGTGACTCTCTCTGCTCTCATTATTTATGAACAAGACTGGAAGACACCAAATACATGTAATATTAACTAATGGATTATAAAATTATGGGATTACACTATAAAGACCAAGGCGTACCATCATATAAAACAGGGGTAGGCAACCTTTCCCCTTTAAGGGCCGAGGGACTTCAGCTCCCAGAAGCCTCAGCCATGTTGGCCAATAGTTCCATGTTGGCCAATAGCTCCTGGGATTCTGGGAGCTGAAGTCCCTCGGCCCTTAAAGGGGAAAGGTTGCCTACCCCTGATATAAAAGTATGAAAGGGGAATAGTTAAGTATGAAAGGGGAATAGTTAAGTAAATCATGATACAATTAATTGGTTTGCAAATCAAATGTCATCTATTTCTGTTTAAGATATTGCTTTTAAAAATTCTAAAGTTAGTAAGGTGGGGGGGGTTCTGCTCTTAAACGTAATCTCTATAAATATTTTTTTCCTTTGGGAAGTCTGGATTATTAATTTGTTTCCATCATGTTATAAAGATTCCCCCTGCTCTCGTTTTGTCTGTTTTAGCCTGTCTGGCTGTCTAGGTCTAGGCAGTTACAATCACTAGGTAGGCAGAATGTACCTATAAGTCAATGAGCTGCTCAGATAGCTTTGGCTAGCATTTTAAATGGAATCTGCTTTAAGGTGGCTTTTCTAAAGGGGAAGAGAGCTAGAAGAGAGTGCATTCCTGTGCTGGAGTCTCCAATATGACCAAAGGTTTGGTGGGCTCTTGCCAGCACGGCAGAAATATCAAATAGCCAATTTGGGACTCCTTTTTCTCCTTTTAACCAAAAGAAAACCTTCCCATGACAAAAGAATTGAGAGGTAATGAAAAAGGAATAGAGAGCCAGTGTGGTGTGGTAGTTTGAGCATCCAACTATGATCGTGGAAATTAGGATTTGATTTCCTGCTTGGCCATGGAAACCCACTGGGTGACCTTGAGTGAGTGATATACTCTTGGCCCCAGAAAACCCCATGATAGGGTCATATGAGGATCTCCATAAGTTGGAAATGACTTGAAGACATACAACAACTTAGAAAAGAATTAGATTACATGTGCTCTGTTGTGCATCTATGTTTCCCCCGCCCTCATGGAAGGGGTAGGATCAAGAGCTGAGAGAGCCACTGTCTCAGCAGTTCCAGGTTCTCTTCTCTCCCTAACCCTAAAAAAAAAGCCCTTTTTAGATCCAAGGGAACCACAGAAAAGTCAACAGTATCTGGTAAAGTCCAGAATGGAAGAAGCTTAGATCTTCATAATATGTTGTCAATGACCTCAGAGAGGTAGATGCACTCCTTTCAGTGAGGTCCTGGGATGCATTCCAGTGACTATAGCAGGGGTAGGCAACCTTTCCCCTTTAAGGGCCGAGGGAC
>CM034706.1:195255692-195279432 GCA_020142125.1 Phrynosoma platyrhinos | reverse complement strand
CTGAGCTTCACCCCACTCCCACCATCTTTTAAAGCATTTTAAAGGGAACAATTTCTGCCAAAAAATGGGTGTTTGAGGAGCAGTGGTGCCTTAGGGTGTCACCTGGTGTGGTCCACACACCCCGCACGCTCCTGGTGACGCCACTGAAAGTATGCATATTGACTTTTAAAAAGAGCTACCAAAAACCTCAAAAGAACTTTCTGTTTAGCTTTTGTGGTTTAGGATGACTTACTGTTGCCACTAACAAAACAGTAACAGAAACCGGAATCTGTATCCTGCTTGCTATTGTCACATTTTGAAAGAACCTTTATGCTAAGAGTAGTAAGGTCATTGTGAGAAAAGAAGGAGTTGCTCTTTAAACACAAGCTGTCAGGAAGAAGTTTTACAGAATAATGTTACATGTTAACTAGCAAACCACTGAAAAGCAGTATTTTGCTTCACATGCCAACGCCTCTTCCTATGTACATAAAATACAGATTGTTCCATTGCATACTCTCTATCTGGCACATTACCTAGTGAATTCTAGTCTTTTTAAAGTCATTCTGAGCAATTAAACCAATCCATTCCTCAAATGAGCCCTAGATCCTGAGCTAAATTCTATGATAGACCTTAGCCCAGTTCAGACCTTAGTATAAACCAGGGGTAGGCAACCTTCCCCCTTTAAGGGCCGAGGGACTTCAGCTCCCAGAATCCCAGGAGCTATTGGCCAATATGGGACTATTGGCTAACATGGCTGAAGCTTCTGGGAGCTGTAGTCCTTCGGCCCTTAAAGGGGAAAGGTTGCCTACCCCTGGTATAAACATTTGAGGAAAATAAAAGGACAGAAGGAGGGGACTGCAGGTGCCAGCTTTCTCTTGACATCTTCCCCTGCCCATTCCCATCCTCCCCTGTCTTCAATCCCCAAACCCTCTGTGTTGATCTGAAGGGGTGCTCTGTTGGATGTAGAGTAAAGCACATCATCAAATCAAGAGTCCCTCATGAGGCTGAGGGAATAGCAATGGAAAGGCCCACAACATAGCTTCACCTCTCTACTCGCAGGCTTCACATATTCCTGACAGGGCTACTTTGATTTCTGTTAAATGAGTAGCCACTTTGGTACACTTATGATCTGTAGTTTCTTTTTCTTTTCCAATGATTCCTGCCTTCTCATGATGTGTTCAAAGTACGACACTCTAAGTCAGGGGTAGGCAACCTTTCCCCTTTAAGGGCCGAGGGACTTCAGCTCCCAGAATCCCAAGAGCTATTGGCCAACATGGGACTATTGGCCAACAAGGCTGAGGCTTTTGGGAGCTGAAGTCCTTCGGCCCTTAAAGGGGAAAGGTTGCCTACCCCTGCTCTAAGTCTTGCCATCTTGGCTTCTAAGATATCTCTGGCTTGATCTGCTCTAGGACCCATTTGTTTGTCCTTTTGGCTGTCTATAGAATCCTCAGCACAACATCTCAAATGAGTTGATTTTCCTCCTATCTTCTTTCTTGACTGTCCATCCCCCACATCCATACATGGTAACAGGGAATACAATACCTTGTATGATTCTGAATTTTGTGCTGAGTTGTATGTCTTTGCATTTTAGAATCTTGTCTAGTTCTGTCATAACCCCCCCCCCCCAATTTTCTCCTGGTCTTCTGGCTGCAGTCCCTGTTAAGATCAATGTCTGAGAACTCTTTTACTATTTCCATTTCCTCATTGTCTAGTTTGAATGTGTGTAAGCTCTCTGTGGTCATTATTTTTGTTTTCTTTATGTTCAACAGTAAGACTGCCTCTGTACTTTCTTCTTTGATCTTCCTTAGTAGTTGTCACAAGTCTGTGAGGTTTTCTGCTAGTATTATGGTGTCATCAGCACATCTCAGATTGTTGATATATCTTCCTCCTATTTTCACTCCTCCCTCTTCTATGTCCAAGCCTGCTTTCCTTACAATATGTTCTGCATACAAGTTGAATAGGTAGAGTGAGAGGACGCAGCCTTGTCTGACTCCTTTGTCAAATGGAAACCATTCTGTTTCTCCATGTTCTGTTCTGACAGTAGTCTCTTGTCCTGAGTACAGATTCCTCATTAGGACTATCAGATGTGTTGGCACTCCCACGTCTTTAAGGGCGTTCCATAGCCTTTCATGATCTACGTGGTCAAAAGCTTTGCTATAGTCTATAAAGCACATGCTGATTTTCTTTTGGAACTCCCTGCTACGCTCCATTAGCCATCATATATTTGCAATGTGATCCCTGGTGCCTCTTCCTTTCCTGAACCTTGCTTGGACCTCTGGGATTTCTCTCTCCATGTGTGGTTGGAGTCTATATTACAGTATTTTGAGCATAATTTTGCTTGCATGGGAGATTAGACTATGGTCCTATAGTTGCTAATAATAATTTGATTTCTTCACTTTCATTTTGTCGGTTGGAAGTGTCTTTATGCATTCTTCTTTTATTATGCCCCTGGCTTTAGACCAAAAGCTCTTCTGGCTCACGATCTATTATACTTAGTACTGCAAATCTGTTCCTTATATTGTCAATGAATTCTGTGGAAAAGTTGTTTAAATCATATTTTGGTATGATAACTAAATTCCCCTAAAAGCTATCTGGGGATATTTGGAGACAAAAGAATGCCCTCGCCCAAAAATAGACCCTCTCTGGGGGCCAAAGAATGGCCTTGAATGTAGCCCATGAGACGCACTTTGCCTACCCCTGCTCGGTAAACATATGATTTGGGCCGATATATCCATTACTTTTCACCAACTCAAAAGATGATGACCAGAGTCCTTAAATTTGCATGCCAAGATAATGTATGATCTAATGTTTTAAAGCAAACTAAAGTGTAACCTGAATTTCAGAGTTCTAAATAAATCATTTTTTAAAAGTGTGTGTATCTTGACTCTTCGCTCGCAAAATGCAATAAAATATTCAATGACATGCTGGCACGGATTTTAATTTTGCAACTCTCATAATTAAAATTGTAATTGAGTGAGAAGGAATTAAAGCCATTTTCATTGTGAATGACTTAGGTGGAAACAAGCAAGAAAAATGCATATATTAGATATAAACTTAGATACCCTACATTCAGATTATTCTACAATAAATCAGTAAATCTTGTACTAACGAGATACAAGATTTAAATGGCTGAATAATGTGTTTAGTGAATTATTGTCAATCAATGTCTCTACAGTGACGATAACAATAATCTTGAATGGCAACACATCTATTACTCCAGATTCCTAACTAAGTACTTCATTACTTGTAAATGTCATTCTCAATATATAAAGTAGCAGATAAACATTTCACTACTGTATACCAGGTATGTGTCTATTTTTTGTGCATCTGAAACACTGACAGATTTGAAAAATGTTAATACTTCCTCTTCTCATATTGATTGGTAAGAGTCCTTCGCAGTAATGAATGAGAATATGAATAATATCAAGGCTGCTTTGAGGGAACAGTAATGTACACTGGTTTTTCGAGCTTTAATTATTACAAAAGAAAAATTAGCTACTTTTTTACAGTGTTGCTGAAATTCATACTGAAAGCTAAGGAAGATTTTATAGACACACACAATATAATAAATAAAATAATGTAAAATAAAGATCCTCAAGTTAGAATCAAAATTTCTTATTTCAGAATACTTCCATAATTTTAACTAGTTCTACCTCCCTTTTCATGACTTTGAGTCCGTGGTCTCGCTCTTTGCAGGAAGCAGGTTGGGATAAAATGGTGGTGCATGCCATTATTTTCAATGGGGCTCAAATATTTGTGAGCCACCATTTTCGTGGGGGTGGTGATCTGGAATGGATCCCCCATGAATTGGGAAGGGCTAGAAGAATTGGGAAGTTAGAAGCAAAATGTTTTCATGCTGGCATTCTTATTTCTAAATGTTGGTAAAGACATAATGTTGGTAAAATACCTTTACTGTTTAATAAAAAATTCATTAAAATCTTTTCTAACTGAAAAAGTATTGTTATAGGCTACTGACTATAGCCTTGCAAACAAGACATCAAATTCATGAGTTGCAGAACTTACATCCTGTGATTCTCAGCTCAGCCTAACAGAGAACAACTGTAGTAGCCAGAACAGAGGCGTCACTTCTCTTCCTTGCTTAATAATTTGATCCATATGATAGGCTACATCAGTGATCAACTTTCTTCATAAAAACCTGCAATCATCCATAATGTTACCAATTCACAACATGCTAAAAAAACAGAAATGGTATAGGGTGAAGTTATAGCTAAGAGCCAGCATTGTTTAGTGGTTTGAGTGTTGCATTATGACTCTGGAGACCAGAGTTCGAATCCCTGTTTGTCCATGGAAACCCAGTGGGTGACCTTGGGCAAGTCACACTCTCTCAGATTCAGAGGAAGGCAAAGGCAAACCTGCTCTGAACAAATTTTGCTAAGAAAATCCCATGACAGGTCCACTTAGGGTTGCCATAAATCAGAAATGACTTGAAGGCACACAACAACAACCAAGTTATAGCTACTCTAATACATTTAAATGTATTAATCAGATTCATTAAATAATATGAGAATAGATCAATTAAACTTAGATATAAACTTAGATAACCTACATTCAGATTATTCTACACAAGAACTACACATCATCTACGGCAGACCACACACAGCTTCTGAGATCAGAAATTAAAGCTATACAGCTTTTTTTAAAAAATAGTGTTAACACAAAGTAAGAACATGTGGAGTAACTGGTTTTGCAAACAGGCAATACAACGGCGTCACTTTGCAAGTTACAGTGTAAGTGTAATGTTTTAAGAACACCTCTCAATATGCACAACATGATTTTTTTTACTTGTGGTCACTCTCATTCAACGCTAACCATGAATTTGTTCATGAGTAAGAACTCTCAGAAGTCCACACTTTATATCAAACAGGAGAAAAGTTAGGGAAAACCCTCCTCACTGTTGCTTTTCTTCAATTCACTGTATGAACATATCCAATGCCTTTATAATTTAGGCTGACATCCTACTGCTACAGCGATACAGTTATGCTAGAGACAGTGCTGGCAGGAAAAGTGGGGAAAACAAAAGGAGCCAGAGAATGGCTGCAATGGGAAAACAAAGAAGCAAGCAAAAGGAGAACACAATCAGTTTCACGGGAGGGGGGTGTCTCAAAACCAAGCTACTTGGGGGCCACTAGAACGGCCACCTGCCAGACCACTAGTGGGGGCTTAGGAAAGCAGAGGCAATTTTGCAAACTACATTTCCAACTATGCCTTGAATTCAAGGACCCCCCACCAACCCATGAAGCCAGGGTAACATGGTAGGCTGCCTGGAGCAGGCCAAGTCTTCCTCTTGCCATCACTGCACTCTCATTTCTACGCAAGCGAGAAGGTTGTTGAATTGCTTGGGAACCTAGCATTATCTTATTTAATTGTTTTAATTGTATTTGTACACTGCTCTGTAGAAGTTCTCTGGGTTTGTTTTTTTTGTTTGTTCCATTTCCCAACATATTTGTTGAATAACGGCTTCATTCACCAAATGGCAATGTATTCCTTGAACTGAAGCCAAACTCTAATTGTAAAAACAGAAACCCAACAGCATTTTGCTAAAAATGCTGACCAAAGAGTGACTCTTGGCTCTGGTATTTATATGGATGAATGGAGGTTTAAAAATTGTTATAATAAATAAATAGTAAGTTAAAAGCAATAATATGAACTGTAAAAAAAACCTTTTAACTCAAATTTGACATTTCTAGGTAATTTTTGATAAAATAATGAAAAGCGTTCTTCAAATTTCACTGGGCACACTATCACAACTATGATACGTTGATTTCCTCCCCATTCACCATCAAATCTGTGAAGTTGAGTTTGGGCCTTTGCAGACTGCTAGAAATAGTGCAAATTGAGTCCACTTTAACTGCCCTGGCTCAGTGCTAGGGAATCATGGGAATTGGTATTTTTTTTCTGAGACATTGAGCCTTCTCTGTCAGAGAGCTCTGGTGCCACAAGAAACTACAGTTCCCATGATTCCCTAGCACGTCAGGGCAGTTAAAGTGAACTCAATTTGCACTATTTCTGGCAGTCTACAAAGGCCTTTGTCTTTTTAAAGCACATCTTACCAGTTCAGAGGTTTAACAATCCACTGTGTTTGCACCTCTGCGTGGAAAGTTCATCTGTCCCATTTAAAAATATGTAAAACCAGCTAGAGCTCTTCTCCCTATCACATTATGATTTTCCCCCATTTAATTTTGTAATTCAGTTATTTGAATGCTATATACTAATTTCTTACTCTAAAGTGTGCATTTCTTCTTGTATTTTACACACACAAGAACTTCAAGATGATGATCCTGGCTACGGCAGGGCTATCCTGGTTCACCATGTTATTAAGGTGACATAATAAAAAGGAAGACAGTTGCCCTCTCATTATATAAAACTTTCCAAAATGCGCCCTCTCTACAATTATGAAAGGTATAAGGACCCCATCTTCCTTAGCATTTGGTAACTTTATATATGCAATTGATACTGAATCAGGGCTAGTACAGATGAAGCACCAACAATCTAACTATATTAAACATAATTATCGGGAGAGGCAGAAAGGTCTTAATTCTAAATTCATCAGGTATCTGAAGTGATGTCCAGCTCTCACCTCATCCTTTATGTCTTCCTGCTGCTGAGCACTGAAGATCTCCATTGCAGCCATCAGCCTCATCATTAGCTCATCCACTGTTGTGTTACCTAGCAACAAAGAAAGATTGCTGAACTTCATATTATTAAAATTATTATTTAAAAAAGAGATCATCATTCTAAAAATAATCCAAAAATGATACCTAGTGGGGCTGGTTTTTATAAGGTATAATAAGCAAATGTGTTTATATTCTTATTCTTATTATTGAGTGAATGGTGTATTTTAAAAAAAAGTTTCTAAATTTTCAAGCAAGTGTAATGAATGCAACAATACATGAAAAATGTTTATTCCTAGACTGCTTAGCAATGCTTTCTCCTGTGTCTTCATATTTGTGAAAATATGAAACTGAAGAGAAAACATGAGAAATCATTTTGATGTGGCTAGTTGATTCTATCTTTCCTTTAAAAAGTACTTTCAAACTACTCTGTAGAGTTCAATGGAGCCTTCTTAAAGACTTTTATTTTGCATGTTAAATTATTGTGTATATATAATTTTCCACCATAGAAATGAGCAGAGGAAAAGGCTTAATGAGAACAAGAGTTAATTGTGAGCTGCCTTGGGTCCTTTCTGGGAGAAAGGTGGCATACAAATGAAATAAATAAATAAAATAATAGAGTGGAAGAAGAGGGGGGAAAAAGGGGATAGGGAGGGGAAGTAGAGAAAGAGTAGAAGGAAAGGAATAGCATCAGGATGGAGTGCAGACTAAGAGGTTTCTTAGCTTTGTGAAGCTGGATGCTTCTATATGATAAAACATCAGAAAACACCAGTTTTGATCATATTTAGACCTGAGAGTTTTCCCTAATGCACGAAAGCAGATCATTAGGCAAATCAAGGCTTGAAATCAGAAACATTTCAAAGGTTGCATCCACTCTGCAGAAATAATAGAGTCTGACACCACTTTAACTGTCATGGCTCAATGCTATGGAATTCTGGGATTTGTACTTTAGTCTTCTCTGTCAGAGAGCTCTGTTGTCACAACAAACTACAAATCCTAGGATTCCATAGCACTGAGTCACAGTGGTGTCAAACTGGATTACTTCTGCAATACAGAAGCAGCCAAGGTTTAAATTCGGGATTTTATAAAGTAGTTAACTTCAATGTCTTAAAACACCCTCCCTGGGCTTCTTTTTCATGCTATCTCAAGAACCTTGGTCATTTAATTCTCATCAGAATGGTATGATAAATGTTAAATGGTGCACAATAACTGGGTCACTAACACTTTGATCCTAAGCACAACTGCTGAAGAGTAAACATTTCTTAACTCAGTAAGACTTGCTTCCATTAAACATCCTAGGCATTTTACTATGTCATCTTCATGTATAAAGCTTTTAAATCAGAATCTACTACCTGGACAGTGCTCGGGGGACCACGGCAATTGCGTTAACATCTGGAGGGGAACCAATTTCCCATTTCTGCTCTAGACAGAGAACTGGCAAAAAAATGTACCTGACCATTTCAATAAGACATATATACACAACAGAAGACACACAACCCCTACCTTGTATTACATTCAGCACTTCATTTGACGATCGCTTCCCCATAATAATCAGGAAGAGTGGAAACTGATCTGTCTTCTGAGTTCGAATAGTTTGAGCTACAACACTACCAAAGTGTCTCGTGCACATTGTTAAAAACCTGTAAAAAACAAACATGATTCTGTAAGCTATTTCCATTCCATTAGAGAAAAGCTTGTCTGTTAAAACTGGACTACAACATCAGGTCCCCCAAATACTCTGCACTTGTGTAAATGTCAATAACATTTCCCATTATTTATTCCACAGTATCTTTCATATTATATATCAGTTTTATATCTAAAGCTTTCAAGTTCAATCCTGAAACAATCTAGAACAGATCACTTTTTGAACTAATGCATGCACAGATGCAAAGTATTTTTTTTCTCTGAATAGAAGAGGTGACCAGAATAAGCAATAACCTTCATAACCCAAAGAATGAATGAGGTAAGCCCAAGGAATTTCACAATCCAAATACCACTTCCTCTTCTCCAGTTTAGTTATGTTCTCTTGAAAAGTTCAAGGTCCATGTGCTGCTGTAGCAAAAAACTGTGAAAACGACACCATATACTGGTGACACTAGAATCACAGAGTTGTCACATATATTGAGGCAGGTCGTATTTTCTCATGATCTATCAGAAAGCACAAAATTCTTGGTGTAAAAAGTTTTTAAAATTAGGATTAATCAACAGGAGCTTCAGAAGATTAGGGTTCAAATCCTTGCTTGGTCATGGAAACTCACTGGTAACTTTGGGCAAATCACATCCTCTCAGCTTCAGAGGAAAGCAGAGCCAAACCTCCTCTGAACAAATCATGTCAAAAAATGTCCCGTTATAGGATCACATAATGTTGCCATAAGTTGAAAATGACTTGACAGCACAACACCAATAACTGGAGTAAAAAAATTCACTAACCATGAGTGCATGGGACCATGCTTGATTTAAACTATGTGAAAGGAGAATGTGCTGTAAACAGGAGTTCAGAGATATATTTCCAAGAATGGAGTACATATATAAAAGCATATGAAGATACTGTAGGACTAGGTATTAGATGCACCTTGCCCCCAATGCATATTTTATGTATGAACATCATAATAGGGATGAGTGAGCTACAGTAGAAAGGAAGTGGACTTTTCCACTCAGATAATGTACAATGGAACTGTCAATCTATGACAGGGATAGGTAACCTCTCCCCTTTAAGGGCCGAGGGACTTCACCTCCCAGAAGCCTCAGCCATGTTGGCCAACAGTCCCATGTTGGCCAATAGCTCCTGGGATTCTGGGAGCTGAAGTCCCTCGGCCCTTAAAGGGGAAAGGTTGCCTACCCCTGATCTATGAAGAAATGGGTGGCTTTGATAGTGAGGCAAGATGTAAAAGGGTCAGGGGATATAATGCAAAGTCAAACAGAATAATGTCAAGCAGGCTTCAAGGAAAGCCATTACGTATGACCATAATCTGAGTTTATACCCCAATAACATAGGCAGAAGAAGAAGAAACTGAAAGATTCTGTTCTGATGACCAGAAGGAAATTGATCACACAAAACAAAGCATGTTGAGTCACAGATGACTGGAATTCAGAAATAAAAAACAGAGCAGAAGCAAAAATTGTAGGAGAATTTGGCCTAGAATTAAGAAATGGAGCAGGAGAGTGACTTATTGCATTTTGTGAGTCCAACAATTTGTCTATTGTAGACACATTCTTCAGGCAACTGAACAGATGATAGTGTATGTAGACATCCCTGGATGGCCAACACAAAAATCAAATAGATCACATAACTGGGCACAGAAAGAGTTGTTGCTGTGTGTGAAGTTATGGGGATGACTTGTTTGTGTCATTTTTATTTTCATTCAGTTTTAGGGTCAAGCTGGATGATATTTCATGTCTACTGCTTGAAGCAATCTATTTCAACACAGAAGCAACCTATTTCTGAGAAAGACTGATATGTATTAGTTCCAATGTACTGAATGGATGAACTGATCCCATGATTAAGCAACTGAAGTTTTATTGTATGATGCCATTTAATCTTTTCTTCCATGGGAGATTTATACCACCCTGAGGATACAATCAAGCACATATTATTCTATGAATCTGCATAAAAGCAGGAATTGTGGATAAGCCTTTCACTCAGTATCAGCGCTGAAAGTTAGTGAGATCATAGGGGGGCAGGGAAGGTACAGAACAAAAGTTGTGGATGCAGAGTTTTAAAACAATGAAACAGATATGCCATTTCATACTTGGAGATAATATTTTAGAGTATTTTTCAATAGGTTAATTAGGAATAGTTTTAACAGTCAAGGAAATATGCTCTAGTTATGTTTATGGATATACTTACTACTACTCCTCTTCACTTGCCCACTTAACAGTGCAGTCTAAAAACAATAATTCTAAGCTTTTGACAAAAAAAAGCTTTCATCCATTAGCATATTGAAGTCTGGCATTAGTATTCTTAACACGATCCTGAATAAATGAAAAAACTGATAAAGCTTTTCTCTTCCATTAGAGGACTGTTTGAAATTAGCATTTCTTTCAAGAGAAAAGGGTAGCTTATGATATGTTTTCAGATCTGATGGTAAAAAGTAAATGTCATAATAATAATGAATTATGAAAGACCAAATGCAAATATAGAATGCTTTAATAAGATCCAATTTAATAAAGTCTGTAAAAATAATGGACTTTTAATAACACAGGTCACAAAAGGCAAAACAGTGGAAATTCTGAGGACTAGCCACTGGTACAGGCTTATTAATTCTTAATTATGTTCATGAAAGGCAACTTAAACCGTGTGTTTTCTTACGCCTTATGATAATATTTCAGGTAACAACTGATCTGAAATGTATGTACTGTCTGATGAGCAAAGTCCTGTTGTCTCATGCATTAGAAGGTAAATCTATTTGAAAAGACAAACTGCATTAAAATGTCACAGGCTGAGAAGCATTTGATATCAAAATCCAAAACAGAATCATGACACTTAGTTTTCATATTAGTAGTAAAACAATCTCAACATCTATACTTCAGAAACCTGGCATGACAATAAGACCATGATGACAAAAGTAGGCTTGCTTTTGAGAGTTATATAAAAGTTTAAAAACAAATTAGAGCCAACTTTGAGTTTCACTGCCTCATTTCAGCAAAATATATAAGCTTCAAAAGGAAGTTATTAACTTTCCATTTAATAATCAGAAATATTTAACAAATATTTCAAAGGAGTGGCAGAGGAAAAGATCTGAATGCATTAGTTACCCTCTAATGCTGACTGAAAACCAGAGAGATGTAACAGAAGGACTCCCTGATATTGCTAGAGGATGTTTGGCAACTATACAGCCAAAGTTGGCATTGGACAATCTCTATGCCTGGACTAGCATATCTAGTATGGTCGGATTATGCCCTTGGCCTGTTCACTGAACAATGCAAGTCAAGATGACATGCTGGTCAGCTCAGCTTCTCCATACCTAGGGTGGAGAAATCATACAAAAAACGTAGGCTGGATATAACTATGCTTCAGAGAGATGAGGTTCATAGATCATAGATGAACTATGCTTCAGGGAGATGAAGTATCTGCTTCAGGGAGATGTGACTTTAGCTTTTATCATTAGTATGTTCCCATTGTAGTGTGTTTTTATGTTACTGTTTTTAATGGATAATGTGTATTTTAATCTTTTCTAGTTTAATCCTGTTTTAAGGGGCTTGGGAGGGTAGGGTTAGGGGATGTGGGAATGTTTTAACTCATTGTTTGTTTTAATGCTGTAACCCACCTCAATTGTTGAGCAGAGGGGCGGGCTATAAATAAAAATTATTATTATATTATTTATTATGCTGTAATTGCACCATTTAGACAAGCAGTCATTATGTGATTTATATTCAAAATGCAGTTTAAAATCTCTAGAAGACTGATACTTTAATTGCAACAATGTGATGCCCCATGACACCAAGGCCAATTACAGAATAGGTAAATAAAACCAGCCCACTGAAGGTGAGAGATGGTAACTGTCCTTCATATGCTGACCTAGTTTAAAGAAACTGTGAAGAGATGCTGCTGTGCCCTTCCAAAGCAAAAAGGAACACTTGTTGAATATTAAACATATGTCATCTAATTATTTAACGTTATTAATTTTATACTGTGCAAAGTCAACATAAGTCTCATTAAAATGTTAATTTAATAATAACATTTTATATATTAATATTTAAATTTTAAATGTAGAACTAGAAGATATGTTGTATTTAAACAGAATATCTCTGCATGATAGTTTCAGCAGTTTGCATTTTATCCATTTAACCCTGACCTTTTAAAAAGACTCTTGCTTTTTTTTTTCAGTTCTTGCACCAGTGAGTTTTTTGTTGCAACCAAAAAAAAAAGCAGCAAAGTAGCAAACTTTGTTCCAGGAAGTTTATATGAACATTTTAACGTTCCTTAGGGTGCCAAAGTCTCCCTTCATCAGTTAACTCCCAGAGCTGATTCAGATGAGCTTGATGAATGGGCCATCAGTTCAGCTAGAGCAATAGAATATCTGGTGAAATCCAGATATGATGGACTACAAGTCCTATCAGAAGTAGCCAGGACAGCCAGCAGTCAATAACTGTGGAAACTATAGTACAAAACATCCAGTAGAAACAGATTTATGTTATACAAGGCTAACACATGTATGACCCATTCAAATGAAAGTAATTAAGGGCTATTATACAATTGGCCCTTGGTATCTGCTGGGGCTTCTTTCCAGGACCCCCAGTGGACACCAGAATTTGTGGTTGCTCAAGTCCCATTAAATACAATGGCACAGTCAAATGGTGTCCCTTATATAAAATGGCAAAATCAAGGTTTGCTTTTTGGATTTTTTAAAAAGAATATTTTCAAACTGTGGGTGTCTGAATCCATGGACAAAGAATCCATGGATATGGAAGGCTAACTTTTTATGTACAGTAGCTGTGAAAAATCTTCCTCCTAGTAGGTTATCCATGTGATGGTGAAGATCCATGCTTAAAGTCGCTACCTACTGCATCAGTATAAAAAAGTTTGAACATTTTCATAGTAACATTGAGCTGTGGAACTAAACATAGGAATTCAAGCACCATTTAAATAAATGCATATTCTTGGTCCACTTAAATGTGACACTCTACCAGAAGATGTAAGGAAGAGGTCTGAATTTGCAAAAACAGCTAAGATTAAAGAAGCATACATCAGTCTCAGAAAGAACTGAAGAGTTTGTGATACCTCTGCCCTGTACTGGTTGTTTTAGAAAGCCATATAGATGAGAATTCCATGGGGAATGAATCAAGTATAATTGATTTAAGTTGGGGAAAAAGGAAGTTACTTTTTTTTTGAGTGACAAATTTGTTTTTTCTTCTACTAATCAGAGAGAGAGACATTTACTGGGATGGTGATTTGCACCCGGCCTATTGACCAAAACACTGCATTTTCCCCAATTGATTGGTTGGTTAGACATTGGAGGGAAGCTGATAGAAAGCTGAAGGGAAGTTAGCCTTTTAAAAAGCTTTTAATTTCAAATTCAAAGCCACAAGTTAAACTACTGTGTTTTTTGTCAATTATTTTCCTTTGATTCATGCAGCTCTTGAACTCTTTGCATCTGAGGTGTGTGGTGGTGGGGGTAGGTAGCAAATGAGGTAGCAGAAACTATCATGGAGGGGTAACTGCTTAACCCCTTTTTACCTTGGACAATCCCTGTTAGCAATGATGTTACCTTATCTTAGAAGACTGAAGGCTCCAACTATGTGAAATTTTGAAATATTAGTATCTCCTCTAGTGTGATGAGGGACAAGACCCAGTCTGGGATGATCTGGTAAGGCAGCTTTCTCAAGCCAAGTTAGACTCTGGATGTACTAGACTTTAATTCCAACCATCCCTTTCTAGCATGGCCATATTGGCTGGAGATAATGAGACTTGTAGTCCTGCACAGTCAAAGGTCAACAAATGGGAAGGCTGTAGTGAAGGTACTGTTACTTTGGGGGGTTGCAGACTTCCAGAAATAGTGCAAATTGAGTCCACTTTTAGGGTTAGGGTTAGGGAATTATGGGAACTGTAGTTTATTGTGGCACCAGAGCTCTCTGACAGAGAAGGCTCAATGTCTCAGAAAAAAAATGCAATTCCCATGATTCCCTAGCACTGAGCCAGGGCAGTGCCTCAATTTAATGTGCACTATTTCTGGTAGTCTGCAACCCCCCCAAGTCTCTCTACAAAGACACTAACTATTTCAGTGCTTGGTGGTCAGATCAAATCAGGTTTATGACTTCAGCAATATAACTTTTGGCTTCTCTACATTATCTTTCTGCCATCTTTTCCTGATGAAGAAGCCAGAGAGCTTCAAAAGCTAGTGTAACATTTTCATGTCTTCGGATTGGCTTAGCAAAGGTATCACCAATATGTATTCTGGGTTTTGATTTTGTTTAATATTTAACCTGGCTACTCCCACATTTTTTGAATTGGAAGATACCTAGCTCAGTCATAAGCAGATAAAATATTTCATGAAGAGAGAGGACTGTGTCATCTTACATGGGGACTTGATTTTCAAGGAGAAGGTAAACTATTGGCACACTTGCCTGTCATTCCTAAAACTCTCTTTAGACCTGGCAACAAGGAATCTTCCTGGAAAGATCACTTATCTCTGTCAAAATAGAGGCTTTTTGACTTCACTGAAAAGGGTCAGAACAGATTTCAAGGGAAGAGGGCTGTAATGGAGAAGTGAAATATTATGGCTTTTGTCCCTGTTTTTCAACCTCACTTTGTTGTGGGGACTGAGGTTTCTGCCTGCATGAACAAACTCTCACTATAACATCTAAAACCATAAGATGCAGACCTGCAGGCTTATGGTTTTCACAATGTCTTTTTTGTTTCCCCTGCATGATTTTGTTCTACCATTTTTGCCTGAAGAAGACAGTGAGCTGCAAACACTAGTGCAATTGTTTTTTTCCCAGTTGGCCTAATAAAAATGTGCTTTTTGGATGTGGATTTTGTTTAATGATGAATATGGCTAATCCACTACTCCTGAATTATTTGGTTTAAGAAACTACCTATAAAGATTTTGTTTTATTTTTAATCTTCCTGTTTACCCACACACTCTATGCTATATTTTATGTGTGATTTTGATACCAGAATCCTTGAGATATTATTGATGCAGCTGTGGGCTTTTACAATGGTAAATGGAATTGCATCCAATTGCCTTCATTTTCCCCTCAAAGGTCAGCATTAGGCAACCACTCTTCTGCATCAAAGCTCTTAAACAAAAAGCACCACAGGATCCCATTCTTTTGTACCCTCTGCTCCACAGATCTGAACAACTAAAGGACTTGACATTGAAGGCATGCATGCTATACTGCTATCAATAAAGTCATAGTGCACAGTTCTACAAGAGAATTTTCACACTTTACAATTTCACTTCAATCCCAGGGCATTTCCTCACCAGGTAGCAGTAGACTGATTTAATGATGTATGTATTTCAGTAGACTTTGGGTAAGATGCAGATAGTATGCTACAGCTGCATCCGTTTCTCTCTCTCTCTCTCTTTCTCTTTTTTTAACAAAGAAAATATAGCTTCTCATCCACAATCTGGTAATATCTAAAACCTGAAATAGGTAATTTAGCTTTTGGTATCTTCATACATATGAATGGAATGCCACAAGTTGTGCTGTTTATAATTATAATTTGGAATTCATTATTGTATTTAAAATGACATATTTTGGGGGCTTTATTGTCCAATTTCATTCTTGTAACTATGACTTTTCTATAAATCTATCAAAACAAGTCCAACAAGTCTGGGACCCTAGCACTATAGTCTGGTAAATTTCTTTCACTGCAAAAGAATGGTTTTAATTATAAATAGAGAGCAGAGAATAAGCAGAAATAAGAACTGCATGGATCACATGGGGAAAGATGCTGGATGTATATGTGTGTGTGTGTGTGTGAGAGAGAGAGAGAGAGAGAGAGAGAGAAGTGTATTTCTGTGAGGATAAAGAAATGATGTATTCACATCTGTATGAATTGTATGTGAGAAGACCCATGACCATTGCTGGCATGAAGCCTCCAAGAGTTTCTTAAATGGAAGTCTGGGCCCCAGACCAAAAGTGGATACCTAGCCCTTCTTTAAATAGATCCATTTACAACAGAGAATCCTCTAAGAAATATTGAAAGAGAAAGAGGCATTCACTGATTTTTAAAAGAGCTACTGTAATTAAGAAAGCTTGCACTGGAGCTTTAAGTTCAGCCTCCAAAAAAACCAGAAGAATGAAAATAATAAAACTTTTTTAAAAAGTACAGATAAGGCCTGATAGACATTGCCTGACATTTCCAAGACATGCTAGAAAAATCCAAGCAACAATGTGTTAAATAGAAATTTCAATGTCATTTCCTACAACGTGTACATTCTCTGGCAAATGCCACAATTTGGAGTGCAAGAAAATGGTTATAGCTCCACAGAACACTGTCTTGAAGAAAGATACATTGGCTGCATGCAAAATGCAAGAAACTAGTTATCTAGAGGGAAGACAACAAAACACATGTGAACACAATGAAACTCAGATATGATGCTCACAGAAGAGGATTAATAAATGACTGTGGTGGTGGTGAAGATGGACAAATGTTACTTGTCCACCAACAAAAATTGGCACAATACTGGTCAACTGAACTCTTTCCGGTGGTGAATCACCTTCCTCCTAAGACTCCAGTGGAGCAAGAAGCTCCCTGAGCATAATGTGCCTTTCATTTGGTAGATGAATTTTCTTGCATTTGCTTTAAACTGAACATTGAGACAGTAAAATACCTGAGAAAGAATTAAGTAGAACGCTACCTGCATGCTTTTTCAGTGTGGGCAACTGGTAAATTTCAGATCTATCACCACTTATTTGAACTTTTCTCCTTCTGTAGTACTGAAGACTGAAAATTTAAGGGAAGTCTGGTCCCAGTTGCTCTCAGAGGAGGAGTACACTCCATACTAAAGAAATCTGAGACACTGTCCAGTCTCTCTTCTCTTCTTGAATAAACCAGTAGCCTCTCAGCTATAGGTGTGTTTATGAGGAAAATGATTATTTAGATCCATTCTAATTTTGGTTCTGGGCCACTCAGAACTGTTATGTTATCCTGACCTGCCTATCTAGTCATAGTGTTAGAATAGTTCTGGTTCATCTTGAATGATAATTCCAATAGAGTAACACTGAGAGATTTCTGTTCCACTCTATGCTGTTCACTGGCAGGGTACCTCATGTGCTCTTCAAAATCTATGTACAGCTGCTGCAAAGAGTCAAGCTGGCATAGTTAAAAATAGTCTGATAACACAGAGTTCTTTTCCACCAATGACTCCTAGGCAAGGCTTGGAACTCTTAACCAGATATTGAATGTGGTTTTGGAACGAAAAACAAGTTGAAACTTAATCCAGATAGAATGAAGACATTCTTAGACTTTGATGGGAGTCTATTTTTCCTGAAGAAGTGGGTACAAAGCTTGAAAGTATTCTGGAACTTGTTAATATCTGGAGAAATGAGCATTCTGTACTGTCTTGTGAATTTCTGTTCTCTTTAAGAACGGAAGCCCTGCCTAGGAATTTCTGTTCTTTTTAAGAGGCCCTGCCTCCTTTGCAAGTTCTGAAAAAAACATGGCTCCACTAATGTTTCTAACTATGCCAGAGGTGAAGACTGGAGGTCTCTCAAATTGCCATAGCACTAGCTCCACTAATCCATTCCATTCTGGAACTGTAGTGTTTGGTGAAGTATGGATTGAGGAAAAGGTCACCAGCCTATATAGTTATCAAAGGCAGCCCTGTCCATTTAATTGAATGATCTGGAAATTTTAAGACCATCAGATTACTAGAGATGTAGGCAAAATCAACACATTATTTATATGAATAATGATGAGGTTAAGGTCTTCTAAACCATGGAAGAGTGCTTGAAGAAAACGGAGACTGCTATGCTGTCCTCAGGATCTGGTTCTCACTAGGTAAAACTTAACACATTCTTTGCTTACAAGGTCCTGACATCTAAGATATGGACAGTGGTAGTAGTTTCTGTGTTCTACAGTAAGCAGAACTGAATGTGGGAAGGGAACCAAGGAAGTATATGCCTCATTTCATGGGGTGGGAAATCCCTGGGAGAAGCTCTGTCTTCTCTATAGCTCAAAAAGGAAAGTGCCTTCCATCTCTGGTGGGAGGGCCTCCATATCACTAGTTGGCATTCCATCAAGATTAGAAGTACAACCAGTAGGAGCGATCCTAGGTGCCTCAGGCTTCTTTGCCAGTGGCAACTCTTTCTAGAGGAGTAGGATCTGGCCTTGGTTACTCATGCCCTAATCATCTGCAAACTAGATTATGCAATGTGGAGTTCAACCTGAAGATGGTTTGGGAACTTCACCTGAAAGTACTTCCCCATATATTAAAAGGGACCAGGAAGTCTGAACATTAACACTACTTTTGAGCCAGCTGCATCAGGAATTAGTACATTTCTAGGCCCAATCCAAGGTGCTGTTATACTTTAAAGCCCTAAACAGTTTGGATTGGGTTAATTTATGTACATCCATTTGACCATGCCTGTAATCCTACATCTGCATTGGAAGTCCTGCATGTTTGAACATTGGCAAATTTGGTAAATTCAGTGGCATGAGATATGAAGCCTTCTCAGAAGTAACTCCACAGTTACAGAACTCTCCTCTGACTAAGGGGGGTTGCAGACTGCCAGAAATAGTGCAAATTGAGTCCACTTTTAGGGTTAGGGTTAGTGCTAGGGAATCATGGGAATTCTTTTTTTTCTGAGACATTGAGCCTTCTCTGTCAGAGAGCTCTAGTGCCACAATAAAATACAGTTCCCATGATTCCCTAACCCTAACCCTAACCCTAAAAGTGGACTCAATTTGCACTATTTCTGGCAGTCTGCAACCCCCCTAACATTCGCTTGACCCCTTATGTACAAGGTTTTAAGACAGTCTTAGGGCCTTTGCAGACTGCCAGAAATAGTGCAACTTGAAGCCACTTTAACGGCCCTGGCTGAGTGCTAGGGAATCATGGGAATTGTATTTTTTTCCCTGTCAGAGAGCTCTGGTGCCACAATAAACTACAGTTCCCATGATTCCCTAGCACTGAGTCAGAGCAGTTAAAGTGGACTCAATTTGCACTATAGCTGGCAGTCTGCAAAGGCCCTTAGAAACTAATCCTTTTATTGCTGCATTTCCATAGAAAAGCATCTATCTGTGTGATACAAAACACTTTTCTTACCTATAACTTCGTTATATAGTTATGTGATTTGCCTAAAATATATTTGTTTTATTTATTTTATGTCACTTTATAAGATCCTAGCCCTAAATATGAGTCCATAGATAGCTGAAATGGATGAATTAATTAATAAAATGCATTTCTTTTGCAATATCCTATATTCGTAGATATAGGCCACTTATTAGAGCACAGCCCTTTCATGATAGCTTAAATATAAAACAGAAAATGCACTAGAATGAAACAAAAGCCCTCTAGGAAATAAAATTAAAACTAATTTGTCGGAAAGGCCTTCAATTTGCTTTCATCAATACACATATAGAATTTTCTTAGTTTTATTTAATGTCTCCCAAAGCTAAGCCCAAACTGTAATAACTTAGGGGGGTTGCAGACTGCCAGAAATAGTGCAAATTCAGTCCACTTTTAGGGTTAGGGAATCATGGGAACTGTATTTTATTGTGGCACCAGACCTCTCTGACAGAGAAGGCTTAATGTCTCAGGAAAAAAACAATTCCCATGATTCTCTAGCACTAACCCTAACCCTAAAAGTGGACTGAATTTGCACTATTTCTGGCAGTCTGCTACCCCCCTTAGCCATAAAAAGTCTGCCTCATGATGCATACATACAGGTGCATACAAAATGAATAGAAGCTACAAGCATACCTTAGATCTTAAGAACTATATGGCTAAACAGCATGCAAAATCTAACAGGCGGCATTGGTGACAACAGATCACAATCAGGAGTTCTAAGCTTCCTGGATCCCTTTACTCCTGTAATCAGGTTCATATCACTGATCCTTACAATACAGAAGTTGTAATATAAGACTCCAGGACAGGCATCACTGAAGAAAGATGAGGTTGTTGTTTGTTGCTAATGACTATCAAGTCAACTTTGACTTATGGTGATCCCATGACTGAGAGACCTCCAAGTCACTCTGTCATAACAGCCCTGCTCAGGTCATGCAGATTCAGGCTGTGGCTTCTTTGAATTTATCAATATGTAATGTAGTCTTCCTCTTTTCCTGCTCCTTCGTACCTTGCCAAGCATTATTGTAAGTAAGTCATGTCTTCTGCTATATGGCAATGTAAGGGGGGGGTTGCAGACTGCCAAAAATAGTGCAAATTGAGTCCACTTTTAGGGTTAGGGAATCATGGGAATTGTATTTTATTGTGGCACCAGAGCTCTCTGACAGAGAAGGCTCAATGTCTCAGAAAAAAAAAAACAATTCCCATGATTCCCTAGCACTAACCCTAACCCTAAAAGTGGACTCAATTTGCACTATTTCTGGCAGTCTGCAACCCTCCTAAGACAGGGCTGGAACAGACCGGCAGCTTCCTCCAGCTTCAAGTCGGCTTGGGGGTGTGGCGTTTACACGCGCCATGCCCCCAAGTCACCCGGAAGTCTCATCGACGATTACATGCTGGCAGCTTCCGGGCAGCTTGTGGACATGGCATTTAGACTCCACATGCCCCCAAGCTGGCTGGAAAATGGCTGAAGCTGCAGTGGGGCAGCTTCAATCCACCCCAAATAGCAGCTCTTTGCCGCTTCTATTTGGGCCAGATTCTGGCTGAATTGGGGCCACAACGTGTGCTTGCTGCAGCCCTAATCCAGCTTTGTCATCAGCTGCAGCTTCAAGCTGTCTGTTCAACCCCTCAGTCCCATTGGGAAACCATTGTGTTACTCCTTATTGTGTCCTAACAGTGGCCTATTCTCATGAGTACAGGTGACACATTAAGATAATCAAATGTTGTGATATGCCCATTTCTTTAGGAGTGATCCATAGTTTTTATGATCTACATAATCAAAGGCTTTCCTGTAATCTATATAGCACTGGCTGAGTTTCTTCTGAAATTCTTGGTGTACACCACTATCCAATGTATGTTTGAAATACATTGTTCCTCTTCTTCTTCTGAACACAGTTTGGACATCTGGCATTTCTTGCTCTGTATATGATATGATGGTGGGGTGGGTGGCAGGATAGAGTAACATTTTTACCTCAGGTAGCACTGTCTCTCTCCATCATCCCACAACTCTGCAAAAGCAACTAACATTTCTGGCTGCTATTCCTTATCATATTGGACACCAAGTGTAGAAATGATTTTGCAACAAGAAGCCTAATATCCAATCCTATCTTCTCAATCCTAATAAAGTGAAGGCCTGCATATTGAATACATTTTTAACATTCTATTCGTCCACTGCAGCAATTTTGCATTTCCGTTTGATAAAATACATTCAAGGTTTATGACTAGTGTATAATGCTATACTGAAGAATTTTTTTACAAGCTCAATTGAAATCTGAGCAATGGAAGGAAAACTCCTTTATGTTCAACTAGAAGCCTTCAGCATATCAATGGTAACTTTTGTGTTCCAGGCTTGTAACACTTTATATGCTTTTAATTCATATTTCAAAACATGTAGCAAGCTGTCATTTCTAAGTGTGTGCATATGTTTAAATATGTATTTTCCTTGTTTAGTGTATACATTAAACATTACAAACAGTTCATGCATTATCTGAATAAAGGCTGTGTGAAGAGACAATCACCTTTCATCCCTTTCCTTTTTTCTTCAGTTGGTTGCTATTAGGAAGCCATTCACAAGTGCAACCCTGAACAATGTTATGCAGTAATTATGACTAAATGACAAAGAGATGTGAACAATTACTGAGCCTGTTTTGAAACCCTATACTAATAAAGTCATTAGATGCTGCCCTTGTCATGATCCTTCTAAAATCTTCTGAAGTTACAAGAACACACAGCATTGTTTGTAAGGACAATTGATGGTGGCAGAATGCAAACCTTGAGTTTAACCATGCTGCAAATTGATCTTGACATTCTGTTAAGGCCAACACTAAAATCAAAAGCAAAGGAGAAAATGAGAAAATGAGCGGGTGGGATGTAATCAAGAAACAGGAGGGTTCCCTCCTCACCTTATCTCCTTTGCCTGTTCTAGAAAAAAAAGCTATAGTCAAACTGACAAACTTGCCTGGTGTTTGTGAATCTTTATTTTAAAAAATATTAATTAAGTCTCCTGACCTGGGCAACTTCTGATATTTTCAATTATGCTGCTTCTGAAAGTATGCTAGACCAGATGTTAAAATTGATTGTTTATAGCATTTTTTAAAATAAATATCTAACAAAGGACTGCAACCTAGAGAGCGACAGGGTTGCAGACTGCCAGAAATAGTGCAAATTGAGTCCACTTTTAGGGTTAGGGTTAGTGCTAGGGAATCATGGGAAATGTTTTTTTTTTCTGAGACATTGAGCCTTCTCTGTCAGAGAGCTCTGGTGCCACAATAAATTACAGTTCCCATGATTCCCTAACCCTAACCCTAACCCTAAAAGTGGACTCAATTTGCACTATTTCTGGCAGTCTGCAACACCCCAGAGCCATCCAATTGTTTTACAAACTCCCTCTACTATGAAAAAACATCCAGAAGGTGGGTGGGTGAGGCTCAAACTAGCTGTTTTATTATCTTCATTTTTCATATTTATTTATTTGTTTATTTGTTTCATTTCATTTATATGCCACCTTTTTCTCCAGAGGGACCCAAAGCTCACAGACTTTAAACTGGATTACAAAACTACTTTAACAGAACATGGATTTGACTTTAAATATCTTCTGCATTCTCTGCTACATTAACAACATTCAGAAAGGACACATGCCAGATTAAAAAGATAATCTATCATCACTGGCGTGGGCATCAATGTGCCTGAAGATCATACAGAGGAAACAGATTTACTGTTGAATCAACTGATTTCCACCCAGTCATATATTAGTAGGTTAGCAAAAAGAATAATATGAAACTGGCTATTTGGTCACAGAAAGGAAGTAAGAAATACGTTTGTCCAATTTGTTTCACAATTCCACTTTGCTTCACAAATCACTTAGATATTAAGACTAACAAGCACCTGTCAAAGAACAGAAGGCTTAGAATATTGTACCCTAGGGCTTAGGGTTCAAGAGTTAAACACAGTCTTAGATGTGTGATTGATGGGTTTGCTCTCAAGTTGGTGATTGTAACTGCAAGTGTACTAAGTCTGTAAGATATTTTAATAGATGCCATGATTTACCGTAGTTTATATTTTATTTATCTTTATAAGCTATATTTTTGTTAGTCCTGCACTCTGAATGCAGGAAAAGATTCAATTAATTATATTTTATTTGCTGTTCACCATCATAATATGCCTTTCAGATATAATGGGGTATGAAAGACGACCATGTAGAGAAGACTTTATCATCCCCACACTTCGGGCATCGGCAGACGGCTTAAAAAGCTGTCCTGGAGGCAGGGAAGAGGAGGGGCAGCCGCACGCTCGGCGCCCCTTTCTCCTCCCAAGGTTGCCCTCGGAGCTGCTGGCCCTCCGCACAGACAGCGCTCTGAGGGCAACCTCCCGCTGCAGCGTCCGGACACGCTGCGG
>CM034706.1:195238311-195253751 GCA_020142125.1 Phrynosoma platyrhinos | reverse complement strand
CTGGCCATCCTAGGCCTTCAGCTGAAGGCCTAGGAGGATGGGGGGAAGAGGTCCCGCACCAGAAGTCCCACCCCTGGAGGGCGGAGGTCCTGCCCCTGGCACTGGGTAACACCCGGTGCTGGAAGGCTTTTTAATTTGGGCACTCGGCCCCTAAAAGGTTCGCCATCACTGCACTAGGATGCATCTATCCCACAAAGTGATTTTCAGAATGTCCTTGTAACTTGCTGGAATGGATGGTAATATGCAAACTCTACTGTATAAACTCTCAATTGTGAAAGTACATATTATGCCAGGGGTAGGCAACCTTTTTGAGCCGGGGGCTGGGTTGCTGTTCCTCAGACAATTGGGGGGCCAAAGCACCAAAAATAAATAAATAAATAAATAAAATTTCAAAATTTTAAAAAATTAAACAATTAAAAAATGTGCATGCACACTCTCTCAGCCCCAGAAAAGCCATGGCAAGACCCCTGTGGAGATTTTGCCAAGAAAACCCCAAGAACAAGTAATAACAATAATCAATATCATCATGGCAGGCAGTGGCGGTGGGGAGTGGTGGTGGCGGCAGCGGCAGGACCGGTCTGGGGCCGGTCCAAAGGCCTTAGGTTGCCTACCCCTGTATTATGCCTTTGGTCCTAAGTAAATTGAGGGAAAATTTCTTTCTCCCTTGCAACCAATCTAACAAACTCTCCAGAGGTCCAAAGACCACTCTTGAACAATTTTGGTTGTTGCACAGCTGGCCTAAATATGCTAAAGGCATCAGATCCTGTCTGATCTTGGGAGCTAAGCAGGGTCAGGTCTGGTTAGTACTTGGATGGGACATCACCAACAAATACCAGGTGCGGCAGACTATATTTCAGAGGAAGGAACTGGCAAAATCACCCCTGAGTATTTCTTGCCTAAGAAAACCCTACAAAATTCATGGGGTCACCATAAGTTGACAGGCGATTGAAGGCACATATACACACATACAGGGGACTGCTGAAAAAAGGAGGGAATAGGAAACTTTTCTTTATCTTAGAATCCAAGTTAACTGTTTCAGTTTTCAGTAAGACTGCTGAGTGTCTTGAAGTTGTTTTCAACTCATGGTCATCCTGAGGCCATGAGGTTTCCTTGGCAAGATTTGTTTAGAGGGGGGTTGCCTTTCCCTTCCTTTGAGACTGAGAGAGTGTGACTTGTCCAAGGTGGGTTTCAATAGTTGTGCGGAAAGTTGAACCCTAGTCTCCAGAATCATAGTCCAATGCTCAAACCACTACACTACACTTGCTTCCAGTAAAGTATCTTACATTAAACTGTCCTGATACCAGAGATGTGATAGGTCCAGATCACATTCTCATCAAAAACATAACAAATTAATTGTAGACATATATAATAAACCCAGATCAACTACTATAACTGAAACTTTGTATATTTAATATATTATGGTATTAATTTAATGTTACACCTCAGTATCATATTTATGGTTCTCTTTGTTCATGAGAAAGCACCATGATCTGTAACTAGCATCTACACCACTATGTATAAATTAAGAATTAGTGGTATTTTGTTTATGTAGACATAGGAAAACCTCCTTGCTACATGACAGTTTCTTTGTCATAAACTGATAGCAAAACAAAGAAGCGTAGACTAAAGCATCTTATTGTATTTCACAATCAGGTTCTAGATTCATTGAAAATGGCTATAAAGCCTTAAACAAGCCCTTTATGTAGTGTTTCTAAAAGTGTCATAAGGAGTTAATAGGACACAGCTGTACAGACTCTTTCTAATAAGCAGCTTCTGTCGCTTTGGTCACCACAGGTGTCTCTGTAACCTGCAAACTCTTATAACTAGTGTATCAAAGTTGTGCTACTTAATAGACTTCTTTAGTAAAACACAACAAAAGCAATGACATGTCTGTTGATTGTCAGTCATAAAAAAAACTCCCTTAAACACAGTTTTTCAAAAGAAACTACACCACAATTTTTTGTCAATGCAAAATAAAAGAAACTAGAGAATTAAACAGAGACTAGAACAATACAACAGCAGGTAGTCGCCTGAACTTAGCCACTGCAGATGGTTTAGAAATAGTGTTTCCTTCTACAACAAGTTGTTGGATAAAAGAAAGGAGGGGACTCCTTATTCCTAGTGAATGGCAGTAGTATAAGATTTAGCTCAACCTCTTGTCCACATGTTTTGCCTTCTTACAAAGCATAGGTGCTTCATATTTTTGAAACCACTTTTTATCCCTCTTTCAATAATAGTTAAAAGAAATAAATGAGTGTGTTAACCATGCTGCCTAAATTAAAATTATGATTATGTTAAATATATTATTGTATTCTGTTGTTTGCTAAGCAAGACCATTGCATAATTCAGTCTGAATTTGAAACATTACAGTCCGGCAATGGGACAAAATGCAGATGCCAATGAGTAGCATTAACAGAAAGGCAAATGTTTTCCTGAATTGCTCAGTTTGCATTAAACAACAGGAATATCAATAACATGAAATTAACATCTATAATTGAATGAAAATGTCTTGTTATTTTAAGATCCCATCATAAAAATAGTTAATAATAGGTTCATTTAAGTTTAGAAAGTACAAAATCACACTGAAAAGCTAAATCAGACAGTTTTTGTAAAGAGCATTACGACAAACAGCATAATATGGAAGAAAGAAAGGAAGGATTATTGCTGTCAGACATATCACCTGAAGAGAGTGTTAAAAGTCCAGTCTTACTCATCATGACAAAGCTGCACAATATTATTCCTTTGCCAGTAGTCAAATATATCAGGTTAAATCTGGTATAGCAATTCTACATATCACAAAATACTTTTCATATCACAAAATGAGGCCACATGAACTCTGTACAAAGGCACATAAAACTAAACTTCATATGGTGCATTATAAGCCATCAGTAACAAAGGAACAGATGGTGAAAGAGTGGCTGTAGAGCTAAGGCTTCATTCCTATGTTGCAAATGCAAATCCACATGAGGGAGTTTATATATTTCCTTAGAATGTAGGAACTAGTAGTGACTTGCATATACCTTACAGATGCCCTTCTAAACAAAATGATGTCATTTTATCCAATCCACAATAGCAAGGCCTTTCATTTCTAATTTCCCAGACCCTGGAGACTGCTGCACCCACTCCCACTTCCTCAGAAAACTCATACCTCCTTGTAATGTCCCTGAACATTTTTCCAAGTTTTTTTTAAATGCAACTTCATCTGTTTCCCAGAACAAGAGTCAAGGAGACTCACAGAAAAATTAAAAAGGAGCTCAGACAAAAATAGCTTAATGTAAAAAAAAAATTACATTAAACCACTACAATTAGTAAGCAAACATTTATTTGAATTCTGTTGATTCAGTGGGCCTACTCTAGCTGGGACTAACAAATGGACATAGGCCTACTGAATTAAAAGGAAGTTTAAAAACATAACAAAAAAACTACACCACCAATCTGTGACAAGTGCTTTTCTCAACAGCCAAGCAATGGTCAAAACCTACTTTTAAAAAAAAAAAGTATTTGCCTACTGGCAGAGGGAGAACAGCCAGCCTAGACTCTCTTGGAAAGAAATTCCATATCCTGGGACCAATCACATGCAGATTTTTAGGTAGCCAAAATGTCACCATTGAAACTCTTGACATCACAGACATCATGGACTCTACACTTCAACCACAGAAGTTCAACTTCAATGGTTTTCCAGGCCTTCACCAAAAGGCTCTGTTTCAAAGTAGTTGTGATACACCTGTTTTCCACCACCATCCCCTTTATTTATACTTCTTTCTAAATTATTCATCACAGTAGAGAGGAAGAAGTCAATAAGATTGGTAGAAGAACAGAGGAGCAAAAAGGGCCTGTACCATAATAGTGTCCTGCTATGTTAAGAATGTATTCTGATCATTTTAATCTGTACAAACTGATTTATTGATCAACATAAAGCAAATGAAAAACATCGCATGAACTATTTAGACCAGGGATGGGACCATTTTTGGTAAGAATGCTGGAAGTGTGTCAGCCTCTGGAGGATTGTGAGCTATCATAGGGGGGTTGCAGACTGCCAGAAATAGTGCAAATTGAGTCCACTTTTAGGGTTAGGGTTAGTGCTAGGGAATCATGGGAATTGGTTTTTTTCTGAGACATTGAGCCTTCTCTGTCAGAGAGCTCTGGTGCCACAATAAACTACAGTTCCCATGATTCCATAACCCTAACCCTAACCCTAAAAGTGGACTCAATTTGCACTATTTCTAGCAGTCTGCAACCCCCCATAGTGTGCTTCTCTTAACATCATAAAATTCCTTATTTAAATAGTTACTGGATTACAAAACACAGATTACAAATATATGCTAAACTTCTCAGAATCTTAAATCCCTTTAATACCCATTTTAAAACCACCTACCTTGCTCTATTTGCTTCTTTTGTCATATCCCATGCCCAGGTTATAAAGTTCTGACTAAGATAGGAAACAATAGATTCGGCACAAAGCATTTGAGAACAGAACACATTGGTCAGCACACTTTCATCATGGTGGAGGTAGACAGCAAGAAGCTTTCTCTGAAAAACAAGGGGAAAGTATCAACATATTGTTCAGATTTGGATGCAACATACACCTAACATGGCTTCGAACTGAAATGCAATTTACGTGTCAATCCAAATACTTTGGAAGCTTCCTAATGATTTCAGTGGAGAAATTCAGAGGACATATGCTAACTTAGAAATAATTTTTCTATTTAACGTTGTTTCTCTTTAACATTGTGTCCTATTTTTGCAAAACAAAACAAAAAGCCAATATATATATTTCAGATTGTTTGACTTGTTCTTTAAAAAAAATTCACAGAATGAAGCAGTGCTATGATTACATATTCTTAGATTACTAAAATGCAATTTAGAATATAACTGCATCCAACAGTTACAACAATTAATGGCTGATTTTAATAAGATAACACAAAGAGAGAAAATGTTACTACACATCAGGGTGGAAGAGAACTCAACATGGGGATATTGTTTTCAGTAGCAACTGACATTTCCTATAACACACAGCTTCCATCAACTCTGGATCTGGAGTAACTCTGTATTTTAAAAACTGCAATTAATTTAACCTCTAATATTAAGCCTTTGTCCCATTTACCTATCCATATTCATCTCAACATTGCCGTCATCTGGAAACAGTATTTTTGTTCCTCCTAATTTCTGATCATTCATCTGTTTCCCAGGCTACTTATATAAAAATATACTATGAACGATATGGAATCTAGTCACCCAATAACATCATACTTCTTTTGTTATCATTTTCTTTTTAACAGTGAAATCAATCATTTAGTTTGTGGTAAGTTTATTAAACCTGTTGTAGCACGCTAAAATCTGAAAATTAATTTTTAGAAAACTGAATTCAACATGTACACAATTTTGTTTTGATCATCTATCATCATTAGGCAAGGTTTTAGACAGAAGTCTGTTAACATAACTGTGCAATAATGTTGATCATGAAAACTTTTTTTTCATGATCCATTCAAACCCACCTTCAAAGGATGTGGCCAAGTTGCAGATAGCTCAGCTTGTGGGCTTTAAATCTTTGTTTCTGGAACATCAGTGCCCATGGCAAAGTGCTTTTGAAACTGAGATGAGTTTTGAAACAGTTTGTGATAGTGTGATGTAATGTGATGTGGACCCTGTTATTTGATCTCTTTTTAAAAAATAGCACCAGTCATATCCAAGCACAAAGCTCTTAAAAACCTAGCCAATGTATTTAACTACAAAGTTAAAAATGAAAATAAATATGCTAGTTACATAGAGAATTATCTTGTAACAATTCATTTAGTTTAATAAGTATCAAAGAATAGGGTTTGGGAAAGTTCTAAAATCTATTTTATAAGGCACAGAACATTTGAACAGTAGACTTTGGAAAAGGGATTAGTCATTTACATTAATGTTTGTCTGCTTTAATTTAAATAGCGATTCAAAACCAAGTACACATGTGCCAGGAAAGGCCACCAATAAGCCTAACATGCACAGTTCCATATAAGTGCAGCCAACAATGTTGACTGAAACTAAACTTGAAAATCCAGGGCACTAATGCACAATATCAAGCAATAAAACAGCATCTCTGCAGTGATATTTAATTTAAAAAAGAAGAAAGAGGCTGGAGAAGATCAGGCACTGTCTGTTTTGGAGGATCAGCCATTCTGCATTTCAAAGCATGGATCCCTGCAATATCCAGGTTACTGTGCTAGAATCTCCACTATTATATAGCAGTTGTAAGAGAGAGAGGGCAAAGATGTGTTTACTCAGTGATTAGGGCCTTAGAATAAGCCGCTAGCTCCTAGAGAGACAGCTCACCACTTATTCATTTGGGCCAATTCACAAAGCCTAGAAAGATTAAACATCCATGCTGAGAAGACAAGCGAATGCAGACGGTGAAAAAGAAATAAAAATTCTTTAAAAACTCTTAGATGACTTCATTATTTTTTCCACAAGGAAACTTTAGGAAAGTGTTTAGTTAGAGAAAAACCCACATTGACCTCTCCCTAAACCCTTAATCTTTCCTTTGTGGTGGGACTGCTTTGTGGTAAGCGGATGGCTTTGCTCTCCTCTTTTCACTGGGAGCAGAGAGAAAAAAGGCTCTTGAGAAACTCCTTTCGTCCCAAAGAAACAACCCCATGAAACTGTTAAATATAAGATTCCATGTGAATGAACTTTCCAAAATATGTACAGTTTAAAGCTAGAAGTTGGGCCAAATACTGGAAAACAAGGCAGGTCTCCACACTTTAGTGTATGTAAACAGAGAAGTTTACATTTAACCACCATTTATGGATGAAAATGCCACTTGCATTCCAAATCCAGGTGGTTAAATTTTTGTGATTTCTGAATGCAGTTGATTGAATTTGTAGTAGTTACATATGGCACAATATGGAAAACTACATCTAGACATTTGGCTACAAGTATTTTTTGTTTTTCAGGTTTACTGGAATACATAACACATGCAAAATATTCTGGGGAAACCATCAAAAACAAACCTTAAACCTTCATCGAGATTAATAATATTTCCATTTAAAATGGAAAATGTCTCAGATGGGAGATCTTGATGCCTAGTATCAATAATTGTTTTCTAGGTTAACTGCCTTCCTTTTGATTTACGTCTGATAAAATTTCATCTAAAAGATTCTGAGGCCAAAACTACTGCCTATAAAACAAACTAGAAAATAACAACAAGGCTATCACAAAATAAAACAATTATTTTGGATTAAGCAGCTATGAAATTAAAATAAAACTAACTAGGAAAGGCTATCAAATGAAAATGGTAACTGGTCCTGGATAGGTTAGCTTTTAAGTCACTGAAGCCCATCAGAGAAGTTTCCTTAAAGTATTAAGATAACAGGAGCTTTGTTCCTTTAGATCTTCCTTGTTGAGGGGAAGTGAGGTAACAAGATTACAGAAAGGGCATTATCTGTAAAAAGTGTTATTTAGAAGTGACACTGTTATTTAATTCTGAGAAGAGATTGTTTTTTAAAGCACCTGAACTAGCTTCCAAAATCCAAGTGCCTCATAGTCAGTTTTAGGATTTAAAATCTGATCTTAGCTATTGAGCTGAGTTTGGGAGGTGAGTATAAAAGTATGTTTCAATATTCAGCATATTCTATTAGAGCATTTAAAAATAATGCCATGGTTAAGCAGTTAGGTATTTGTCAGTATTTTTACAGGATCTCTTTCCACAGTGCATACTTTCACCAGACTTGCTTCAAAAGGATCCTGTTTTATCACACATATGTCAGAATACGCCTGTAAGTCTGATATAAAGAAATATAGGCAAATATCCCTTAATTCTGACAAGTTAATTGCTTCTGGAAGTTGGCAAATCTAGGTAGGAATAATAAATTTCTTAAATCCAGTATGAATTCCTATCTTATATTTGCATCTAATATTTTTTCTTATCAGACTTAAGAAAACCAAAGAATAAAGGGTAATGATAAAGCATTTACATAGATATCAGGCCAACATATGTTCAGTGAGAGTGATAAGATTATATCTGAAGATAATAATAAAATAGTATTTACATCCCATTCATTTATTGCTTGTGGTTAGAGTACACTTTAGGTTTAGGTTCAAAGAGATGTAAGACTTGCCCTGTACAAAGAACAAAAGTGTAGGAATTCTATGTTGCAGTACATATGTCTTGACTATAAGCAACTAGTTAGGTTTCTACGATCTCAAATTTGATCCTGATGCTAGACACATGTATTACTGAAACTATTCTGACATAACACATGGATACTCTTCTCCTATCAAGAAACTGGTACACGGTTGAGAAGATTACATTTCATAACATCTAAATGGAGTAAGTGCCAACTATTTTTCCAAGTTTAAAAAGTGATTTTAGGATTGAATGATTACTGGGTGCACACCTCATTCAACAAAATTTCTTTTTACTATTATTAAAAATATTTTTCACTTTTCAGTCCATCAGGATTCACAAAATAGTGTACATTAACATGATATTCTAGCAGATAAAAAATGAACTGCTTGAAAATCATCTATATATGATATATAATTAAGCCTGTTGGTAAGTATTAAAAACTAAAGGCTAAATGCATTGTTATTTCTACTTAGATACACTGAAATAAATGAGACTTGCTAATCACAATGAATGTAAGCCTCATGGATTTCAATGAATCTGAGATTCACCCCTATGTTGGTCCGATCTGAAATTTTTAAAAATATTTTTAAATGAACTGTTTGCACACATTATATTTGTGTATCTATCACTGCATAAGTCCATGTCATCATATGTCCAATTTCTATGTACAGTTGTGAAAGCTGCAGAGTGAAGAAACCTGATAAAAAGAGAATCAGCTCATATGACATGTGATGCTGAGATTTCTCCAGATGTCATGGATTGCCAAAAAAGTTCCAGGAGTAAATGAAGCCTGAATTGTCCCTAAAAACCAAGATGACTAAACTGAGACAGTCATACTTCAGACATTCCAAAAGAAGACATAACTCACTAGAAAAGACAATAATGGTTGGTAAGACAGAAGGAAGTAGGAAAAGAGGAACACTGCTCTCAGGTAGGTAGACTTAAGGAAACTTCAGCCCTGCGTTTACAAGATTTGAGCAGGACTACTGATAACAGGGTGATGGGGGTATCTCTCATTCATAGGGTCACCATAAGTTGAAGATGATGGCAATTAACAACAAAGCACTCTCCTAGTACTGTCCTAGCCAAGTGACCAAACCCTGAGAATCAGAGAAATGAGTGAACAGGCTCCCTGAGGCCCAAGAAGCAAGGAATGGGGAACATTATGTATGTTTCAAAGACTCACTGTAAAGGGGTTTAAAATATTACCAACCAGATAAGCCAGTTATTCCCAAAATTTGGTCCTCCATTTGTTTTGGACTTAATCTCCCAGAAGCCACAACCAGCTTGTCTAATCATCAAGGAATCCGGGAGATGAAGTCCAAAACAAATGGAGGACTGAAGTTTAGGAACCACTGAGACAAGATATAAATATTTAAAACTTTATATTGTCTAGAAGAAACAATTCATAGACAGGGTAACAGAAAACAGGTATCAGTTAGTGTCGCTAGGATACAAGGACTGATGCTAGGAGTTAGCAGCCTTTGAGATTTCAGAAAAATGTCAGGCAGCAAGGGGGCAGCTGGTGCATTACTGAATAAAAGAGAGTGGTAGGGGCACCTTAGTTCCATGATGAAACTTGCAAAAAGATTTTAGATAGACTGTGTGAGGATGTCACAATGCCAGCCATTCTATGAACCAAGATGTCTTAGATGGCAAATTGGGAACAGCAACAGATAGCCTTCTGTTGGTTGGTCACAGGGCCTAGCCCTTTGCTATAGCTCTTTCACTGCTGGTCGTATATTCCATATCCTATGCTGCCTGATGTGGCCACAGCTATGACTATACACACTCTGCTCATCCCTGCCAATAGCTGGCTGTTCTTTCACTCTGCTGAAGAAAAGCTGGAGCTGAAGTGTGGACACTGGATGATCTGTGTGGGGTTGATGCTAGCTTTCTTTATTAGAAACACTGGGAGGTAAGATTGGCTGTGCATTGGGGCTAGGTAGAGAAGGTAATATAATAATAATAATAATAATAATAATAATAATAATAATAATAATAATAATAATAATAAAAAATTAATTTTTATCCCGCCCCTCTGCATAACACAACCGGGGTGGCTCGCAACATTAAAACAGACATTTTATAAAGTAAAGGAGAAAATAGTAGCCAACCAGCCTATTTTCAATGGAGAAAGTTCCTGGGCCATCCCTGGGGAATCAAACCCTCAACTTCTGTTTAACAACCTCTAATGAATGAGAGTTCACCATTTTCCTTGGATCCTCTTGCTGTTTATTACAGATCAGACTGAATTTACTTTTCCAGTGTGCATAAGAAACAACCCAGGAGACCCCCTTTTTAAATACACAATTAAACTTGAGTAATAAATTGAATGCTTCATAGCACTTATAGTACATAATAAATTTAATTACACAGTAACATATAAGCTCAGTTTGACAGGCACTGTAAATTATAATGTTTTTTATATTTACTTTTTCTAACATGAACTGTTTGGGTGATATATTCCAAATTAGTCACTGAACTTTTACTGACTTGAATAAACCAAGACAACTTCAGTTACATCTGAACCTGAACTGAACCCAATCAGAACAAGCTAATTAGAACTAGCTGGGGGCTTAGCAGACTGATCTTAAAGTTATGGATACAAATGTTATTGGAAATCAGAAGCCATCACATTATTAGCAGGGATCTACTATCTCGTGCTATCTATGCTGTTTGGGGCTAGTTTACAAAATCATTTTACTTCATATTTGCAATGCTAAAGAATCAGAGAGGAGACAATTTTAGTATCAATATGCAGGTTGTTAAAGAATAATTAAATGAAATAACCATTTAAGTGGGACATTTTCATCATCCATTTAAAAAGGTGCAGAGGTCCAGGAGCTGCATGCCCCCTCTACAGAACCTCAGAGGGCTCCTATGTTGTTTGATCCTCATTCAGAGGACACTATAGCCTTCAAATGAATGCTGCTTGCCAGTATCTTCCTGCCATGGTTTTGACTTACTGTCCTTGTGATTCTCTTTTTGCATCGATCAGTTCTTTTCAGGTGAATTTTGTCAAAAATATGAGACACCTAAAGTCTTACAACATAGTTTATATTGCACAACTAAATAAATATTTGTTAATCCTGTCTTTATATGTGAGTTAAATATGCAGGGAACTAATTGGGTGCGCATATGGATTGAATTATGCTGGTCTATTCCAGCTGCCTGCCTCCAAACAACGTGTGTGGCCTCAGTAGTTCAAGCTGGTCACCTGTTTATTTCAATAACTTGAAGCTAAGCACTCCTGTTCCCCAATAGGAAATCTTCCATCCAAAGATCTGAGCTGTAACTGATTTTTCCATCTTATATTTTGACCTAACTGAAAAGTTTTGTTATTTAATTAGTAATATCTATACTTTGTTCATCCTCATTAAGTCATAGTTTGGTTTAGCATCTGACATCTGAATTAGAATAGTTATTAATTTATTAGGAAAACAAATATTGCAATGGATAAAGATAATGATAGCAACTGAACAGATGAAAGGGTTGTTTTTTGTTTTACTGTTGCTTTGGAAAGGCCATTACAGATTAAGCACAAACAGTTGAGCCTAGCTTTTTAAAAATGAAAGTTTTGAAGAGTAAAGTTGAAAAACATGAGCAACATGGACTAAATATTTTCCCATTGTAAACTTCAATCCAAAATACAAATATTTTGTGACAGATCATAACATTGCTTTTTGAATAAACACAATGGGATCCACACTGTTAATACTCAGATGTTGCCATAAACCATTCAGTTACCAGTTCCTGGAGTTCAGCAAACTTTGGGCATAACTTTAAAGTGTATTGGAAGAATTGAATTGTTGCTGAAGCAGATGTCAGAATTGTGTGCCATTCTTGGAACTGCAATAAAATCAATGCTTTTTGAGGTATTTCTCAGTACAAAGGTAGGGTTTTGAATAAAATTACAGAATGTGTGGAAAAATATTGTATTATATGTTTGGGCTCAGACTTCTTTGATCTTAAGGCAACTGTTAGAGTTAGGAATTTGGGGTCAGAGAAAATATGGCAAAGATTTGAAGCAGAAACAATCACTGAGGGAAGGGAGTTGCGGCTAAGAATCAGCATGATAAAAGGTGTTTGTCTCAGCCAATAGAATTAAACCACTATCCCAACCAAGGGTTAGCACCAATAAATTCTCCTCTGTTGCCAAATCAGTTCACTGAAAGGAGGACATGTGTATGTGCCATCCATAATCATAGCCAGTTTGCTGTTGAGGGACAAGGAGGTAATCAGTTTTATTTGGTCTCAGATGGTAAAGACCCATGCAGAGGGAGTAAAACAGAGCCCACAGAAAACCTTTTAAGTGTTTTACACAATTGTCTTGATACATCTGGTGGCCACTTTGTAAGGTAAACCTCATTACAACTGGAGGTTTTAAGATATTGCATTGCCTAAGGCCATCCATTTCACTCACAGATGAATTGAAATTTGATCAGGGACTTCTACTTCAACCTCAGCAGCCACGATCTAGAGATGTATTCAAACCATCTCACCAGAAATCAACATTGGTTTCCCCCTTTAAAAAATGAGCCAACAGCAGGCTATATTTTGTCTACAAATGAAAACTGCTCTAGTATAGTGTGTAGGTTGTTGGGCAGGGGCTTGGAAGACCTAGATTCAGAGACATGAATCTCACTGGGCCAGTTCCATCTTATAGCCAAATTATTCCATAGAGTTATTCTGAAGGGAAGAATTATAACATAAGCCAAGGAAAGATTACAATATATGCTATCATAAAGATCTTACAGGAAAGGAATAAAAAAATAAGACAGATAAGACAGATGGATGGAAAAGAAAGGAAAGCAAGTTGTTACTCACACATAAAAGCAGAAGTACCGGTATATGACCAATTCTAATTGCTGTACCTCTTCCAGTTTATTGGTATAAATTACATATGATTTTGAAATAATTCCAGTGCAGTTTACTCTTAATCATGGCATCTTAACTATTCCAAGTGCATATGGAAATATATTCCAAGTACTCATGAAAAACATGATTCCTGATAATGTTTACTGAATCATCATTTTTTTAAATGATTAAGAATATATTTCATTTCTGTCCTGCCATTCTGTTAGAAAAGATACACAAAGTGGCTAAAAGTGAATAGAATATATAAATAAAAACAAACACCATTAATAAAAAGATAGTTATATTCAAGGAGAGATAAAATTTATTATTATTATTATTATTATTATTATTATTAAAAACCAGGACCCAATTAGTTAAATTCCCTTCAACAGCAACTCAGCCCAAATGCTAAAAGCCTGTCTGTATAAAATGGCCTTATGTATCTTACATAAATATCTTTTTTCATAATTCCAAGAACTGTTAGGTGTTTTCTACACAAAGGAAAAATATGTACAAAGAAACTAGTTCTTACTCTATTGCTAAAGTTGACTTTGTACCAAGTGCTTTTGCTTAGATGATAGTGAAAATTCCCCAAGAAAAAGGACAAGGTCTGTACACACTCTTGGCTGTGAAGTGCTTTCAAATTAAATCAGTTTGAAGTGGTTTTCATTAAGATGGATTGAGTGTGGCATCGTGAGAAACACTTTATCAAATGTAGTGTTTTACTTAGTGATTAACTATATACCAGTTGATGAAGCTTCCCAAATCCTTCATAATCCCACCACTCCAATAAACATTTAATGAGCATATAAGTTCAAAAAGCCTAGCAGAGGATTTAAACCTTCAATCTTGTTTTTATTTACTCTTCCAACTCAATTTCTCACTTCAAGTTAAGAATGCTATTGCTTGAATCTCATCTGTTGCCCTGGCAAAATTAAGAGCACCAAACAGCTCAAATTAAAATATATGGTTTCAAATTTCAATTGAGAAGTAAAATATATTTTTTTGAATTTTAAAATTACTAATTTCTATTATCTATTTTAATGAAATCTTTTCATTATGAAAACAGGGTATACAAAAAGATAATGCTAATAGGATAAAAATGTAGTAAAGCTGTTATGTTTAATTTATTATTCAACCAGTTATTTCACATACTAATTTAATTTCTAATATTAACCAATATTAGATAATATAATATTATATAATATTATATAATATCTAAGAAAAATAATTGACATTTGATGCTTATTTTCTGGAAACAAAGCCAGATAATAAAATTATCTGGCCTGATATACAGTTTGGGGAGATTTGGAAACATAAACAGTTTCTAGATAATTCAGATAAAAGTTATCCAAAGCACCAGGAACTTTAACATTTCATTAACATAAAATAATTTTGGAAGCATATAATAGTTCTTAGGCAGCAATCATACAACTGTACATTGTAAGAAAGTCCCATTAACAGTATTCTGAAATTGTATTTTACTATAATTGGGTTTATTTAAAATTGTTTGTATTTAATATTATTTTACTAGTATGTTTGTTATTGGTTTTTGTGGGCTTTTCGGGCTGTGAGGTCGTGATCTAGAAGAATTTCTTCCTGACATTTTGCTAGCATCTGCCTTCGACTTCACATTTTTGCTATTAGTTTTATGTTGAAAGCTATTTTGGATAGACTATGATCATGAAAAGTGACTAGCAAACGGCTTAAATAATGAGTGCAATGAGACTTATTTCTGAGTAATGTGTATAATACTGCACTGTTGATTCTATGGAAATTGCACAGACATTATCTGTTACATTTGTTTTTACATGTGTTGTAATATATAGGTGGAGAAACTACTTGCTCGTGTACATCATGTCTCATCAGGTATACAATTTAATACTTGAACAGAGTAAGATGCAGCCTAAATACTTTACATGATAGTATATGGGTATTCCTTAAACAACAGTAGACATCTACTAGACTACATTGCAATAAGAGAAATAGTGAAAAACAAATCATCAGGAACAGATGATATTCCAATTGAACTGCCACAATCCACATTAACACCATCAAGTCTAGTGCGAACCAACATATGTCAACAGATATGGAAAACAAAATGATGGCCAACAGAGTGGAAGTGATCAATATACATCCCCATCCACAAAAAGAGAGAAACAAGAGACTGCAGCAACTATTGGACCATAGCACTGATCTCCCATGCAAACAAAATTATGCTCAAAATTCTGAAACATAGACTCCAACCATACATGGAGAGAGAAATCCCAGAGGTTCAAGCAAGGTTCAGGAAAGGAAGAGACACTAGGGACCACATTGCAAACATATGACAGCTAATGGAGCACATCAGGGAATTCCAAAAGAAAATCAGCATGTGCTTTATAGACTACAGCAGAGCTTTTGACTGCATACATCATGAAAGGCCATGGAATGCCCTTAAAGACATGTGAGTGCCAACACATCTGACAGTCCT
>CM034706.1:195188829-195234070 GCA_020142125.1 Phrynosoma platyrhinos | reverse complement strand
AGTGCCTCAATTTAAAGTGCACTATTTATGGCAGTCTGCAAAGGCCCTCAGTTTCTCATCCAACAGTGTATATGTGTTTCAAAAGGGGAATATTAAAAATCTATGCACCTTCTTTTTCTTGTCCCAGAGGGATCTCTACACTTTTGTGTTGTCACTGTGCATAATGGACAGAATTTCTAATGGACCCTATGTTCTACCATGCATGATATGGATTTTAAGAAGCCCCTGTGGCTTATGAGGTTATCATGGTAGCAATGGTGCATCCCACTTAAGAATGGTTAAGGTTAAGCTAGGTGGTACATCCTCTTCTCTCTTGGGTCACAAATAGGAGAAATATCCCTCCTTTAAAAGAGCAATGGGTAACTGAAGTAGAACCGGGAACAATTTTCTGCCCCTGGCACCTTCAGGTGTTGCCTAATTGCCAAAAACACCCAGAAAACAGCTCAAACGTCAACCAACAGAATATCACAGTATTCACAGTGTAAAATACTGTGTTACTTACTCATTGGAGATTTCCTCAATGCAGATGATGCCATACCAAACATCTCTCCATCATCCACTCCAAATTCTGTAGCATCTTCAAAATCATCTCCATCACTGTCACTAACCATATGTACGTCTGTACATTGCTAATTTAAGATAAACCCATAATCAATGTTAATACTGAACAAATTCATTTTTTATTATAACTATAATTCCCTGTATAAAAAATGAAACCAGTGTGATACCAATAACTTCTTAAGAAATTTTACATATATTTTAGCTTCAGTAAAGTATCTTTTAGTAAAATGTAAAACACTGACTATTTAATAAATGAGATTAGTACAAAATAAATATTTTGCCATTTTCAGTTGTATGTACATTTTATGCAGACACTTCAGGGAGTGAACTGACTTTTGCTAAAACAAAATGGAATTCAGTTTTAAAAGATGTAATTTCCGCTCTATTTTAGCAGTTGAGGTATGATCTACCACCAGTTCAAATTGATTGAGAAATGTAATATCAGATTCTACAAAACAACCCAATTTCTGACAACTACTCAGTAATAACATATAGATTATATTTTAGGTATCAGTTTCTTCACTTGTGATAGTTTTGTTTTTATTTTAAATTTCATTTGCTTTTTCCTTCATATCAAATAGTGTGTATAAGCAATACAGATTATGCCACTGTACAGTTTGTTGGGAATAATGTTCCTTTAAGACAATGTAAAATAGTTTGTATGGCTGTAAATGAGAAGTAACACCAGGTTTCAACCCTTGGTCATCACCAGGGCAGGTGTGGATTGAAGTTGGTGGGTTGAAGATAGTTAGTGTGTTGTTTTTTAAAGAGTAAATTGCTGTATTATCAGACAGTGAACGTTGGAGAGAGTTACAGGAGAGTTTGTATATATGAAGTTGAAGGCTTTCATGGCCAGCATCCATAGTTTTTTTGTGGGTTTTTTCGGGCTGTGTGGCTCTTCTAGAACATGGCCACACAGCCCGAAAAAACCCACAAAAAAACTATAGTTTGTATATAGCTTGTACATATTGAAACAAGTGATAAAAAGCCTCCAAAGACTTTTGGATAAATCCAACTGTGTCTGTGTGTCATTCAAAGTTGGTCAGTACAATATTGCCAAATACTACTAACTGAATTTGTGCTGCTGCACTCTGCTGTGTAAATAGGTACTGTTGAAGTCAAACACCTCGGATAATGCTGACAGCTGGCTGCTCTAGTGGGCTTAAATTTTGTTTTTGAACCTGCACACCTGCAGGACATAGAAGAGAGCCAATACAGTTAAATTCAGTTCTGTGGACAGTAAGTGGAAGTGCAAGTTCAGTTTTCAAAAGGGCTTAAAAGACCTGGATATCACATAGTTTTAGAGAAAATTGTTTTACCTGTTCTGACTGCTCCCTGGTTTGTGCTGGTGAAGATCTTCTTCCAACTGTAAGTCGATGGCAAGGATAAGAGATTCCTGATGCTGCTAGAGTCATCTAAAAACAAGATATATATTGCTGTATTAACAATTAGTTTCCTGATTTTGAATGTAAAAGTTTCTTTCAGGCCAAAATCTATTGTTATACACAAAAGAAAATAGCAGAAAGGCTATGCATTGCTGAAATAACTTAAATTTATTCCATATCTTTTTAAAAGGTGTGCTTCTGTCTTCAAATCTAGACATCATGTCAAACAGTTCTACAGAATTCTCCCATTATTTAGTAGCTCTTAGTTCGTGCATGTTGTCAGAAAGGGGGAAGAGATACAAAAATCCATGCTTCACGTTCTCATGCTCATTTATATTACACTTAGCCAGAAATAGCCAGAGAGGAAAGAGCAAGGCATAGAAAGAGGGCACTAATACTCAATGCAACCAACAGAAAGGAAATGCAGCACCCAAAGGCTACAGTGGTGGAGGCAAGAAAATAGTTGGAGTAAAGGACCACATAGGTTGTCAGCTGCTGACTGGCTAAGAGGTGCCAGTGGCCTAACATACAATAGAACCAGCTTTAGTCCTCAGAATCGAAAACGTCCTCAAGAGCCATCTCCTTTTAATGATATCTACCTGCAAGAAGGACTGTTGAGTCTGAAAGCCAAAAATCATGACAGCAGCGGAAGGAAGGAAGGAAGAGGTTACGTAGTATCTGGGACAATGATGGGCAGACACAAGAAGCATATAGTGTAGAGATGGTGTTGGACTACAACATACATACAGTTGGCCCTGCAAATCCACAGATGCTACATCCTTGGACTCAACCATCCATGGCTTGAAAATATATATTTTTTATTTCCAAAAAACATCAACTTTTGTTTTGCCTTTTTACTATGCCATTATATGTAATGGGACACAAGAATCCACAAAGTGTCCTGGAACCAAATCCAAGTGGATACTAAGGGTCCACCACTGTAGCTAGGAGGCCTGAAGGAAGTTGCCACCCCACAACAACTGGAGGGTCACATCAATAGTGTAGGGAGGCAGGAAATGAGTTGGACTAGCTATATCATCCTAAAGGTCCCTCAGGCATAGGGGTATCTAAAAGCTACGGAAACTTATAACTCTGTAGTAGGGAAGCAGCTTGCATGCAAGCAGCCTATACACTACAAACTGCATACAGTTTTTATTTGTATAAGAAAAGTATCTTATATAAATTTGATATAAATTTTATGCAGTTCATATTTCTCCTTCTGTTGATGGTTTGGACTTAGAAGACAGAACTAACAAAATGGAGGCATGAAGCTGGCTTGCTTTCCTACAGGCATACCTTCTGTACTGAGTTGACCAGAATTAACTGATATCTGGGAAGATTAAATTAACACCCAATTAAACTGATAGCAGCTCCTTAACAATTAGCTTCAAGCTGTAGTACACACAGTGAAAGTTGACTATAGTATAGGGGGGGAAATTGTACATTAAAGTTGTCTAGCAGTGAATTTTTATAAATTCGTTCATTTTAGTTTCATTTATTTCAGTTTCATTTATTTCTGTTTCTTCCCTGCTCCCCATTGGACACGAAGGGCCTTGGCAGACGACTAATAAAGTCGTCTCCGAGGCAGGGAAGAAAAGGGGCAGCCGCACGATCGGCACCCCTTCCTCCTCCCGAGGTTGCCCTCAGAGCTGCCGGCCCTCCGCACGGCCAGCGCTCCCAGGGCAACCTCCCGCCGCAGCGTCCACACACGCTGCGGCGGAAAAGTCAGGGAAAGTGCACCCTACGCGTTTAGGGCGCACTTTCCCTGACTTCTGAAAAGAGCGCCAATTTAGCGCTCCTTTCAGGGACGCCGCCGGTGCGCCGCGGTGCAGATGCCACGGTTCCACGGCGCACCATCCCAGGGCGTCCTGGATGTCTTGGTCTGCTTCCCCCCTCAAGTCATCTTGATTAATAAGCAGCTGTGCAAACATGCCCTTGTAGGGTAAAAGCCCATGTATTCTTACGACACAAGAGATATAAAATCTAAAGTGTTCACTTCATAAACCTTTTGCTATAGTGACAATTTAAAGCTGTCTGATTCAAATCGGTTCTTAAAACACAAAGAAATCCTACCTTCTAGGTCACTGTGGTGGCTAATCCAAAGCCTCGGAAATATGCTAGAAATACTCTTGTTTATTTTTTATCCTCATGTCAGAGTGTTTTTAATCACTTATGTGCTAGAATTCATGAAAGCCTTAATTTGCTTCAGGTTAAAGCAAGCTGATTAAGTGTGCTAGCTAACCAAGTGAGTGTTGACCTGCCTGGACTAGCCTGCTGCCACATTCTTGTAGCAAGGTTAAATAGCAGTTTAGTCACAATTTATAATCACAGAGTTAAAAGCAAATGACTATTTTGGAATAAATGAAATATTAAAGCAGACATTCAGGTCAAGCTCAATTATCAGTGAAACTCTTTCATACATAGCACAACATCTATGCTTATCTCCATAACGTTAGCGCTGCCATTTTACAGCATATGCTTTCATCATATTACTGAATATAATAGAAGAAAACAAACTTTTGTGGTAAAATTTTGCCTACATATCTAGATTCTTAAAGCGGTGCATTAAAATAAAAATGAGTGAGGTGAACACATTCAAATGCAGATGTATGTGATCAACTAACTAGATCCAAGGTTTTATCCAGGATGGCCTTGCCTAATTTGCAGTGTTTTCAAATGGTAAAGAAAATCAGATTGGTGAACTTAGTGCTCATCATTTGAGTTCTGACCCAGCCTTTTCATTTCCAAAGCTGCAAATGCCATCACTGATTTAAAAAAAAATAGGTAAAAAATAAACAAAATATACAGTGAGATTCCAGGTAGCAATAGTTTTAAAAAATCAGAAAAAGAGAAGGGTCTCCTATAAGAACAATAGTGGGAAATTGCTCAGTTATCCAGTACTCCATTCCAGCTGTCTATTCCAGCCTGATTTACATTTTTCTGAGAATAAACATTATGAAACACAGTGGTATTATCTTCTGAGTAGACACTGGAAAGTGCACTGATAAAGGTAAGTAGCAAAGAAAGGAATAAAATACTCTCTTTGGAGCTATTATTGCAAAAACTTTCTCATGCAGCTGCTAGGCCTACATATCAAGATGCATTAATTATCAATTAATTAACGAGCTCTTTTCTACATGCGTGTATTTAGGATTAGGTAAATAAGAGAGAATTAGTATAAGAGTTCAAAATGTTACTCTCACAACTTCAGATCTGATTTAACGGTCAAGTTAGGGCAGGAATGTATTGTATTGAAGATCCTTGAAAAAAATCACAAATGAACAGAGATGAAGACTATGAAGCTGGCTTGAGCATAGCTTGAATATACAGATATTTTTGCCAATCTGAATATTCAGTGAACAAAGTAAATTAAAATAGTAAAGGATCATCTAAAATCTGCCAACAAATATGGAAAACAAAACAATGGCCCACAGATTGGAAATGCTCAATAAACATTATAATCCCCAAGAAAGGGAACACTAACCATTACACTGTTGCATTAATTTCTCATGCAAGTAAAGTGATGCTCAAAATTCTATACTAATGATGCTTACCATATATGGAGCAAGAAATGCCAGGTGCTCAAGCTGGGTTCAGAAAAGAAAGAGGCGAACATACACCAAATAATGGAATGTCCCAAATAATTTCTGAAGAAAATCAGCCTCTGCTTTATAGATTATAGCAATGCCTACGATTGTATAGATCATGAAAATCCACAAATCACTCTTAAAGAAATGGGTGTCACAACAATTAATTGTCTTGATGCATAACTTTTACTGAGGACAAGAGGCTACTTTCAGAACAGAATATCGAGAAACAGAATGGTTTCCAATTGGCAAGGGAGTCAGGCAAGGCTACACTGTATCACACTATTTATTTAACTTGTATGCAGAAAATATATGTAAAGCAGGATTAGATTCAGAGGAAGGAAGTGTGAAAATTGGATGAAGGAACATTAGCTATCTAAGATATGCAGATAACTACTACAGGTGGCCGAGATATGCAGGCCATACTACCGTACTAGCAGAAAATGGCAAAGACTTGAAACGATTATTGAAGAAAGTAAAAAAAGAAAATGCAGACAGATTTACAGATGAACATTAAGAAAACAAAAATAATGACCACAGATTATTTACATAGCTTTAAAGCAGATGATGAAGACATTCAAATAATTCAAGTTTTTCCTACCTTGGCTCAATCACTAATCAGAGTGGAGACTGGAGTCAAGAAATCAGAAAAAGACTAAGACATGGAAGGGCAGATATGAAGGAACTAGACAAGTGTAAAGATATATCACTGAATGCTACAGTTAGAATGGTCCATGCCATTGTATTTCCCATTTTAATGTATGGCTGTGAAAGCTAGACAGTGAATAAAGCAGATAGGAAGGGAATCAATTCATTTGAGATGTGCTGCTGGATAAGAGCTCTACAGATACTGTGTACTGCTAAAAAAACAAATAAATGGGTCCTAGATCAAATTGGGAGAGCCAACATGCTGTAGTGGTTTGAGTATTGGACTAGAACTCTGAAAATCAGGGTTTGATTCCCCACTCAAGTATGGAAACCCACTGGATGATCTCTGGCAAGTCACACTTTCTCAGCCTGAGGAAGGCTCTGCCAAATTCCCCTCTAAACAAACCTTGCTATGAAAACCCCATGATAGATGCCAATTAATACATGGCATATTAGGGGTTCCTTAAGTCAGAAATGACTTCAGAGCACATAATAACAAGAGCAAATCAGGCCTGAACTCTCCCTAAAAGCCAAGATGACTAAATTGAGGCTGTCATACTTTGGCCATATCGTGAGAAGACATGACTCACTAGAAAACGTGGTAATAAAAGAGGAAGTCCTTTCCCAGATGGTTAGACTTAATGAGGGAAAGAAAGGCCCTGAGTCCTGCAAGACCTGAGCAGGGTTGTTAAGAATAACTTGGAGGTCCCTTATTCATAGGGTCGTCATGAGTCGAAGTCAACTTGGAGGCAGCTAACAACAACAACAACAACAACAACAAGGGATCATAAGGAAAGGCATTATACACCAGCCCAAAGAAAAACTACATCATCTTTGTACAATAACATATGCAAATATCAAGACACTTCTAACAGGCCTGAGTAGAAATCAACAAGCAGTTGATATGATAGTACTAAAAAGGGGGAGAGAAAGAAATAATTACTTATTAATCAATTCATTAACAATCATAACTAATAATTAATCATTACTCTGGAAGATAACAAGAAAAAAGACACAATGAAAAGAGGTATATTCAACCCTATTCAGATACTACTTACCGGGATGGATTCAACATGTGACTTCTACATGTTTAACCAACCACATTATATTGTTTCTTTCTTCATGCTGAGATTATCCACACAAGCAAAAACAGTAGAAAAACTAGGAACTTTCCCTCTTTATACATATCACTTTCTGCATTAAGAAAGTGGTGAGGCACACTTCCTTCTTCATGTGCTGAACCCAAATAGTTAAGTAATGTCTGAAAATAGCTATTGTTACTGATGAAGCATAATCTCACCAATTTGGAGGACAAGAATATCTGGAACTGAATGTGTATTGTTTTGTGTTATTCTGCTTTTTCTGTATTTTATGTAAATTTGCAGTAGGTAATACCTGAGGATCATCGTCAACACATGTGCCATATTTACCTATAAAAACAACTTATATTTTTGCTTCTACTTTTAAGAATTGCTATACTAAAAACTAGCTTACACAACTTCTGAGTAAATAGAGGGAAAAGAGGTTCTAACCAGATAAGAACAGCTATATTAATATATTTATGCTGACAATAGATTTTAAAACCTAATGAACTGATTCGTGTTCCTGTTGTACAAGGTGAAAGAGAGCCACTAGGCCCATTTAGGTGTCACAATTAAGCCATGGTTTATTTGTCCCTGTAAATCCTATATTCTCTTGCAGTTGCAAGAAAGCACCAAGAAGTTTTGCTTCAACTTTTGGTTAACAGATTTTCAAGTCACCCAAAGCCATCAAAATGTGAGTTATTAAGCAAGCCAGCTCCATGAAATTGCTTTGTTTCATAGAGAACAAAGTGAACATCAATTATAATTTCAGGTTTGCATTTAACACTAAACTGTGATCAACTGAAACAGGAAGCATAAGCTTCCAAAATCTTTGAAGCCATACTGGAGTAGAAGAGTGGGGAGGATGAAAGCCTGATGTGAGGCTATGCTCATTCCTGTAACAATAAACCATGGCTTATCATGGCATCCAAATGCATCCATTCTCATAACTCTTTAAAAAGCATGAAATTCCACTGAAATTATTTCAAATTTTTAAAAGTTAAAATGTCTATTTTGAGGGTTTTTTAAAAATTTCTGGATCCCTATAACAAGCATAGCTGTATTTTTTTTAAAAATAGAGCTCATTTTTCTCATAAAATTATGGACAACACATAAGATGTCAGACATTTCCTTTTGATTTCGAAAACTAACTGGATGGGGAGGGGAGAATCACTAGGGTGGAGTGTGTTCACGTTCCACTAGCACCAATGCTTACTTTATCCTCTCATAAAATGCTGCTGAGATAATTGCTGCTGACAGATTTATTCAAGGTTCATTTCACTTTTTCTCTAGTTTTTCTCTAGTTAGAAGTGCAGCAGAGCCCATGGGAAGATCCACCCCTCACACCTGTTAAGTTTCTTCATGTTACTAGGGCCAGTTTGGACATGTCACTTCAAATTAGCATTGTACAAGGGCACTAAGTGTGACAATTACTTATCACAGGTTTAACATGGAAGGAAGGGAAAGGAGGAGGAGAAAAGTTTCTAATTTACGTCCGAGAACAGTGTCCAAATACGTAATTTAAGCTCTTTAGTACAGGTTGTATGAAATGTATTCCGAGCCTGATAGAAAGGTTCCCATGGTAGATTCCTGAACAATAATAAAGATCAATATAAAGGAATAATCTATAGTTACAATTTTGATTTTTTTTAACAAATAGATTTCAAGATATTTTTGTCAGAAGTTTATGTATTTCAACTCCTCTAAGACACCCAGCATGTATACTAATAAAGCAAAAGGGTAAGGGAAGAAAACTCATAAGAACTCAGATTATGACTATTTTTTCAATAGTCCTATCCATGTTTACTGAAACACTCATTCCTCTTGAGTTGAATGCAATTTACTCTTATATAACAATACTGTAGATGGATCACATGAGAATATGCAGTTAGTCTTGCACTGTAGCAGATAAACAAGGTTTATTTATAACTCTTCTGTTTACATAAGTGCCATTTTAAACATAGCTTTGGAGGTCCTTTTAAACAACAGCCTTGTATATTAACAGGTTGGTGCCCTATATGTAATCTAATGGGTAACAATCTTAATGTGAGTGAGAAAGGAAAGTCTGATCAATGCTACAATAGTGTGGATCCAAACTATCTTAAGTCCAATTAATTTCGATGGGTGATTCTCTAGGTATGACTAAGGGTGCATCTACACTGTAGGAATAAGGGAGTTTGACACCACTTTAAGTGCTGTATCTCCATCCTATGGAATCCTGGGATTTGTAGTTTTATAAGGTCTTTTGTTTTTTCTGACAAAGCATTCTCGTGCCTCACAAAACTACAAATCCCAGGATTCTGTAGGATGGAGCCATGGCAGTTAAAGTGGTGTCAAACGGCATTATTTATGCAGTGTAGATGGATCCAATTCAGTGAGTTCAAAACCTCTCTACTGTCCCAGCCTCTGTCAACTGAAGCCCTATGAGGGTTGGTACTGTCACACACAGAGACTGTCTTTCATAATCTTGGAGTAGCCTTATTTAATAGCTTTATATAATTATTGGCCAAAGGTGGAAAAGGAGACGAAGGCTAGGTTTCTTATTGCAGGAGTGGGTGTGGTTACTGGGGCAAAGACTGGAACTTTCCATCTCTCTTCCACCTATCAAACTTGACAAGCATTCATCTAGTTATTTAAACACAGTCTCAATTAATAGTTTTTTTGTGGGTTTTTCGGGCTATGTGGCCATGTTCTAGAAGAGTTTCTTTCTGACGTTTCGCCAGCATCGGACGCCAGCCACAGAAAGAAACAGTTCTAGAACATGGCCACACAGCCCAAAAAACTCACAAAAAACTATGGATGCTGGCCATGAAAGTTTTCGACTTCATAGTCTCAATTAATATTTGTTTAATGGTGGGGGTAATCTTAAAAAGTTAGATTCCCTGCCCATCTTCTAAATAAATCACAATTTAAAAAATCTGGAAGTTGAAGGAAATGAACTTTTAAATGTGGAAGCTGATTAAGTATCAGTTGCCATGAGGTTAATCATAGAGCGCAACTATTTTTTTCCTCCACCATCCCACGATCTTTCTTTTTTCATTAGGCTCTCCCTCTTTTCAATTTGAACCCCAGGCCAACTAATATTGCAAATTCCTTCTTAAGAATTCTAGTTCAGACAGAGAAAGGACTTTCCCATCATATTGATTTTAATGTGCTCTGACAAAGCAACAGTACATGAACTTCATGTTTGCCATAACCTGCGCTCTTTAATTTAGGATGTGCCATTTACTCATAGGCTTGCAAATAATGACACATTTTCCAGTTTTCTAGTTCTTCAGCATTGTTTCCCCTTATTCCTTGGCAGATAAAACACATGAATGCAAAAGTGTTCACTCAGATTTATTAATGAATACACTTGTGAAAAATACTGGGTTGAACATACCGGTAAAAGCCTGAAGTAAATATAACCTCCATAAGTACTACTGACACTCACAAAATCTGAATGATAAAAGTGAATCATATCAGGATGCCAGATTGAGAAAAATCATACACTTAGCTCTTCAGGTATTTCACAACTAGGGTTGTCAGGTGAAATAAAGGACAGGACTCCTGTAATTGTTGTGTAAAAGAGGGGATTTCAGCATGACAAGCAACACCGACTCATACTCCCTCTTCTGCACAACTGTTAAAAGACCTGTCCCTTATTTCACCTGGTTACCCTATGAGTAGCAAACCATGACAAAATCACTTTCATCAGTAACTGCAATATTATTACAGGAATTTTGTTTTACATCAGGGCTAAGAAAGGTGTAGCATATGAGCTGCACAAGCCTTCCGATACTGGTTTTGTGCCCCAATGTACTCAAGGGCAGAGAGAGAGAGAGAGAGAGAGAGATTTTGCTGATCCAAAAGGCCTCCATGGGGTTGGTTTTGGACTTAAAGAAAGTGGATATTTATACCATCAAATGCCAAAAATCAAAACCTGGATGTTCAGTTACTTCTCGTTTTGATTTTTCCAAATTTTTAAAAAGTAATTCTTTTCACACAGACATATTCAACCACCACCCCTTTTTTTTGGTTCATTCAGCAAGTAGTGAAAGCTAGAGGTGAAAATTTGGACCCCAGGCCCCACCAAAGTCCCCACTCCTGTTTTAGATTAACAATAACCACTCATCAATTTTGACAGGCTAATGCACAGCTAAATATTCAATTTACAAACCTGTTAAGCTGTACAGCTTGCACTTAAACCTCATAAAATTTGTGGTGATTATACAGTAACACCGTTTCATTCAATGTGCTGTGACTCTTGGCAACTGCTATAGAAGAAATCTCTGTAGCTAGATTTCATTTGAATATATCCTTTGCACTAGAGCAGACTAGATCTCCCAGTCTGAAGAATTATACCAGTATGTAATCTTTACTGGGTCCTCTCTATTTTTACCCTACAGATTCACGATTGTTGAGCCTGAAGATGATGACCACAAAATCATCTTTTTCAGTGTCAGTTAAACTGGATGATATGAGAAGAATTGTAAATAATAACAATTGCTGTTGTTTATATTATGGCATCAATATTCATTGAGCTTCATAAAGTAAAGGAGAGCAAAGTGCTTACAGTGTACAATTTAACACAAGCAAGGAGGGCCAGTGTGGTGTAGTTGTTAGTATTAACTGGAACTTAAAGAGATCTAGCTGACTCTTGCCAGTTACTCTCAGCTTCAGCTATATGTAGTCTTGAGCTCATAAGAGGAAAACAAAAATACAAAGGTGTTGAAAATATAAATCTGTGAATGAGAAATAAAGGAAAACTGGAGTAAACAGACAGCAGACAGTACTGTAAATATGCAATTCTTCCACTTTCTTAAATGTAGGCATAGTTGCAAAGGACATGGGGTCTAAAGGACTGAGTCCTGATGGTAGCCAGTTTGGTATAGTGTTTTGAGCTTTGGACTGTGACTCTGGAGATCAAGGTTCAATTCCCTGCTCAGCTGTTTAAACCAACTTGACCTTGGGTGAGTCACACACTCTCAGCCCAAGAAAACCCCATAAGTCGGAAACAATTTCAAGGCACACAACAATAATAAAATGGATAACACAATGCAGGCAATTATTTTCTTCCTGTTTACTTTGCTTAACTTCCAGATACTAGAAACAAAAAATCTTGGGAATTGACTATCAGTCTATCAATCAACTGCTTGGCATGATCTGTGGTGGGATGCCATTTATCTGCACCACGTTAGAAACCTCTGGGTGACAAACAAAATGAGTGTCTCGGTATTTTTTCAGTGGTATGTAATTCCCTGGCAAGCTCCATGCAATCATGTTACCAACCAATGGCTCCAAGAAATTATTCCAAATCTAATGGGCTTTCTGGAGTGTTCCTGATGATATAACTATTCATGAAAATAACTTTAAAAGTAAGAAGAGCTTTGAACTTTTGCCCCATCCAAATGCAAGGAAAGATTAATCTAGTATGCCATGTATTCCTGCTTATTTATTGAAGACCTTTATGTCATAAACCCTTTAAAATGTTCTTATAAGATGTCTATAAAGCACTTGTCCCTATGCATTGCCTCACAGCCACCCAATGCCAACATTACAAAGGTTACAATATGCCAGTTGGACAAAACAGCTCTTTTAATATTCAGAGCACACCAGATTTTTCAGACAAATAATGCATTGGTTTTATAACTACATGAAACCCATGTATAAAGGTTTCCTAATTTAGCAAACCAACATCTCAGCAACAATAAACATTATTTTTTACAATAACTTCGGTATCCATGAAGTATCAACTTTTCCTCAGTTGCATATCATCCTCTCCTTAAACTATTATTTTATACGCTTTGTTTAAAGTGAGATGAAAATAATGGAAATATGTCCAAGACAGCTAGCTCCACTGTAAGCTATACAAATGACTGGTTTTAAGGTATTTCAAGGCACTACTATGTAATGCAAGTACCAGTGTATCTCCCAACAACCCTGAGTCCTGCATTGTGGGCAGAGTCATATGGGACCAAATTTGGCTCCACAATCTACCTGCCTACACCTTTGGGTTTTCTCCAATCAAATCCTATACCCTTTTTAAATTGATCAGTTGAATCTATAATAATTCATGTAGAACAGTGAAAAATATGTCAGGTACGAATTTGCACATAGCTCCTAAAGTGTAGGTGTTCTGCGGGATGGGGGTTACAAACTCAGATTCCTATCATTTATTGTAATAATAAAAGCATTTTAAAGTGTTTTATATATATATATATATATATAATTAGCAAAGCAGCTATTAAAAATGTAGCACACTTGGAGCAAGAACAGAGGGTAATGTAGGGGAAGGTCTCCCGTGAAGTAGAGGTACATTCTTCTTGCATAAAAATGATCGGTAGGGGTTCAGAATAAATCCTTGTAAATAGTCTTTTATTATATTAACCTGACTATTTTAGAGTATAAACCCATTCTCCTTTTGAGGGGGAAATTATACATGTTCAGTTTTCAGAATCTTCTAGTAATTCAACCATTTTGTCTTACATAAACACCAATTTTCAACTTCACAGGTGAAGTGGAAGTTACTTGAACATTTATGTTTACTCTTTGATTTTCTTATTTTGACTGGAATATGTTCAAATGTCAGACTTCTCTAGTAATCAGGGTACTTCTGAATATGTGTATTGCAAATTTCAGCTTCCTCAACCATGTGAAATGATCCTAACAATTTTAAATCCCCAAAGCATATTTTTGTTTATAGTAATGCTTTATCTAGGGCTCCTGAAAACTTGATAAAGAATTACTGTGAGCACTGGGATAGGGGCAGAGTTCTGAGAACACAAATTTTAATTCTATGAATGAAAAGTAAAGATGGATATTATTAAACAAAAACAAATGAAAATAAAGACACCATCAAACATTCATCCCTGTTTGAGACTGGGACAAAGTGATATGCGCAGAACACTGGCTAACCTTAATTTGTCAGAGGGTCTACCCAAACACATATATTTATACGTGTGGCTGTGCCTGTCATGTTTCAATTTGCAGGTTATGTTAATATAATGAACTTAATAGAAACTGAAGGCTACAGTGAAGTGTTAAATCCCTGCAGCAATATCAGTGAATCACTCTTTGTCTAATAATTGCATGCCTGGGCGTTCTTTTAATGAGTTTTGTGACTATGCCATCGCAGAGATGAAATAAACTCTCATGTCTAAAGGGTATTATTTTCAATAACACAATTCAGAAACATTTCAACACATTCAATTTTGATTCATTAAATACTCCAACACTGAAGGAACAATCCCTAGACACCAAGAAGCAGCCTGTAATGTAGCCAAAGGTTAGAATACAGTTTTACTTGACTGTCCATATTAAGAGAATAAGAATTGAAGGAGCATCAGTCACTGTCCCCTGGTAATTTGTAGATTCACAGAAAGCATGTATTTTATATCTCAACATACAACACACACACTATCTACAAATGTTTCACTCTGGATAACTTTCTAACAAGATAATTCACAATCATTGGTGGGTGTGGGGGAGTGTCTAATGACCCCAGAACAACAGAGAATATATTGTGAATACATTAACACAGTTTTCAATGTTACTTATTTTCAATTTAAAGAAACACACAGAAAATGTCAGAGTTATTGAGAACCACACATTTTTCCAAAGCCAAATAAATGTTTTCTGCTATCATGCATATATATATATATATATATAGTCTTTGCTAGATGACAGAATGTAATACACACAAGATCAGTGCTAGCAATTGGTAGCTTTCACACCTTTTTTCTGTTTTACCTGACATGAGAACGCCCACAAATTTGGGATCTTCAGGACTACAGCCTATGCAAATACTTTAAAAAGATTTAACATGATATGGCATATTTAAGGGGAGATCCTCTTCTAAAAAAAATTTTCAAATCTTCATTTTGGAAAAGAATCCTAACTAATCGAAAAATCCTGGTAACATGAATTCACTTTATATTTAATGTGCTCCTTGTATCACTGTAATTTTAGGAAAATTGGATGTGACCACAGTTCTGGAATCTCCATTGGACATGACCAAGGACTTTTGCCTTTTTTCTTATCTGAGCAGCAACCCTTATTTTCAACACTTCAGTTTTCAAAAATAATTTCTATGCAATATATAAGGAAATATATAGTTTCTATGCAGTATATAAGGAACTATGCAAAGTATAAGGAAATATTTTTAAAATTAAGGGGGGACCCAAAAATATTCCATTGGGATTGTAGTTTATTGTATTGTATTATTCTCTTACTCTTGACCCCCCCCCTTTTGTAAATATCCTAACTATTTAGGTATAGATTTGGTAAATTCTGAATGGTATATACATTTCTTAACCAACAATAACAGCACTATTACTTTATGGAAAAAGCTTCCAGTGGAATAACTAGAGCACACTTTTACATGGGAATGTCTTTCAAATAACTGTCCTATTCTAATTAATCCAGCTTCAAAAATTAAACGTTGACCTCTTCAGCTGCTTACAAAGAACTGACTTTACTTTGCATGGCTAGTTCATAGTGCACTCTTCTGTACTTCAAAGTTTGAATCTGTAGTATCCATCCTGTACTTTCTAACCTGTCATAATTAATTCAATCCCCCTGCACTTTGAAATCTCCACAATAATAAGAACTTTATCAGGCTGGTGTTGGTACGAAGTAGCGTAGCAAACTGAAATCCCACCGGGAGCAGTCTAGAGCCCTCTCTTCTAAGCAGTTATCATTTTCTGAATTACAGGAACTATAAAAGGACACTCTACTCAAGCTGCCGCTGAATGTCACCTGAAAAGCAATCACAAAAGGGCTCTGTCGTGGCTTATCTCTGAGCTCTGTCACTACGGCAACCAGCAGGGAATAAGTATCCGTGGGTCTATGAATTTAAGAATCCCATAAAAGCCAGGGCTGAAAAGGCATGTGCAGACTCTCAGAGATTGACTGCATTAATACATTAGCAAATACTGTGAAACACTGGATAAATGTCAGCAATTATGGAAAAAGCATCTAATAACGATATTCGTTGTCTGTCAAACTCCCGTGAGGTTGGATATGCAACTGCCACTCAAAAGCTGTTGAGTAATTTTATCTCTTTTATACATCTGAATCCACATCATTCAAATGGGTACCACGAAAGTAATAAACTATATAACAGCTTACTCTGCACCTATCACAAATGACAACAGGCAAACAATACTGATCACAAAGGTTTATTTTACTTTGCCAAGTGTCTCCCCAAAACTGCTGCCACCCCACTTTAAAATCAAGATAGCCTATAAAAAATTATGCCTACGATCAGCATGATTAAGATGGTGAAAAGATAGTTATCAATGCGGATACCATTATTGATTTAACACATTTAGAACTCACTGTCTTTGAAACAGATCTTTGCCAAAGAACAGCAAGTGATATGTATAAATCAAATGTATCTAGAAAGCAGTCAAATGCTTCAGTTTCATCGATCAAAATTTAATAGTGTAACAGGTAAGGGCAACAGGTACTGAGAGAAGTTGAAGGAGAGAGAGTAGTGGTCTGGCATTACAAGTAACAGCTTTCTCTGTCCATCAATGGTTACCGCTTTCTTTTTTGGTAAATTCAGTTTCTGTAATCACCCAATAGCTTAAGTATTCCCACATGGATTCATGCATGCTGTGGCATGGTTACTAACAAGAGCACGTAATATATGCATTACTTTCCATGGGAAGTTTCCAAAGAGTTAAGTAACTTCCAAGTGGCCCATGCCAAATTTAACCATGCCACAAAATTTAGGATGGATATGTCCCTTGAATAGTTAAAACCAGAGCCATGTGGATGTTACTACATATGCAGTCACCCCCATTTGTGTTGTATCGAGAGATAACCTTTCACAATGCACAGTTATAGCACTTTGATTTCACCTTAACTGCCATAGCTGCATCCTGTGGGATCCTGACATACATAGTTTCATGAAGTATTTGAAATTTTCAGCCAAAGACCTCTACGGTCTCCGAAACTATGAATGCCAGGATCCCAGAAGATACAACCATAAGAATAAAAGTGGAATCAACATGGTATACTTGTGTAGTGTGAAAGGGCCCCAGATGAACTGGGGTTCAGTAAGACTGAGGCTGAAATAAAAATGCAAAAATTTAAACTACACTGATAATTTTAGTGGAATAGAATTATTAATGAATATTTCTACTTGGTAAACATACTATCTTAGTTAAGAAAATGGACACTATTCTGACAAGAATCAAATGTTCAATGGCAAGGAGCCATGATCTTTAACTGTCATATTGAAATATTTAGTTTTCATTGAATTGTCATAATAGCAACATGAAGAAAGAAATATAGAAAATAAACTAATGGATATAACATGGTCTTCACATTATATCTGGATAAATTCTTTCTTGGATTTACCCGAATTAATATTGGAACAAAAGTCACAGTACAATACACCAGGGTTTGGATCCAACTGCTCCTTCCCTCAACAGTCTCCATGCCCCATCCCACTTGATCTACTAACACACAAGAGGTCTACTAACCTATAGAAAGACTATAGAAAGAAGGAGGAAGGGGGGTTGTCTATTTACAACTTTTTTTGTGTATGCAATTTTCAGGATCCAGCCCAAAGTGCTAAACAGCTATTTTCTTAATAATACATGTATATTGCAATATGAATTATTATGCAGTTACATATAGAAGAAGGAGGAGCCTGACTGCAAAAGATATCCTCCCTACCATATATCATCTTAACTAAAGACTGAAATAACATGCAGGCATCTGACTAACATTTCCAATTGTTTTTCTCATGTTTGGTTGTAACATCTTGCCTAATGAAGAAGCCCATGGAGCTTCAAAAGCTTGCAACAAGTATATTGTGCATTTTGGTTGGCCAATAAAGGTATCACTGATGGACTTTTGTTTGAATTTGCTAAATGGCCAACACAGCTACCCGTGCATGTTTTATGCAGTTACATGTAATTCATACTCTCAATTTCAAAAAAATAAGACCTTTTACAGAAGTTACAACATTAAATAGCTAAAGTAGGCATATATCAAGTACTGATATTTGATGGCAGAAAACAAGATGTTGGTTTTGTGTTATGCAGCAATCGGAATTGCTCTTGAACTGACACATAAAATGCACTTAAAGGATTGGCCTACATGTATTGAGCTGTGGGAATCAAGAGCATCTACTCATCATGTGCTCCTTTAATAGAATAATATGTAATAATGAAAGTGATTTTTTTTCCTATCTGAAGTAAAGGACAAGTAAACCTTCATATTGACATATTCAAAATCTTTCTATTACATAGCAAAAGAAATGCCATTCAGCTTCCAAACCTTCCACCAAGAGAAATACATTGTCCAAATCCTGAGACAGTATGACTAAAACAATATATAATCTGCAGCAAAAAATATAGTTAATTGAAATTCTACACTTCCTTTGATCATGGTAATTGCCTTTCTGGAAAATTCATCACAACTGGAAAAATGTTTACTGCTCTCTCCACACCCTTGAAAACTAGAAACTTGATTTTGTTTTATTTTTTAAATATGATACAAATGTCAGAATACTTATTTCTGTATCAATGTAACATTTCAGACTTGTGTAGCAACACGGCATTGCAATATTTTAGATTGTAAACTTGTAAGCAATTATCTAGAAAGGTGGTGGGATCTCTTTCTCTGGACATTTTCAAAAAGATGCTGGGCAGCTACCTTCTGGGAATGCTTTAGCTGGAAATCCTGTATTGGGGGTTGAACTTGATTGCCTATAGGCTCCTTCCAACTATATGATTCTGTTATTCTTTTGCTTTCAGTCTGTATACAGAACACATGAAGGCCCTTTATAAATAGTTAACTACAATGACAGCACTTGAAACATTGCTGAAGTTGCTGGAGAGCTCTCAACATATTAATTATATACTACCTCCAACTTCAGAGACAACTAGCTAACAACAGTGGAAGATATATGTTTCTCTTATGTCCTACTTGTAGGCTTCCCATGAACATCTATCTCACCCTGTAGAAAAGAGAATGCTATATGAGACATGTTTGATCCAGCAGAGTCCTCTTATGTTTTCTTCTTTGTTGAGTGAACAATTTCACATGAAAAGTTGTTAACAGGACACTGTGATGATGATCAAAGACCAGCTTATAACAATGAAGGAAGGAGATGTGTGTGTGTTTATAATCAAATATTTTTGGTTAAGCTTTACTTGTTTCAAAAGGGGTAATAGGCCTTTATCATGTTTTATTTGTTTTCTCTATGAAATCTTATTTTATCACTGTGACATCTGCTCATCAATTAGTTATTATTCTGAGAATATTAACTGCACATGCCTTATGGCTTGTTCAGAGAGCTAGGAAAGTATAAAATGGGGGGGGAGAGAGAGACCTGAACTTTAATGTTCAAGAACAATCATTCGAATGTATATGATTGTTATTTCAACAACTATATGGCGGAAATTTTCAGAGTTATGTTTGATAGGAATTTAGTTTCTCATTTTAGTAGTGGTGTGCTTGTCACATCTCATCAGATAGACAAGAACGGTTGCCCTAATCTAGAAGAACCCATGTATGTCCTTCCACTCATAAAAACAGGGAACTTAGGCCCTCGGCAGACCAGCAAGAAACGCTGGCATAGGAGTGGTGAGGGGTGTGTGGTGACTGCATGCTGTATGCCGACTCAGCCCCCAAACCGGTGTCATGCAGCCCACCCAATCAGACAGCGGGCAGCACTGGAAGCTCCTGCAGCGCAGCAATTACACGCTGCAAGCCACAGGAGCAAAAAAGAGCCACAGCAGTTGCAAAGGGGGCGGCTTTTTTCTGTCCCAAAAAGGAGCGGCATTTTGCCACTTCTTTTTGGGCCAGAAAAATGCTGGCTCAGGGCCGCAGCGTGTGGTTGCTGCAGCCCTGATCTAGTGCTCAAAGAGGCGACACTCCTTTGAGGTGGTCTGCTTCGCCCCTTAGTTGCACCTTCTATATAGGGCACTGCATGGGGATCTCTGTAGGATAAACATTTGGTTCTGCACTTTATTCTACACTTTTAAAATCAATCTGTTCTTATACATAGCAGCTTATGAAGTTCTAAAATGCAGATCTGCATCTGAAATCCCAATTCATAATAACCCCAATCAACAGCATTCACAGAGTCCAGAATGCTTTTTCCTGTTGCATAATCAATATTATTCATGCTCCAAATGTAACAAACCAGAAACAGTCTCATCTCACACATACAGTAATAAGCATATACTGTACTCTACAGATCTGTCCAACATGGATATACTTTGCATGACAAATACAGGTTGAGTCTCCCTTATCCAGGATTCTGAAATCCAAAATACTCCAGAATCCAAAACTTTATTCATGTGTGACTAAGATAGTGACTCCTTTCCTTCCTGATGGTTCAATGTACACAAACTTTGTTTGATGTGCACAAATATTTAAATATTGTGTATAAAATTAAATTCAGGCTATGTGTGTAAGATGAATATGAAACATACATGCATTTCATGTTTCAGACTCCAAGATATCATCTCCAAGATATCTCATTAAATATATGCAAACATTCCGTTTAAAAAATAATAATCCAAAATCCAAAACACTTCTGGTCCCAAGCATTCCAAATAAGGGATACTCAACCTGTATCAAGCAAGATGGCAACAAGTCAGATGGCATCTGAAAATCCAAATTAACTCATGATCTCATATGTAACATTGGCTCCATATCGGCTCATTTCAGCCTAATCCTCAAACAATTCTGTGTCAAAAAAATCCTAAGATTTGCCGATGCCTCTTGAATCCTTTGGTAACTTTGGGGAACTTTACACAGTATCCTTTTAATCAGTGCCAGTGCATACAGAAGTCTCCAGCTGGCTGTATTAAGTATGGCTTCTGATTGTATGTAGCAACACCACCTCTGCTACCATCCTACCTCTGCTACCATCTGCCTACTCACCCGCCTTGGCAGTACCTGCCCTCTTTGAATAGCAGACAGAGAAGAAGAACAAGTCCTAGCCTAAAACAAATCCCCAACACTGCCAACACAGATGAATAAGCAGGGGATGGCAGTGGCGGCACTGTTGAGCCACCTGAATAAGGCTTTCTGACTGACTGTATAAAACTAACAAAACCTGTAACCACTGCAGCCAGCTGGAAGCTTCTATATACAGGGACTGGTTCACAGCTTCCTGCGTGAACCTGCTGTTACTGATGTGGAATTCAACCTGAAACTAACTAATCTGATATATGACCTTCTAATTAATATCAGGTGGGGAAACCCACTATGCCATGTCTATTGAAGCATAATGTAAAAAGAAAAATTGCATTACTCAGCCTCCCCATAAGCATTAATATTCTGTCTCCCTGTGCAAAAAACAAAACAAGTCCATCATAAGTTCAGAAACTTCTCTTTGGTTGTATATTCAGCAATTATATGAGATAAAAGAACAGCAAGCACATCCAGGACAGCATCTCTACCCTTCAGTACTTGAAATAAAATGCATTCTAAAACAACCAGGAAGAAAGAGCAAAATTAAAGCGCACATTGCCCACTGCAACTTCCAATCAAGCTAGTATGTGTATATTTCTTACATTAAGCCATGTTTTAATTTTAGATATGCAAAGGAAACCACTATAAACAGTAACCAGGAAGCTGGCTTGTCATTTTTACAATCCACATTTTATTTAACTCTGCTGGGCCATATCCACTTCTGCTTCTATAAATCAATTAGTCTTTATTTGTCTGTGGCACAATGTTGGTTCTAAAATATTCTGATAATACAGTGTACTACTGTGGCATATACAATTGAACAAAGGAATCATAAAGCAATTTTTTTTAAAGTGCAGGAACAAAATAATGTTGCAGGATTATATGCCAGCCAATTGATAATAATGGCAGCTATAAAAATTGATCCCCTTTATAATCAATCCACAGCTGATGTTTTAAAAATTTGCAGAAGATCTTTTGGGCTGCTACTGTGAAGGTGGCAACCTTGAGTGTAATAGATTTTGAATGATCAGTTATTAGGTCACAAATGATATCATCCTGCTTATGGATGCTGTTTCTACAGACATAAATGGAGGGGTCCCTCCCTCCTGCAATCCCTGTGCATCCTAAGAACGTATTCCAGAAACTCTCCAGAGCAAGCTTCTAATACCATGAAGGGTTCCAGAGAGAAAGGAGAGAGAGAATGTTATTGCTACAGTCACGCTGAATTTAGCCCATTATGTCCAATAAGATTATATTAAAAGGCCCAACTTCTCACAAAAGTTATTCACAACATGTGTACTATTGATTTCCTCCTAGATTCTCTACCTAATTTGTAAGGCCATGTTGACTGACAATAGCAAATAACAGAAAGACAGATCATGGCAAGTGAAATCTTTTCACACCCATCAGAGGTTTTTTTTTTCCTGAAGTAGATTATCTGAAAATTGAAGAAGTGGAAATCATCCATTGTGTTTGCATTTTAATTAGACGAAGCAATTATAAATTCCCAGTGCTGGCATTATTCATATGCTGCAGAATCTAGAGGAAAAAATGTCATTCTTAAAGTGTAAAATGGCATTTTAACAATCTTCCAATCTCCTTGTATCTCACAGTTAAACTGACACAGCATGAAAACATTCCCCTACTGGTAGAGATTTAGATACCAATTTTCTTTGTGAAAATGTGCAAAAAAAATATTTTTTTTAAAGTAACTGAAAGAGTTATTGACATGTCATACAGTATCCCATATTTCATTAGACAAAAAGTAAGAAGAACATGCCATTGCTGTAATGGGAGGTGTGGTAACAGTGCTTTTAAAAAGGCTCTTGACATTGATGCATTTCTGATAATGCAGAAGACCAAAGCTTATCAGGTTCATAGGAGACTCGATTACACAGGAATCTAATTATTGGAAGTCTATTTAGTTGTCCTGTTTGCTAAGGCAAAGGTTAACGAGAACTGCACTGAAAAAACCTCCTGTGTTTTACAAAGTATTTCTTACACTGCATGAAATGTAAATGAAATGTATTCTAATCAAGTTCTCTTTGACTCTTAACTCTTTCTAACTCTAGAACTTAGACCTCTGCTTCTGAGTGATACCACTGAGACAGCCTTCTGCCAAAAATGAAGTTGTAACCAAAAGAGAAGAATTTAAAACAGATACTGACACTAGAAAGGAGAATCGAAGAGATAAACTTTACGGGTGAATAGTCTAAATGAGAAAGGAGGAGATAGTATTCAGACTGTAATTGCTAACATTAAATCTTCATAAATATTAAGTTGGAGGCTCTAATTTCAGATAGAAATTAATTATATTTTGGGGAGTAACACGTTCAGAAGTGTTTACACAGCTGAGAGGCCTCAGCTGCTGCAGTTTCAAGCCAGGAGCTTTCTGGACTCATCTGCTTTTCAAGCACATGACTTAACAATCACCAGTTTCATTAAACTTGAAAAGAAAGAAAAAAAGGAGAGAGAGAAATGTCACCTGCAACACTGTCACTTGTTAAAACAGAGTTTAAATCAGATTTGTACATTTTATACATGCTGGACATCCTATCCTACAGGAAGGCTTTCTTTTTTGTTTCACTGGCTGTTTTCCAAACAGCTGTTGGTATTTGGATTAGAAATCATGGGTTTTCAAATCCTTTCTGGCCTAAACTCAACTAGCAACAGATGACAACACACCAATATATTTCAGAGGTTGCAATTAACCTTGTCTGTGTTTGTTTTTATCTAAAGCTTCAGTTCTACTTCCAACACAAGGACTAGCTACTTTCCCTAAAAATACCAGTGTGGCACTGCTCTGCCAAACACGGCAGCCACCCTTTGCATTCAAAATCTAACTGACCTTTTTAAAATGGAGTGGGGGGAGAGAAAGAGCGTGCACGCACAGAAGCACATTTCCCAATATATTGTACAAGAAATCTCAAACATTACAGCAGTGACTGCAAAAGTAAAATGAGAACTATGGCTCCAATCCAGTAGGGCTTTTCAAATGGATTGTCAGACATGCACAGCAAAGTTGTTTTTTTTAAAACTTTCTTTTCATTAAAGCCTCTTTGTTTCCTTTCAAGACCTTTCCTTTGTCCTATCCCCTTCATATCACAAGATGGATTCTATATTTATTTAACACAATCTCACTTATTTAGATGGACTTCTTTATTGATAGCCTGAACAGACTTCCAGAAATAATCCAGCTTGAGACCACTTTAACTGTCCTGGCCCAATGCTAGGGAGTCATGGGAACTGTAGTTTTTTCTGAGACATTGAGCCTTCTCTGTCAGAGAGCTCTGGTGCCACAATAAACTACAGTTCCCATGATTCCCTAACACTGAGCCAGGGCAGTTAAAGTGGACTCAAGCTAGATTATTTCTGGAAGTCTGTTCAGGTCCTAAGTAAGCAAAGTTTGTTCTGCTTTAAGCACTTCTAAGTACAGTTATCCCTTCTGATTCCCTGCGAATTGGTAATATTGCAAATATTTAAGTCCTCATTCTTTTTAATGGCTGCGTGCTCCCCACAGGTGCACGCACCATTTTGTTCCTCCCCACTTTCTGTTCAAGAAGGAGCGAGACCACAGACTTCAAGTCCACGAACAGGGAGGGACGGCTGTAATACTTGTACTCAAATGAACTTTGAATCAGGCCTTCCAGTACGTAAATCAAAATGCACTGTATTATGTTGTACCATGGATACATTATTTCCAAAATTCTAAAAGTTGTTAAAACAAGTGATTAACAAGAGCTTCTGAAACATGTGTTTTTTTGCCCCATAATCATACAAAAAGCAGGCAGACTAGTATCTACTATCTTCTACTATCTAGGTACTCCTGAGATTTTTTTTCTCTATCTTGCTCTCTCATTTGGTATACATGAAAGTCACAAGCCACAAATGTTCATGCATAGCCAATTCTGATTTCCTTCACTGCAGATAATATGAATCTTAAACTGTGCTCTGCTGAATAAATTTTCATTTTAATCAAGTTTTAAGCAAATTGCTAAACACATACTTTAGATCTGGGTTTTCAATCTTTGATTTTACTAGCTAATTTATACTCCCGCTCCCAGCAGCCTCTGCCAACATGACCAATGATGATGGGTTCTAAGAGCTGAACTCCAAATCATCTGGAAGACTAAAGGCTGCTAAATCCAAATGCCAGCCTCAACTAGAGGAGATTCATTGAATCAATGGAACCTATTTAAGTCTTGATTGGCCACATTCCCGCTGGCTCAGTGAGCCTCCCGTGGTTCTGGCTACCAGATTTATGCTTCAGTGTTTGACTCGATTGGTCAAGTTGTTAAGCAACAAATGCTGAATTAGCAAAATACCTAAACAGGAATATTTTTAAAATGCAGTTAGTGCTTTTGAGAGAATTTGAAAGCAAATGCAAAATAGGTACTAGAAAAATGAGGTATCATTTGTGGGCAAATCCAAGAAAAATGCTGACTTACTGAGTCATCTGTAGCAGAAGCAGGCCAACCTTCCCACAACTGATGTCGAACAGGGATACTAGTCAAGTCGTAAACGTTTCGTTTAACCTGCAAAAAAAAAAAAAAATTTGTTTACATGCTGCTGGTATTACAATTTATAATTTGTCTATCTTTTAAAATGTGCATATGATTAAATCATTTAGCCTCAAAACTATAAAATAGATCCATTCAGATGTTACTTGTTTGCATATGTGGAATTAAAGCAGAAACGACCATTTGCTCATGGCAGCCATACAGACTTCTCATCTTATTGATTTATTATTTGCATTTATATCCTGCCTTTTGTCCAATAAGCTCTTCCCCCCTTTATCCTCACAATGATCATGTGAGGTACATCTGGCTGAGATTAATTGCTCAAAGACAATCAAGTGAGCTTCATGGAGTTGATGGCCTTGCATCTCGTACGGCCAACACCAACACTAACCCAGGGCCAGGCAATTATGGAGAGTTTGGCAACTATCTTCATCATGCCCTACTCTTGCTACAAGCCATGGCAACTTTTTCTAAACAAACCAGAAGTGACCAGAAAGTAATTTTAAATTTATCCAACCATTCCTGTGAGCACTGAAAACAAGGTATAGGGGGCCTCTGAAGATTTCCAGGCCTGTGATTTTTTCCCCTGAGGCAAATTCTGGTTAGGAGGGACACTGAAACCCACAAAAAAACCTTTGTGAGCCTCTCAAGACCCAGCCCTATATTATTCAAATTATACTACATTGGGGGCTTGTGTCCAAATTCAAGTTGCCTACCTTCATGTGCACTATCACTTTTTAAAAAGTGTACTTAATAACTGTGAAGGATAATGGCTTGGATTCACAGATGGTTGAATGACCTAATGCAACCAGAAAGACATTTCTGCTCATCCAGAGTCCCCTCCTTCCCCATCATTTTTTTCTTACTAATTTGCCTTACTGCACCCCGTACATTTCCAGAGACCCCATTATCCATGTAAGAGGACAAGATCTGCAGTGGGCCCATTGGTATTACAGCCACTGCCACATTAGTGACCACTGATCCAGCCCATTGGTATTACCGTCTCTGCTACATTAGACTTCTGCTGGGCTTTCCACACTGTGAAGCCAATGTTATTTTAGGATGAATCACTATTCACTCATTATCATTTTTAGCATCAAACCCATCTCAAAAGACCATATAATATTTTTTAAACCACATGGCTAACTCAGAAGTAGGATAATCAGAAACCCAGATAATAAGAAAAATAAAATATTCATTTATAAATAAAATAAAATATAGGTCTAGCATCTTCACTTTCTATAGAAGAAATGGGTGTATATCCATGTTACTGTCAAAGAATTCTGGAAAATATTGAGGGAAGACAGATTGTAAAACATGCCTCCCTAAACATCACATTGCTTCAGAAGAAATCTGCTTAAGCCACATGAGCATGTTGGTTAGATGGTGACAAAGAGAATAACTCATTTTCACTCACTCTAACATATACCTATATTCACCCATAATCTATTCATTTCCCATCTAATTTTTTTCTTAACTCCTTCTCTAGTTCTGTATTTTTCTCTTTCTGACCCCTTTCCCTTCTCCCTGTTCTTCTCTCTCCTTCTCATCCTGGATGTCCTCCTTTATGGGTCTCTCCACACATACATGGCAAGTAGGCTTTTAAAAAAACACCTTCCACTGACACCAACTTAACATTATCAGAATTCCACTGCAGATTTACAGTTTAGACACTACTATGCAACAATACAGGAGATTTAACTGCCATCTTAGTTTGGCAGTCTATGTATTGCTACTTATACCTACATGCTTCTGAACTCCATCTAGGATCATGTAACAAGATACATAATCTATAGTCAATATCCACAATATCCAGTCAAGTGAGGAGAGAAGACCAAGTGGAGACTGACTCCCATAAATAATCTAATATATGATAGATGCAGAAAACAAAATTCAAAACCACTCTTGCCATCTATGACTGCCCAGCTAAAAATACCCAAACATATCATCAATGGTCTGCAGTCTACCCTGGACAATAATAACAGGTATACCTCAGTTAACAAAGTAGATGTGTTCCTGGGCATCACTTCTTTAACAGAAAATTAGCTACTAGAGGCAGGAATAACATGAAAAGAATGGGGATAGGTTCTTAAACCATGAAAAAGAAGAGCAGTTTAACAAGCTTCAGTAAATATATTCAAAACTACCAATATGCACATTTGAAATTAAACAATTAGGTAAGTTAAACTCTGCAGAATGAACAAATACATTTTGAACCTTCTAGAACCATTTGAAAGCTTCTTCCATAATCCTTGCAGAAATGTCTTTCACTTTCACCATGCTCCACTCATCTTATGATTTCCATTTTGGAGGCCAAACTTACAGATCTAAGTTGTTGTTGTTTTAACAAACTGTGGTGGGCTGGTGAGGTAGACTTACCTGTTTTCCTCTCTCCCTGTTTTATTGTTCATACATGTTCTGTCAAGGAACCAGGAGGCAGTGGATTTTACCTTGCCTTTTTTTTAGGCAGGCAAATACGGCTACAGTTGGATCAGCTACAGTAGAAACTCATTCTTTCCCAGCTTAAGCTTTATTGCATTGTTTACTGCAAATATGCTGCTGCAGCCTGGCACTGAAAGTCTGAGTTTCTCTAGCCCTCTTTCACAATCCTCCCAATACTAACCCTACTAACCCTTCCAGCTAGATAGAGAACAAAAAAAGGGGGTTATGCAGCCATAAAAAGACTTTGTAAAAAGGAACTTCTCTGTTAGAGGCTTTGTTAACTGAGGTATGCCAGTACTTCCATCTCAGGTCCCAAATCTGTCTTTGCTTACAGTCAGCCCATCTTCCAGCATGATACACTGTGATTTGCAACCTGTCCAAATACTCTCCTAAATAAAATAAAAAATTATTCTTGAACAAAATGAACTTCAAAGAGAGACTAGGGTGGAAATCATGTGGCCTTCCAGATGTTTTTCAACTGCTTCTGGGAAACTCGTGTGTTAACTGCTAAAATACAACTTATTACAAATTACATTCTACCACCTGCGGCCATAATTGAAATAACAAATGGTTTTTTTTCTTACTTTACTAAAGGTATTATTTATTTTACAAATGCAGGATGTTTGCTATTGTCAATGCTGCTTTATGAATAGAGACTAGTTATTTTCTACATACATACATCTAAGCTTTAATATAATTATTGAAGTCTGTATTTCTTTGCATACATTCTATGAGACCTCAGTGCCTACATTTTCTCTCTTGCTAACATTTAGGTATTTAATTGCCACATAGTGATATACTCCATGCATCTGATCAAGCGGGCATTAGTCCACTTAAGCTTATTTCATAAATCTGTCAGGCTTTAAGGTACAAGACATTTTTTGCTGCCATAGACTGATACAGGCACTTACTGTAGTTTGATACCATTTTTGTGTACCAATTAAAACTGCAATCCATTACTGCATGATGTATTTCCACCCTCTAAGTATAATAGTTTTATACTATTTTCAAGAGGGACAAAAAGTTACAGAAATACAACTTCCCCACAATCTTTTGTGATCATATGATAACAATAATCTTTGCATTTTAAGCTGTAGTAGTCATTTTACAGGGGTCAAAAGATACAGCATAGCTTCCTCTCTACTTGCAGAAAGCAAAATCCGCTTGATCACTTATCAGCTGAATTAATTTGTAATGTCTTTATCCTCAGCAGGCAACAAGGTGACTATTAATGTAAATGGGGTCTCAAAATACCATACTATTATGTAGTGTTTTTTTTAAATGATATGGTGAGTACAGTAATAAAGCAAAATGCCCATAATAAAATTTTACATGTCTACATCTCAAAAACATTTTATCTCTATGTTATGATGTACTAAAAAGCAGTCACACAAAGGAAATAAAGCAAAGGGCCCTCTACTCCACTCCCAATCCCCCACAACGTCTGTGAAATAAAAATAAGTAAAATCTGGACTTGGATTCCTTACATTCTTTTCTAATTCCAAAGTACAACACCACAGCATTATGAAATAAACAGTATTCTCCTTTCTCCATTCACTCATCTGTAACTGCACTGATTTCAATAACATTCCTTTGCTATTCTAAGCCTGAAAGGCATGCTCTGGTTATAGTGTTATGTTGGTATAAAGCACAATGCCAGACTGATGTGCTGAACAAAAGTGATCAAAGTTCGAGTAACGTTAGCAAACGCACAAGTATTCTGTCTTATTATTCAACCAGAATGACATCTGTTGAGCAACTCGTTGCAGAATACACTAGTTGTTAGAGACAGGCCTCAGCTGGGAGGTACCATGTAAAAAGTATTAGGGCAATGTTTGGTTAAACAAACTGCTGAGGCTATATTCACAAATGGGTTCTGAAAAGATGCCAAAGCCAGTCCTCACTCATTCTAATCACAGACAGTGTTTTAAAATAATAATAACAACAACATTTTATCTTCCTCCTGTGCAATGTCAAAAGATGTATCATATATACTCATGTACAAGTCAACCTCATGTACAAGTCGAGGGAAGATTTCAGGGTCAAAATCCTGGATTTTGATATGATCCATGGATAAGTCGAGGGTAAAATTTATGGGGCTATAAGGAAGGATGGAAAGAGGGAAATACTACTTCCATCCTTCCTTCTCCTTTTCTGGACCTCTCAGGACTGATTTCCAGGTTCTAGAGGAGAGGTTTTAACATCGGATTGAGAAGGGAAGCAAGTGGATTTAAATGGGGAGTTTTTTTTCCATAGGAAGCAAGGTTTTGCAAAATAGACTAGAGCAGGGGTCGGCATATCTTTTGGGGGAGGCCAGTTCCGCTGTCCCCCAAATTGCCAGCGGGCCAAAGGGGAGGAAAAAATGGCACCGGAGGTACGCGCACGTGTGCACTCACACACGCATGCGCACTACTCCCAGCGTCATGTGCAGGTGTGTGTGAGTGTGGGAGGTGCCATTTTGTGTTCCAAAATGGCACCCACCGCCATGTACATGCGTGCGCGCAGGTGCCATTTTGGAACACAAAATGGCACCCCGCGGCGCGCATGCACGGTGGCGGCAGCAGCAGCGCACACGGGGCGGCGGCAACGGCAGCAGGACCGGCCACTGGCAGGTTTAAAGGCCTCAAGGGGCCAGGTTCGGCCCCAGGGCCGTAGTTTGCCAACCCCTGGACTATAGAGATGGTTTTAAATGGAGAGGTTTTTTCCATAGGTAGCAAGGTCTTACAAATGGACTAGAGAGAGAAGCAAGTGGTTTTAAATGGGGAAGTTTTTTTCCATAGGAAGCAAGGTCTTGTAAAACAGACTAGATAGAGAAGCAAGTGGATTTAAATGGGGAGTTTTTTCCCATAAGAAGCAAGGTCTTGCAAAACGGACTAGAAAGAGAAGCAAGTGGATTTAAATTGAGAAATTTTTTCCATGGGAAGCAAGGTCTTGCAAAACAGACTAAAGAGGTGGTTTTAAATGGCAAGGTTTTTTTTTTCCATAGGAAGCAAGGTCTTCCAAAATGGACTGGGGAGAAAAAGAACTGGTGTTAAATGGAGATTGGGGGATCAGGTTTGCTTGTTGTAGGACCTTTCTAAGCATTATTGGTGTACTGACCCGTATATAAGTCGACCCAGGATTTTAGGGTCAATTTTGGGGCATAAATATCTCGACTTATAATCAATCATATATAGTAATTGTTTAAAAAATCTGCCAATTTCACCTTTTAAAATGTACTTACATAGGCTAAAACTGTAAGATTCTATGTTGGAAACATTTTTACACAGAGTGAGGCATACTGCTATGGAGGTAAGACCCATGCATAAAAAAGCAGATTTTACCTGGGCCTGGAAGTTCAGAAGAACTGGGTCTAGGCTGTAAACCCATTAACATGAGGGGAAGGTATGCAAAAGTATAGATCATACTTGATGACATTTGTACCCTGTGTCAGCCTCAGGCATAGTAGGAGCCAGTGCAACTGAAAGTATTTACAGATCCCAGAACATAGGCAAGGAAATGAGCTAGTACTGTTGTCTCCAGTAAATAAGAAAAAATAGCACTAAATCCCATCACAAAGGAGAAGGTTCTAAAGTGTGTCATACAATGAATACATACGCATGTCATTATTTGACATCTAATAGTATTCAGTGACTGAGCTGCTATTTTGCAGAGTGGATGCTCAGAAACATTCTTATCTGATAAAATAATTGTGTTAACAAGACAATATTCACAAGAGTCTGAGTTCAGCATGGATATTAAATATTGGTTTGCATAGAAAAGGAAAGCAATATAGGTCATAGGACAAGGAGGAAAATCTTGCACTCATTCTGCTTTGTGCTGCCCTAGGGGCATTTTGTCTGTCCCGGCTATGTGTGACAGGACTATTTTGTAGGCCCCTCCTGGATCTCTGTTGATGCCACTCCACCAAAGAGGAGGAAGAGGAGGAGAAGGAAATAAAAAGGGGGAGGGGGAATGTAAGGCTCCAAAAGGTATAGACCCCACCTGTATAACTTGTTTTGTCTCCAATCCCAAGGGGCTTTGTTGAGAGGGCTAGCATAGCCCACACTGGGACACAGGGACCAAAAACTGATCCCTAGATCCGTGATGTTTGCTCATTTTTGCCCTTTTTATGATGGAAACTCCTTTTAACATAAAAGTGTAACTATTAATAAAAAGATGCATTTTTATATGTACAGAATGAGTAGAATGCCACTTCAACACAAAGCTCAAATTAGCTAAATGACAATCCAGAGGCAAAACTCTCTTAATAAAATTAAAATGAAACTTTTGGGCTGGGAAGAATTTGCTTCAGAAATCAAGGTAGAAATCTCTAGATGCAACTGTAATGTGTTCTAGGTACATACTTCTCCAACAAGATACAGATGATAGACTGATTCCTCTGTAGCCTGATTTATCATTATTTCACCTAAGCTGATGATAGAATAAATGGAAAAAGCAGAGTCTCAAAATGTTAGCCTCTTTTCCAGACTCGCATTTACAATAAACCATGGCCTGCATATTGGAAATGCTCTATACACACTCCAATTCCCAAGAATATGTTGGCTAATGGAGCACACACAAAAATTTCAAAGGAAAATCAGCCTGTGCTTATAGATTACAGCAAAGCCTTTGAATGTGTAAATCATGAAAAGCTATGGATCACTCTTAAAGAAATGAGTGTGCCACAACATTTGCTTGTCCTAATGTGTAACCTATACTCAAGACAAGAGTTGCCAAATGGCAAGGGGGTCAGGCTGAAAATGTCTGAATATGTCATACGTAAAGCATGATTAGATGTGAAGGAGGGAGGTGTGAAAACTGGAAAACTTGAAATCAGGCCCAAACTTTCCCTAGAAGCAAAGATGACTACGGGGGGAAGCAGACGAGAGGCTCTGGGACGCCGCGGGACGGTCCGCCGTGGGACCGAGGCATCCTCACCGCGGCGCACCGTCGGCGCCCCTGAAAGGAGCACTAAATCAGCGCTCCTTTCAGAAGTCAGCGAAAGTGCACCCCAAAAGCGTGAGGCGCACTTTCGCTGACTTATCCGCCGCAGCGTGTGCGGACGCTGCGGCAGGAGGTTGCCTTCAGAGCGCCAGCCGTGCGGAGGGCCGGCAGCTCTGAGGGCAACCTCGGGAGGAGGAAGGGGCGCCGAGCATGCGGCTGCCCCTCCTCTTCCCTGCCTCAGAGACGGATCAATTAGCCGTCTGCCAAGGCCCTACATTGAGGTATTTTTGGCCATATCATAAGAAGAAAGCACTCACTAGAAAAGACAGTAATATTTGGTAATGCTGAGGGCAATAGGAAATGATAAAGACTGTATATCAGATGGATAATTCAATCAAGAGATGTCACGGCCATGAATCTCCAAGAGCTGAGCAGTGCAGTGACTTGGAGGTCTCTCATTTATAGGGTCACCGCAGATCGAAGTCAACTTGAAGGCAGTTAACAACAAAAACAAGAAGTAGATGATGAAGATATCAAACTTTCCATACCTTGGTTCAGTCATTAATCAGAATGAAGACAGTAGTGAAGAAATTTAAAAAAAAGACTCGGCCTTGGAAGGGCAGCTATGAAAGAACTAGACAAGATCCTAAAGTGCAAAGATATATCATTGAATACTAAAGTTATAATTTATATGCAGAACTGTGAAAGCTGGGCTCAATCATCAATCAGAATGAAGACTACAGTCAATAAATCAGAAGACATGGAACTCTCACTAGAAGCCAAGATAATTAAACTGAGGCCTGAAACAGACGGGCCAAAAGGAGCAGCCCCAAAGCGGCCAAAGCCACCAGAAAAAGGAGTGACAAAAAAAAAGCTCCTGATGGTGGCCCATTTGGGGTTGCAGTAGCAGCCTGCTTTGAGACCAGGCCGTGTGGTCACCATGGTCCTGGGTTGAATGCAGCCCCAATTGCTGCTGGAGCAGTCAGAGCCAGAGGCCACTCCTAGCCACCCATCTGCTTCACTCCCAAGGTGGTTGTACTTTCAACATATAATGGTAGGACGTGACTCACTAGAAAATATAATAATGCTTGGCAAGGTGGAAGGCAGCAGGAAAAAAGGAAGACCATACTGCAGATTGATAGATAAATAAGGAAGCCACAGCACTGTGTTTGTAAGACCTGAACAGAGGTGTTGATGATAGGGTGACTTGGACGTCTCTCATCCATAGCATCACCATAAGTCTAAGTTGACTTGGCAACAGTTAAAACAAATTTACAACAATAAATAGTCCTCTGTTCATTCAATAGCAATAGCAATACCAGCTACATTTCTTTACCACTTCATACTGAACGAAACAGTCTCTAAGCAGTTTACAATGTGTAAGCTAATTGCCTCCAACAAGCTGGGTATTCATTTTAGCGATCTTGACGGGTTGAGCTGACCTTGGAACTCCTGGTTGGAATCGAACTCACAACCTTGTGGCTGTGAGTGAGTGGCTGCAGTATTGGCATTTAACCACTGTGCAATCAGGACTCATTCAACATGTGAAACCCTGGAATTTCAATATGTATCTGGTTTGAATACTAAAGCACTTTGGTGTATACATTCAGGATACACCTTGTATTTTGAAATAGAAATAAATGCCTACAGAATCTATTCAAAACAGAATAGCAACATTGTGCCATATTATATATCTTGAAATTGAAAATTCAAATATTTAAGACTCTAATTTTATTTATCCATTTTTTATATGTTGATGCATAATTATTCTGTCACAAAATATTCCTAGCATACAAAATTAGTAAGTTATTAGAAAACCATTCTGCAGTATTTTATTTTGGGATTGACGGGAAAAAATGTGAGTCTAAAAAGATGCTCTACTGCCTATACAAAATTTGTAGAAAACTTTTAAATTAAATGTAAAGTGGAAAACATGTTCTAATATATCAGAGGAACAAAACACTAGCAACAGGTTGGCTACAGCTAAACTTATAAACTGAAGTGAATGGAATTATCTCAGTGGTTCTCAAACTATTTCACCCTGGGCTCCCTTTTACATCTAAATGCACATCACCCCTCTCCTCCTATTCACTGTGGTATATGAATAAAAATGTTTTGTTTTTTAGTGTGCATATTTTCATTCACACATTTATGTAGCTCATATTCTAACATTTTGTAAGAAAATGACATTGTTCAAATTAGAACATTTTTATTTCAATAAATTCAATACTCTGTTCAACACAATGTTTATACTTGATGTGATGCACGTGCTTGTTTCTGAGCGCAAAGTTTACTAAAATGAGCAGTAATATTAGAAAGTGCAATTCTCAGTTCTTTGGTGAAGTCAAGTCTTGCACGATATTTACTCTTCGTAGCTGTCACAGCTGAGAATCCATTTTCACAAAGGCAGATAGTTGCAAACAGTATGAGCATTTTCATAATGACTTTCTTTATCGCCTGGCAAGCAGGAGAAATGGTTGGGGCAGTAAGCGACCATTGCTCCAACCATTTCTTCCAAAGTGCACACATCTGAAGAAATGGTTGGGGTGGTGAGCAACTGTTGCTCCAAACATTTCTCCTAAAGCACATGTGTCAGAAGAAATGCTTGGGGCAACAATTGTCAAAGAGGCCAACCACTTACTGAAACCGGCTGCTCTGTGAATTGAAGGAAACCATCTTTTAGGCCAACTCCCCTCCCTCCCAAACCATTGCCACACACACACATGTCCTAGCCTGCCCACCACACCCTGACACTCAGTTCCTTCTCTTCTCTCATTCCCTGCTACATGGTCTAACAGTGAAGTGGATACTGAGAAATGTGTTCCTAGCACTTTCCCTCTCTGGAGGGTGAACTATTCAGTGGTGTGGTTGATGCCCCCCTTGAGAAACTGTCATGCTCCCCTGGAAGGCATGCCCCACCATTTGAGAACCTGTTCCAAGAGTTTCAATGAGTATATTCTAGGATATTCTGGAATTGCTAATTCTGGATCCCACTCCTTTTTATTACTATTTTATGCAATTGCCTGCAGGTAAAATACAGAAAATTAGCACTTACAATTACATGCTTCTTGAGGTAGCTGGAATATAGGGAAAAATAAACAGAAAGAATTCAAGTCCCTAATATCTTTTTACTTCATGCAAATCAATTAAGAACAAGCTGAAGTGAACAGCTGAGCAGCTTTGTCAACTGTGTGGATACACAATTATTTTAAGATTATCATCAATGCAATAACATGATTTGTGCTGCAATGTATAAGTGGATGGTGTCTTTCAAATATCACATGCCCTGCCCCCAAAAGCATGTTGTTTAAGGGCACCTGCGGTAGCACTGGAAAACAAACAGATCAATACAACAGACAAATGGAGTGGCGAGGGGTCATTTACGTTGGATTGTATTACAGAACAGGTGGGTTCCAAGGATTCTTTTTAAAAGGAGGGAGGAGAGGAAGCATGAGACAGTGTGCATCTGTAATGTTCCTTTAGTCAGGTTAGTCAAACATGTCAAAGGTAGGAATCCTAAACTCATTTACCTGTGAGTAAAACCCATTGAAGACATTGAATAAACGTTCTTAGAGCTTCACTTAGAGCTTAAATGACAGTGAAAGGGGTATTAAAAGATTGGGTTGTAAAAAAGAGATTAAAGAGGAAAATTTGTTGGGATAATCCCCCCCCTCTTTTCCTTTTTTTTTTTTTTAACGGTCAAGGCCTAGTTTAATGCTATATCCAATATCAGAATCAACTCATATTTTATTCTTTTATCTTACTTTTGGTTTTCAAAAAATATTTACTCCTGTCATCTTATCTGTAAACTTCTCTCTTTCCATTCTCTTTCTCCTTTCTTTTAATTTCTCTGTGGCATCCCTTACTAATCCTACACTCAAGCATGGATTCTAGTGCAAATGGTGCCATTCAGATCAGAAAACAACTTAAGTTGTAGATCACAAGCTACCACCAGTCAAAGAAATGCAGGTACAAGTAAAAAAGGAAATGATGCTTATCCTCTAACAACTGATTTGGAAGGATGTGGCAAATCACAGAACCTTTTGTTGTTCTGTGCCTTCAAGTTGTTTTCAACTTATGGCAACCCTGAGGTGAACTTATCTTGGGGTTTTCTTGGCAAGATTTCTTCAGAGGAAGTTTACCACTGCCTTCCTTTGAGGATGAGAGCATGTCACTTACCCAAGGCCACCCAATGAGTTGCATGGTTGAGTGGAGAATTAAACCTTGGTCTCTAGCATTGTAGTCCAACATTCAAACTACTATGCCACATTGATTCTCTATAGAACCTGTTACCTGAAGATATTTAACTTCTCTATGTTCATAGATTGTGTTTTTGTTTGGTTTGGTTTTTTTAGTCCTTTAATGGGTTCCTCAGTTTCCTGGGTTTTTGTGGGTGTTTTTGTTTTGTAGCAGCTTTGCAAAACTGTGGTTAACAAATGACCTGGAATTAGGGCCCAGTATTGAGCAATGACCAAGTTTTCAAATGCCATCAAACTATTTAGGCTAGTTAGAACAAAACAGATTGCTACTGGCTAGAAGAAACTCTTTCAAAACTAAGGAAATGCACGTTCAAACACCAACTGAGATTCAATCTAATAAAAGTAAAAAATGATGCATATTGGGACAAAAAAAGAAAAACCCAACCAACTTCACATACACACTGATGGAATCTGAACTTACAATGACCAAAAACTGTACAGTACTGTCATTTCAGTCAAAATGTGAACTTAAAATAAAGCTGTTGTAAAAAAAAAATCATGTTGGGCATAATTAGAAACTGACATACAAATGCCTAGAGCAGGGGTAGGCAACCTTTCCCCTTTAAGGGCTGAGGGACTTCAGCTCCCAGAAGCCTCAGCCATGTTGGCCAATAGTCCCATGTTGGCCAATAGCTCCTGGGATTCTGGGAGCTGAAGTCCCTCGGCCCTTAAAGGGGAAAGGTTGCGTACCCCTGGCCTAGAGAAGTGTTCTCTCTTGGAATCTCTAGGTCCTCCAGCTCAACCTCTGGTGGAAGTGGGCCATAGATTCATGGTGGAGGACCTAGAGCAGGGGTAGGCCAAGGGACTTCAGCTCCCAGAATCCCAGGAGCTACTGGCCAACATGGGACTATTGGCCAACATGGCTGAGACTTCTGGGAGCTGAAGTCCCTCGGCCCTTAAAGGGGAAAGGTTGCCTACCCCAGACCCAGAGGTTCCTACAGATAACATATCAATAAGATCTGTGAATAATCAAATTCACAAAAGTCAAAACTGCAAATGTGGAGGGATGATGGTACAGGCATCACACAGATCTCTCATGCCATATTTAATCTGTCTTGGAGTCATGCCAAAGAATATTTTATTGGCTATGATTTAATCTACCTTCCTGGTTCTAGTTGGAACAGCTCTCAGTATCCCAAAGGAAGTGGTAGAGAAAAAACCTCCCTTGCTTAATAAAACACTTGTTGTCATAGTAGGGTATACCTGAAGTTATGAAATAAAAATGAAAAATCTTTAACATGTCCAGTTTTCTTTTAGTAACAGTATGATTCATTGTTCATATCCTCATATCTGAAAATCCAACTGTCCAGTAGACTTACCCAAGGTCTTTTTATTTTCAAACATTAGAGCAGGGGTAGGCAACCTTTCCCCTTTAAGGGCCGAGGGACTTCAGCTCCCAGAATCCCAGGAGCTATTGGCCAACATGGGACTATTGGCCAACATGGCTGAGGCTTCTGGGAGCTGAAGTCCCTCGGCCCTTAAAGGGGAAAGGTTGCCTACCCCTGCATTACAGTAACATAGAATACAGTGGAATATATCCAGATGTTATGTTTTGGCATCCATCAGCTTGATACTATGCTCTGATTATTTAAAATAAAAACATCATAGGCTCAAAATAGGTTAGCAGCATGTATCAACATGTTGCTGGTAATTATAGAAAAATATAAGAATTGCTCTGATAAATCCATTTAGTCCACCATCCCATTTCCACATTGAACCACAAAAAAGATATGAAGGAAACAAATCCTCATCCTCAGCAATTGGTAGGCACGCTTCTATATGCCCCTAGGAAAAGTCATACATAACATTACTGCAGACATCTCTTAATTTCTTACTACAGTGGGCCCTTCCCATATGCACAGGTTTGGTTCCGGGGAGGGGGGGCGGATGGAAAAAGCACAGGAGCTCATAACCATATTAGTCCATGGATGAAGACATACTAATGCTTGAGTCAATATGGCCACAGTGCAATTGGCTAATCTGGGGCAAGACAGTCCACTGAAGCTCCAGTCTGCAGATGACTAGCCCACTGATATGGCAGCTGCATTGTATATTCCACTGTAGCTGATAGGCCAAGCAGGGGATTCTAGAAGTTAAATGACATGAATGGGAGAATAATACTTTATTATTACTATTATTATTATTATTATTATTATTATTATTATTATTATTATTATTATTACTTCAAATGGCAAGCCCCCAAAACAGTATAAAAGGAATGCTTAACAGAGAGAGAAACTGCAGTTTCTTGTCTATATATCTTGTAGAGTGACCACAATAACTCAGTGCATGAAACAGAATGTTTATCTAAAGTAGAAATGAAAACAAATGGCAGGATTCTTCATGTTGATTGTGGATGAACATGTTTGGAGGCTCTTAGTTGTTTATTATGCACTTGGAAGGGCCTGATACTTTGGCACATATGGTGACATTTTCCAGCTTGACAAACTATAGGCCAAGAGTTTGGTGTAAGCCTGCAGTGTGTGTTCCTTTTTAGTATGGGCTTTCATACTGTGTTTATTTGGCTGCAGTACCGGTAACACAAACGTTGTTGGATATTATAAATCCCTGGGGTTAGAAAGTGAAACCTTATTTCACAGAAGGAATAAAAAATTCCCTGTAACAGACATTAAGAGCTTTCCAGAAAATCAGGACAAAAACATGAACAAGGAAACCATACAGATATTGGCAACATTATACTATTGCAACGTGAAAATTTCTCTGAATAGTGTGAAAACTATTGTTTTCATATTACATACTGAGGTGTTACTGGATTGATAAACTCAAATTTGCACTAACAAGATGGTACATTTCAGATGTCCTCTCTTGTGTTATGTTTGCAGCTCTGCTTTCCTCTACATTTGGTGATAAGAGTCATCACATCATGCAGCCACTCATCATTAAAGAAGCGCTATTAGACCTGCCTTAACCAGAAGCCTGTGTATAAGAGGAACTGCCAAATAGTTTCTGTTCAGGAGCACATCTTAGATGGGAATCCAGGAGCAAAGAGATTTGGTCAAGTTGACAGAAAGGCTTTCCTTATCTTCTTTCAGAGAAAAACAATTGGTGCAATCAGGCTAGGTCAAGGACACCTCGCTTTACCTCACCAATGAGACTTGGATCGCACTGGCCTGAAACACAAGGTCCAAATAAGCTGGCATCCAGCCACTTTGGGGGTATGGTATTTAGATGATTTGGCTGGAAGCTGCACCAAGGCTGCACCAAGTTGGGAATAGATGGCCTAAAAAGGAGTTGATTTAGATTGACTCTTGGGCGATGCGGCTTGAGACTGCTTTGGGAATGGACCATGCAGTCGCTGCGGTCCCAGCCCAATTGGGGAAAGAGCAGCTTCTGGCCACTCCTTCCAGGCCATCTGTTCCAAGCCATTGTAAGCTGAGTAACATAATTTACGCTGAGTAGCATGATACATTAAAATACCAAGAGGTGATCAGCCAACCAGATATCTATAGGATGCCCACAGGCTGAGCATCAAAGCAATAGCACGTTTCTACTTGTGAGCCAAGCAACTGGAACTGAGAAGCATATTGCTCCTAAAACTGGAGGCACTAGAGCTGTCTGACAGAGAAGGTTAAATGCCTCACAAAACTAGTTCCCAGAATTCCCTAGCATTGATCCCAGGCAGTTAAAACGGTCTCAAACTGGATAATTTGTACAGTGTGTTTTGGACCTAAATTGGTTTTCACCAATATCTTTTCTGGAAGCAAATCCAATAGTTTCAGTGTTATTGGAAGCAAATCCATTTTGCCGGTCCTGAATCTTTTACCATTCAACTTCATGAATGATGAGAGAGAGAGATTCTTTTATGTTTTAAACTGTTGTCTTTTAATTTATTGTATGCCGCCCCGATTGCCGAGCATCATCATCATCATCATCATTATTATTATCCCTATCCACTTTCTCTACACTATGCATAGTTTTATAAGCTTCTGTCATGTTCATGCCCCTTTGTTCACTTTTTATTTACTCCACAAAGCCCCAAAGGTTATAACATTTCTTCATAAAAGAATAACTCCAGAGAGAAGAATGTGCCCTTGTTCAGACAACACAGTAAACAAACTACAGAGCATGTTGTTTTTAATCAGCTCTCACTGAAAGTGGAAGAAATTGAACAGTATACATAACATACTGCCCATAAATAAAAAAACAGAATATCCGATGGTTTTCTGCTTCTCTTGTCATCTGAATTTGGATCATCCTGTCCATATATTTGATACCACAGCCAGATGTGGATATACTACCAGAGGGTAGTAAGCTCACTTTGAATTTCAATGCCACTGATCCTACTATTGCTCCAGGTTGAACAGGATCTCCACTAGTACTGGACTCTAACTTGGCACTAGAAAAGCTCCTGTTCACCTTGGGAGCAATGATGGGAGAAAAAACATAAAATCCACAATGAATTCATCACCCCTGAAGCAGTAGATCTACCAGCTGCCTCTGACTGACACTCTCATGGAGACTAATAAAAGAGTAACAGAGGAGTTACCTTTGCAAAATCCATACTGATTCTCCTTCAGTAATCTGTTTCTAAATGTTTAATCATTTTGGGTTTATTTTTTATAATAAACAGTTTTTATTAAACCAATTTAAAATTACAACCACCACATTCATACATTTAATAAAGCTTAACAACTTGATCTCTACATAGCAAAACATTTTACATTTTATATTCTTATTCACATCCCAAGTTCATCTTGTCAATTTTCACCACCACATCCTGCCATTCATCCCTTACCCTTCCACCTTCCACTTCCTTCTATCCCACTACTAAAGCCACTCTACCCAGAAGAGATATTAAACTAGCCAGCTTGTAATTTCTTGGATCCTCTCCTGGAATCTTTCCCCCTTCCCTTTGTTTATAAATTCACATTATTTTTCCAGCCCTCTGATACTTTCCAGTACTCTGGTACAGAAGCTCATCTCAGGGGTGGGGGTGGGGGTGGGGGGGTCATACCTACTTTTGTTCAAAGATCACCAAATTCATATTTTATTTCTTCAACAGTCTTGGCAAACTACAATCATACCTGTGTTTGTTTGAAATCAATTTGTCAGCAACACCTTCTTGAACTTCTACAATATCTAGAATATCTTGTCATTATTGCTAGGTTCAGTTCTCAGACTCTACATAAAGAAACTGCAAAAATGGACATACTTAAAAAACAGATAGGAAAACAACTGCAATGCCAGTGATATTTTTCTTCCTGAGATCAATTAAGTTACTGTTGTATACAGCTTCCAAAAGTGCAGACTGCACTGTTCTCTCCAAGTGGAGCACACCTCTGGAATTTTGGTACCCTAGTTGGTTGCTTTCCTTTCTTAGAACTGATCTAGCTTTGTACAGAACTCTGTATGTGCACTGTCCTTGAAAGATAGTGTTCTAACATTCGTGAAGAAAGTGTGCAGATTAAATTGAGAACAGAGCTATATTCCAGATCTTTCAAACTGTCTGGCCTCAGGGAAGGGGATTACAGAAATTTCAAGTGCAGGGAAGAGACACACACCCCCAAATTCACAGACCACCCCCCCAGACTGTGGCCCTTCTAACCCTGTTCTCACAAGAAGATAATTTCTCAGTGAGCAGAAGAAAAAACAAATTGAGAACTTTTTGATTACACAGCTGAATTTATCTGTGGATAAATTGAGATAGTACTGAATCAGAGAATGTCAGTCCAAACCTTTCTGAGCAAAGGTTGATTCTCATTATCCTCCAAAATCTCAACTGAGCATTCACAGATGTTCAAGTGTTCAGCAACTTGCTCATCAATATTTAGATTTTAAATCTAATACAGTACGATAACCTTCTATGAAATGAAATAATGGTATCAAGTGTGTAGACTGATAATCAGCATCAAAAACCAGAGCCCCACAAAATTTCTTCAAAATGGGCTTGTACACAATCATGTTGGTAACACCAGTGCTGGCACTATCTCCCACAAACATGCAAAATATACATATGCAGTGATCACACAGAAATGCAATACTCACACAAACTATTGAAATACTGGTCTCAAACACATGTGGGCTAATAGCAGATCAACAATTCTTTTTCACTTCTAATTTTCATCATCTATTTTTCTTACCTTTTAAACTTCTCAATATTGCTAATTCAAATCCTTAACTCCTTACAAGAGGTAAAATTTGACTACTATAACAACAAAGGTGAATTGAAAAAAATGTTTTCAGAGTTCTAACTACAGCATCTTGTTACCACAGACTGTAAGAGTAAAATATTTAATTCTACTATACAACACATTCTCATAGAGATTGCACCCAATTATAAATATGCTTCATAATGAACATTTATGTCTGTGGTATTAAGAATTTCTGTATTGTCCTATTAAGCTACTAACAAGCTGTCTTATAGTCATAGACTGAGTTCTCTTTTAAAAAATTACTTCCATTTAACTATTCACTAACAAAGCTGTTCCTTAGCTCATCCCTGCCATAACCTGCTCTATTCAGAACCATATGGGGAAAGACATTAAATAACCACTGCAAAGCACAGATTTCTAGTATTAGTGCTACACACTGCATACCCCTATTCATTATTCCACCTCCTCTATTTAATCTATCATTAAGATTCAGTGACCCTACACTAAATTTAAAGCAGATCCTTCCTTCCTCCCATGCCTAAATTCACATACTTCTCTAGTCGTAGATGCCCTCAAGTATTACCCACTCTACAGGGTTTCCCTAATCTCAGCTCTGAGCTAAGTTGTGTCATACAACCAAGCAATTGCTGCAGTACATTTTAACTACAGAAGCTTACTTTTTTTAATGAAAAAGTTCCTTTTCATTAAAGATTTCTTATGCAGTATATTCCAAAACTGGTTGTTGTTATTTTTAAAAAAGCCTATAGCACACCCTATGCTATCATAACTCCAGCATTAACATACAGGCATTGACAATACAATTCACAAGTTGTTAGTAATTTTAATTAACAGTAGTAAATCCTATTAAAAATTGCTCACCTATTTCACATAAAATCAGTGCAGATTTCCATTTAATTGAGAAAATAATGGTTTCGTACAGAAAGAACAGAACATAATTTTTGTCAGCTTTGTAAAAAAATTGAAGTTTTAAGGTCAGACAAGACCTATGCCCCATCATCACACTGTATTGTGCTTTGTGACAGAACATCACTAGGTTTCAAAACTGGTTAGCTGAACAGCCTGGGAGGCAGCAAGTATAAATCTAAAGCTACTGTGGGTCTAGAGTGCTCCTCTGGTTCAAGCCTACAAGAATCTATGCTGTCCCCGCCAACCCCTCACATACAAACACACAAAGTAAAGAAAGGGAACTGCTCACATCTAGCAACCCACAACTGTTTGATATATTCCTTGTTTGTGCTACCAACCCACGAAAACACCATAGTTGTGAAACACATAAGAGGCTACAATACACATAAGACTGATAGACTGAATTTTATTTGATAGGCTACTTTAGCACTAACTGAAATATGCCAACAACTATGGAGAACAAAGTGGTGGCCAACAGACTGGAAATGCTCAATATACATACTAATCAACAAGAAAGGAGATACAAGGACTGCAGCAACTATAGAACAATCGCACTAATCCATATGCAAACAAAATAATGCTCAAAATTCTGCAACATAGACTCCAACCATATATGGAGAGAGAAATTGCAGAGGTGCAAGCAGGATTCAGAAAAGGAAGGGGCATTAGGGGCCACATTGCAAACATACAATGGTTAATGGAGCGCACCACACCATTCCAAAAAAGAATTAGCTTATGTTCATAGACTACAGCAAAGCATTTGATTGTACAGATCACGAAAAATTATGGAATGCACTCAAAGACATAGGGGTGTCACTACATCTGATAGTCCTGATGAGGAATCTGTACAAAGGACAAGAGG